>UESW01004448.1:484757-837806 GCA_900491605.1 Calamus simplicifolius
ACATAATTAATTTTTTTAAATATATAACGATGCAAAGGGTTGCGTCGTATTTTTTTAATATGATAATTATAATATATAAAAAATTAACTTTAATTCTAATAATTACGATGCAACAAGTACGTCGCTATATTAAAACATAATTTTTCAAATTAATATTTCGCTTATTACATCGCTAATGCGTTGCTATTTAACATAATTAATTTTTTAAAAACATTGCAACTCAATGTGTTACGTCGTAATTATTTTTCTCATATTTATAATTTATAAAATTTAATTTTATTTAAAATTATTGCGATGCAGCTTTGCGTCGCTATATTAAAAATAATTTTAATTTATTTTTTGATTTATTGCGTCGCTAATGCGTCGCTATTTAAAATATTTAATTTTTTCAAAATATTGCGACCCTGGGTGGCGTCGCAATATTTTTTTAAAATATTATACTGTAAAAAATATAATTCCATTTAAATTATTTGTGACGTAATTGTGTCGTCGCTAAATTAAAAATAATTTTTCTATTTTTCTAGTTTATTGCATCGCTAAGGCGTCGCTATTTAAAATATTTAATTATTTTCAAAATATTGCGACGCACTGGTTGGCGTCGCAATATTTTTTTAAAATATTACTACTGTAAAAAATATAATTCCATTTAAATTATTTGCGACGCAATTGTTGCGTCGCTATATTAAAAATAATTTTTCTATTTTCCAATTTTATTGCGTCGCTAAGGCATCGCTATTTAAAATATTTAATTCTTTTCAAAACATTGCGACGCACTGTTATGCGTCGCAATATTTTGTAAACTATTTATACTTTAAAACAATATAATTTCATTTAAATTATTTGCGATGCATTTGTTGCGTCGCTAAATAAAAAATTATTTTTCTTATTTTCTAATTTATTGCATCGCTAATGCGTCGCTATTTAATATATTTAATTCTTTTAAAAACATTGCAATGCACTGTGATGCGTCGCAATATTTTTTTCGATAATTAGATTTTATAAAATTTAATTTTATTTCAATTATTTGCGACGCAATTGGTGCATCGCTAAATTAAAAATAATTTTTCTAATTATCTATTTTATTGCGTCGCTAATGCGTCGCTATTTAAAATATTTAATTCTGTTAAAAACATTGCGACGCAAATATTGCGTCGCAATATTTTTATTGATATTTATATTTTATAAAAAATTAATTTAAAAATATTGCGACGCAATATTGCGTCGCAATATTAAAAATTTAATTTTTTTTTGATTTTTTGGTTATTGAGTCGCTAATGAGTCGCTAATGCGTCGCAATATTTTATTGTCACAAAGGCGTCGCAAAGAGGTCGCAATTTAGCGACGCAATTATGCGTTGCTAAATTTGCGTCGCTATTTCAGTATTTCTTGTAGTTGGTGATAAAGATGAATTCATCACCCTAGAAGAAAAGAAAGGTGGAGTTGTTACGTTCGGCGATAATGGTAAAGGTCAAATTATGGGCCTTGGTAAAGTCCGTATAACTCCATCTACATTTATTGATAATGTACTTTATGTTGATGGTTTGAAGCATAATCTAATTAGTATAAGTCAATTATGTGATAAAAACTTTAATGTTTCATTTAAATCTTCTGTATGCACTGTAACTAATTCTATTGATGATAGCATTGTATTTACTGGTTATAGACATGGCAATGTTTACTTGGTTGATCTAGAAAAATTATCTTTGAATGATCATTGCTTAATTGCTGACAATGCTAACATAAATGAAATTAGTTGGTTGTGGCATCGTAGATTAGGTCATGCAAGCACACACCTTATTTCAAAATTAATTAAAATGGATTTAGTTAAAGGATTACCTAAACTAGATTTTGAAAACAACAAAATATGTGATGCATGTCAATTTGGAAAACAAACTAGAAGTTCTTTCAAATCTAAAAATGTTGTTTCAACTTCTAGGCCATTAGAACTACTTCACATGGACCTTTTCGGACCAACTAGAACCACAAGTCTAGGAGGAAAGAAATATGGTCTAGTGATTGTAGATGATTATTCTAGATATACTTGGGTAATGTTTTTAGCTCACAAAGATGAGACTTTCTCGATATTCCTGAAATTCTTCAAGAAAGTCACAAATGAGAAAAACACTACTATAGTATCTCTAAGAAGTGATCATGGAACAGAATTTGAAAATCACTTATTTGAAAATTTTTGTTCTGAAAATGGAATTAATCATAATTTTTCAGCCCCTAGGACTCCACAGCAAAATGGTGTAGTTGAAAAGAAAAATAGGACTCTAGAAGACATGGCCCGTACCATGCTATGCGAAAGTAACCTACCAAAGTACTTTTGGGCGGAAGCTATTAACACAGCATGCTACATCTTAAATCGAGCCCTAATAAGACCAATCTTAAAGAAAACACCTTATGAATTATGGAATGAAAGAAAACCAAATATAAAATACTTTCATGCATTTGGATGTAAATGTTTTATTCATAATAATGGTAAAAATAATTTAGAAAATTTGATGCTAAATCTGATGAAGGAATCTTTTTAGGATATTCAACAACTAGTAAGGCTTATAGAGTATTTAACAAGAAAACCTTAGTAGTTGAAGAATCCATTCATATAGTTTTCGATGAGTCTTTAGCATCGAGTTCTGAAAAGCTTGATGATGAGGAAGATACAAACATAATTGAAAAAGATCTTAAAAAAACTTAATATTGAAGTATCTTCTGATCATGAGCAAGAAGCTAAAGATGATGATTCACATAAGGACGATGATGTCAATATTGATCATAATGATTAGATCTTCCGAGAGACTGGAAATATGCTCATAGTCATCCCAAGGAATTGATTATAGGCGATCCATCTCAAGGAATAAGAACTAGATCATATATGAGAAATATTAGTAATCATCTTGCATTTGTATCACAAATTGAACCCAAAACTATAGAAGAAGCTGAAAAAGATAATAATTGGATGTTAGCAATGCAAGAAGAATTAAATCAATTTACAAGAAATAATGTTTGGACACTAGTTGAAAGACCTAAAAATCATTCAGTAATAGGATCAAAATGGGTTTTTAGAAATAAACTAGATGAAAATGGCATTGTAATTAGAAACAAGGCTAGATTGGTTGCTAAAGGATATAATCAAGAGGAAGGTATTGATTTTGATGAAACCTTTGCGCCAGTAGCTAGATTAGAAGCCATTAGGCTATTACTTGCATTTGCATGTCATATGAATTTTAACTTATTTCAAATGGATGTAAAAAGCGCATTTTTAAATGGATTTATAAATGAAGAAGTTTATGTAGAACAACCACCAGGTTTTGAAGATCACGAATTTTCAAATCACGTTTTTAAATTGCACAAAGCTTTATATGGTTTGAAACAAGCACCTAGAGCTTGGTATGATAGGTTAAGTAAATTCTTAATAGAAAATAATTTTACAAGAGGAAATGTTGATAAAACGCTATTTTTGAAAAGAAAAAATAAAGATTTGCTTGTAGTACAAATATACGTAGATGACATTATTTTTGGTGCTACTAACGATTCTCTTTGTCAAGAATTTGCAAAGTTGATGCAGGGAGAATTCGAGATGAGCATGATGGGAGAACTCAACTTCTTCCTTGGACTCCAGATCAAACAAAGCAAAGAGGGAATCTTCATCAACCAAACAAAATACACAAGAGAACTACTCAAAAAGTTTGGTATGGAATCAATGAAACCCCTCGGAACTCCAATGAGTCCTTCATGCAAGCTGGACAAAGATGAAGAAGGTAAAAAGGTTGACCAAAAGTATTATCGAGGTATAATCGGATCCCTACTTTATTTAACCGCAAGTAGACCAGATATTATGTTTTCTGTATGTTTATGTGCTAGATTTCAATCTGAACCTAAAGAATCACATTTAATTGCTGTTAAAAGAATACTAAGATATGTAAGTGGAACAAAAAATAGGTTTATGGTATTCTAGAGACTCCACATTAAATCTAATTGCATATTCGGATTCTGATTATGCTGGATGCAAACTAGATAGAAAAAGCACAAGTGGTGCATGCCAATTCTTAGGTAGTAACTTAATCACATGGTTTAGCAAAAAGCAAAATTCAGTTGCATTATCAACTACTGAAGCTGAATATGTAGCGGCTGGAAGTTGCTGTGCGCAAATCCTATGGATTAAGCGACAACTTGAAGACTATGGTATCACACTTGATAAAACACCCATAAGATGTGATAACACTAGCGCAATCAATCTAACAAAGAATCCAATTCAACATTCAAGAACTAAACACATAGAAATCAGATATCATTTTATAAGAGAACATGTAGTGAAATATGTCTTGATTATGTTAACACTAAAGATCAATTAGCTGACATATTTACTAAACCTTTAAATGAAGAGAGATTCTGTTATCTTAGAGGAGAGTTAGGTATTTGTGATCCTTTAGAATGAATTTGAAACCCCTAAGGAAATTTTATCTAAGATTCTTTCAAATCCTCGATCCTTAAGGAAATCTTATCTAGAATTCATATCTAATTGATTCACTCATATCCAATGATTATTTATCAATTTTTATGATCATATTCCGGACACATTTCAGAAATTTCATGTTTTTGGTTTGAAATGGTCTCGGAGCCGACTCGGAGCGTATCGGAGTCGACTCCCGGTTTCGACTGAAACTCTCGGGTCGACCCCTCTTAGCGCGAGTCGACTCCATGTCGAGATGGCCTTTCTGTGACTGTGCGGAGTCGACACCTGGGTTTGCGCGAGCCGACTCGAAGTGGTCCCAAGTTGATTTATCTAGGGCAGAGTCGACTCGCCGCTCATTTCATTCGACCCATTCTTTCAAAATACTCTCTCCACGATTTTTCCAAACCTTCCAAACCTCCAAAAATCCCTGATTATCATCTCCAATCATCCAATGGCACCCAAAACTAGAGGATCTAGTCTTGCGGCGGGCGGAGTCAAGCGGAAGCGTGCCGTGAAGAAGAGGGTGAGGCGTCCGGTGCGTGAGTCTTCTCCAAGCGCGGATCCACTTCATCTGCTTCTACTCCGACTGCTTCACCTGCTGCTACTTCGTCCAGGTAGATCGTCTAGCGGATAGGATCATTACAACGGGTAGAAAGGTAGATTTTGAGCTTTTGAGGTGGAAGGATTTTTGCTTGGGAGACAGCTGATCGAGATGGGATGGGAGAAAATTTGTTCTCTAGATTGTCCGACCTATCCCTCTTTGGTAAAGGAATTCTACAAGAATCTGTCTAGAGGAGATCATGGCCTAGTTAGCAATGTGAGAGGAATCAGGCTATCTGTTACTGCTGAGATTCTATCTAGACTGTTGGAATTACCCTTATCTGGCACTTCCACCTTTTCTTCTGATGACCGCGCCCCAGCTTTATCAAGATTATTAAATCGGGATGTGGTTGGATTTGAAGAGGTTTTTGCTAATCAACTTTCATTAGAATTGAGATTATTACACAATATTTGCAGTAGGATACTCTTTCCAAAACTGGTAGATTTGACTATGTATCGGAGAGAGATATCTTTGTAATGGATGCCATTGTGACAGGCAAGCCTAAATCTTCCCAGTATGATACTATGGTACATAGCAACTGTGGAGGGAAAAGAAAGTCTAGTCTGCCTTATGGAATGATCCTTACAAAGATTTTTCTGAGCCAAGGTGTAGTGATTTCTGACAATGAGCCTATGAAGAATCTGTGACACACTGATTTTTATAGCCTGGCAACAATTCATCGGATGGGATTTATCAAAAAGAATGGAAAATGGGAAAGGAAAGGAGTGACAGAAGATAGAGCTACAGATGCTGAGGCTGCAGGACCCTCTGTTAGACATCCTTCACCTGCACCTCTGAGTCCTTTGATTTCTGCCTCTGCTCCAGCCCCAGTTCCATCATCTGATCAAGCCTCATCATCTTCTGCCAGTTTCTCAGATCAACAACTTATGCAACTCAAAGCTCTACTTGATGATCAATCTGAAAAACTTAAAACTGAATTTGAAAATAAATTTATGAATTTGAGGGAGACTCTTTATTCATTTGATGATCGTATCTCTAAGATAGAGTCTACTCTCAGCTCTTCTTCGGTATCTTTAAGTGGTGATCTCAAAAATATATTTGAAGAACTTAAGGATATATGCGGAGATGGAGAGACATATGCCAAGTGTAACGCGGAGCTACAAGACAAGATTCAGAGTGCGTGCACCTTTGTTGATGAGAGACTCAAAGATTATGTGAGAATTCAATCTGAAGGAATGAAAAACATAGTAGATCATTTAACTAGAATTGTAAGGACTCATTTTTGAGTTATTAGATTTTCAATCCTAGTTATGTACTGAAGTTTTTGTTATGCTTTCATTTTGAAATCAATGTATTGAACATCTTGATGTATTAGACCTTTAATGAAATGAATTCTCTATATTGATTACTCAATGTATTTCCTTATTTCAATGAATGAATGAAATTGTCAAATCTTATCTTATTTGAATGAATGTTTATGCTTCTCTACCTTTTTGTTGATAACAAAAAAGGGGGAGAATTTTATAGTTCTATGATTGTGATATATTTGAAAGAAATCAAAGTAATCAATGAGATAAACAATGAGATATTTAATTAAGTTTCATAGGGGGAGCTACCTCATTAAGGGGGAGCCTAAGCCTAACTATGAAAACAAAATAAATTCACTAATCAATCATGAACAAACTCAATGTTTTTGTCATCATCAAAAAGGGGGAGATTGTTGGAAGATTATAGAAAAATTATATGATCCAATCCTTTTGATTTTGATGATTACTAAAAGCCATTGAGTTTATTAAACGATGTAATGAGTTAATGTAAATGAGCAACAAATTTATTTTGAACAATCAATGAGAATGTTAAAGTTTGACTCTAATTTTTTGAAAGAAACCTTAAGCTCAATATTCAAACTTTCGAAAAGAAATGTTATAATTCATGTTTTATTCAATAAGTTTTTGGATTAGTTCTTGAATCAATTCTAAATGTCTATTTTATTGTATTCAAGTCAAAACAATGAATTAAAATGAATCTGGAATGATTTTAATGTCAATCAGAAAAGTTTCTGATTTTTGATACGTTCCGGAGCCGACTCCTGAGTTTCCGAGTCGACTCCACACAGTGTACAGAAATGTGCATCTGTCTCGAGTCGACCCACGAAATTGTCGAGTCGACCCCTGATTCTGTCGAGCCGACTCCCTGACTGTGCGAGTCGACTCCGCTCAGACATCAGAAGAGTGTTTTTCTGAGCACTTCGCGAGTCGACCCCAAGCCTTTCACGAGTCGACTCCCGACTATCAGGAGTCGACACTTTATTTCTGGCGAGTCGACCCCTAACCTTTATAAACATTTCTATATTTGGTAAGACGAGCTCGAGCCGACTCGGGAAAAGCATGAGTCGACTCCAGCAAATCTGGACGATATTTTTTCACGATGACACGTCACTTCAACGGTAAGATTTTTGAATAACGGCTATTTTTCTTGTCTCTAACGGATATATTTTTGTAGATTCTATAAATAGAGGAGCTCTTTTCATATCACACATGAATTTGAATATCAAAAAGAGAGAAAAGAATATCTTTCAAAAAGAGGAAAAAACAGAGTTTATTGGAAAAATCTTCTAGCTCAAAGTAGAGTGATTCAAAAGGAGTGAAATCAAAGAGGAAGTTCCGACTGCTCCAGATCTTCAATCCACAAAAGTCAAAAGAAAATCCAAGAGCTTTTTAAAGATCAAATCGAAGGATTTTCAACATTCAACAAAAGGAGAAAAAGCTTCATCTCAACTCCAAAGTTTTCAAACGGTCAAGGATCTTGCTGAGGCCTGATTCAACACTTCAAGAGGAGTTAAAGAGGAGAAGGAAGAAAGCCAAAGCCACAATCATCTGCAATCTTATCAGGCTTTTCTTACCCTTTTATGCTTTATCTTGATTATTCTGCTCTAGAGGAGCTGTTTGTATTTAAACTCAAATTTATTTTCTTGTGTACTGATTCAAGTGGATTGAATCAGTGGAGGTTGTTGTACCTCGTGGTAAGCTTGGGATAGCTTACGTTTTGGGTTAGTTGTGAGCCCGTGAAAAACAACGTGTTGGGTTTTGTGCTGGTAAGCCCGAGTAAAACCAGCTGGGTTCGTTGTGATCCCGGAAAAACAACAAGTTTGAGTTGTGAGCTTGGAAAACAACTCGACTGTAATCTGAGGAGATTATAGTGTGGACCCAAGTGAATCTTGGGAGTGGACGTAGGTGTTGGTTGCACCGAACCACTATAAAATTATCTTGTGTTTGCCGTGCTATATTTTCTCTCTCTCTATCTCTCTTTATTATTTGCTTGTGTATTGCTTCTTAGTTAATTTCACTCACTTGCACATCTTGAGCAAATCTGTTTAAAACATTTCAAAAAATCTTAAATTTTTAAGAACCCAATTCACCCCCCCTCTTGGGTTGCCATCTGGGCCAACAGTCCTTAATTCCTAACCACTGAACTTATTTTATCATATAATAAAGACCTAAGTTGAAGAGCTTTGCTAATGATCTCCATTCTTAATTATTTGCTAATGATTTAAAGCTAAGGCCTTCTATTTAGAATTTAATATAGAAATTAATTAGATTATAAAACTACTCAAGTTTCTAAGTTCATATTATTAAGCATGGCTTTCAATCTTCTAACCTGCGATGAACTCAGTCATCTTATTGTCCAATAACATATACAATCAATCTAATCTTTTCAAGACATGATGGTGGTGTAAATATTGTTTAAGAAAGATTAATATGCAAATAGTTAATATACTCCATTTATAACATCTAAGATAGCTTTTGTTTAGAATCTTAGAAGCACATTGGATAATATACAATATGTAGCAGGGTATTCCCTTCTTCAAGTAGCTCCATTATATCTATCATTCAATTGATAAAGCTATGCCTTCTCTTTCACTCATCAACATGTCCATTTGTCTACAAGAGGATTTCCTTTCACATGAGAAAAAAGATAGACAAACATTATTTAAAGGAGCATTAACTTTCTTAAGATAGGAGTCCAAGGGAAAAACTCAAATTATCAAATTAGTCAGCATCATATGGTTCAATTATGACAATTTCAATAGCTGATATTGATGTTTGAAAATTTGAATGGCAAAGATTAATGAATACCAATAAATCAACACAATTTTATGGTCTGAAGCATCATCTTTTAAATTCACCTTTTTCATGAATGACCTTTGACAACTACATAAATAAAATTTAAAAGATACATTAACAATAATGAACTAGAAAAGTATAGCCAAACTCTTTTTTATTTTAAATTCCATTGTCTCTGTAATGTAATAGATGATGCTTTTTATCAGACTAGTTTAAACCTTTCCTCTATCTTGCAATATTTAGCAACATATCCTTTTAGCCACAATATATGGTTTTCATCAATCCTCACCTATATGAAAACAATTGTATTGTAGAAATTACATCAGGCAACTCTGATTACATCACTAAAGGGCGGATGGTATTGCAAACTTGCAAATTTGGCTAAAGAGATGATTACTACATATATATATATATAGTTATAAAAGCTACAATCCTCTTGTTATATGTGTAATAATATATAAACTACTATATACAAATATGCAAGGATTACTAATCATTCTGAAAGTGCAATATTTCAAAATTATGAGGAATTGCAATAGGCAGCAATCATCATAAATAATCATGTACACATACATATTGTTGTTGTATAGCACAATTCAGAATTATATAATCCTAACATACCTATCGTTGGTTTGTAAGGAAGACGATAGAAAAATATTTGAAAAAAAAAAGAGAACTTTGTATCTAAGTACACCACATATTTATTCACCATATTGCTCTTTATATAGAGCTGAAATATAACAGAAAGCATATAAAAACTAATTCAGAATCATAACTAACGGATTCCTAATATCAAACTTTGATTCTTGAGATCAAGCCATATCAAAAATATGCACAAATAAAATCCTAAAGATCTAATTGTTAAAGATTATATCCTAAAGATTTGGTTGTTGATATATTATATCCTAAAGATTTGGTTGTTGACCAATTATTCTGCCATAATTTTTGCAACCTAAGGCACATTTTCAACACTCCTCCTTGCCTTAGTAGTTGTAAAGGCTTAATTTGCTCTTAGAATTTCTTTTATTGAGATACAATAGTCTAAATTTTAGATAGCTCTAAGGATTGGCAAATCAGTAACAAACTTTTGAATCTTTTAGAACATAATCTCTTTTGTCCATTAACTTTTCACCAAATGGACTTGTCATTGAGGTCTGTGCACCAAGTGGACCAGTCACTGAAAATTGTGATTCTAAGACTAAGCATGAATTTGACATAGTAGTATCTTCTCTATCCCTAATATTCTCATCAACCAGCTGGATTCTTTTGCTTTCTGATTCCATAGCCGTGACATCCAAAATCAAACCCCCATCTCCTGAAATAATATCTAATATGTTATGTGCATTTTGATTAGCAAAATGTTTATCTGCACTTAGTGCTTCTGCATGAACAACATTGTTAGCCAAGCTTGCTTTTGATTCTGGTATCACAAATTGTCCACTGTTCACTAGTTCATCATTAGCATGATTAAAATCTGGTTTGTTTAACTCTACTCCTGGATCATCTAGGTATGGATCTTTTATAATATAATTTGTTTGCTTGATTATAGCATCATTAACAGACAAGGATTCTATCTCCTCCGTTTCTTCCTTACAGTGTTGCCAACTTCTTGGTCTTTCTTATTTCTATCTACAAAAGACATTTGGGAAACAGAAGGTTCATGATCTTTGCCTTGATCACTGCTCACCATAGATCCTTCAAGCCACTCAGTTCTACAGCCACTTATTATGCTGAAAAATGCTATTTCTCCTCCATTAGATTTAAAGCAAAACTTTTTGCTCTCATTTTTAGTTTGAATGGATCTCTTTCTTTGGCATCTTTGATCAAGCACCAATCATCTTCAAATATAACTTTGAAGCCTTTTTTAACTACTTGTCCAACACTGAGCAAATTTTGGTCAATATCAGAAACATAAAGAACATCAGTAATATACTTTAAACTTGCCAAGCTAGCTTTCTGTAGCCACAATTCCTTTGCCCTTTACGGGTATAAATTTATTATTTTAATTTTTACTTTAAAAATATTAGTTTTATTCAGCTTTGTAAATAGCTCTCAGTCATTGATCATATAATTTGTGCAACCGCTATCAATTAACCAAGAATCACTAGAGCTGTTACTTATTGCGAAGCATATTGTAATAAAAAATTGCTCTTCTTAATGTTGTTCAGTGGTAGCTTTTGCCTCCTCCTATTGTTGTGACTTGCAAATCCAGTCCATATATCCAGTCTTTCTACATTTTCTACACTTAACATTAGGTCTCCATCAGCACTTCCTTTATAGATGATTTATCTTTTTGCAATGTAGACAAGATGGATAGCTCTCCTTATTTTTGTTATAGTTGCCTATCTTGTTGTCCTTTCTTCTTGTTGTTCTTCTTATCTTTGTCTCTTCCTGAACTTTCTGCCTTTACTTAAAGTGCATCTTTTACAGTTTCTTCTTTTCTCATCATTCTCCTTTGCTCTTGTGCCTGCAATGCATTCACCAATTCTGCTAAGGATATGCTTGACACTTAGATTCTTCTAATAAAGAAATTTTAGACTCATATTTTTAGGCAAAGATACAAGAATTTTTTGCACAATCCGTTCATCAAAATTTTTTTTTGCTAAACAGTCATACCTTATTTACTATGCCTAGCAACTTGTTGGAGTATTCTTTAATAGTTTCTGTCTCCTTCATTTTTAGCATTTCGAACTCCCTGATTAAGTTGAATACTTGCATATTTTTGGTTCTTTCATTACCTTGGTATTCCTTCTTGAGGTAATTCCAGATATCTTTTGCTAATTCTAAGTTCATAATTCTTATAAATATAGTGTTTGAAATAGCATAGAATAGGCAAGCCTTAGCTTTAGACTTTCTGGTCTTTTTCTCTCTATGGGTGTTGAGCTGAGTCATTGTAAGGTTATCAGGCAATGAAGGAACATCATAGTCTTCTTCTATAACTTCCCAAAGATTCAATGCTTCAAGATATATTATCATTCTAACAGCCCAGGCTTGATAGTTGTCACCATAAAAAATAGATGGTAGAACATTGGAGAAATTAGATGTGTAAACTCTATCCTATGAAAGGTATTGTGTTTCTGATTTGTATCTCAACTCACATATCCCTCAAGAGAAGTGCTCTGATACCAATCGGTTGTTATATAGCATAAATCAAAACTATATAATCCTAACTTAGCCGCCGTTGGTTTGTAAGGAAGAAGATAGAAAAGTATTTACCAAAAAAAAAAAAAAGAAAGAGAGCTTTGTATCTAAGCACACCCCAAATTTATTCACTATATTATTCTTTATATAGAGCTCAAACATAAAGAAAGCATATAAAAATTAATTCAGAATCATAACTAACATATTCCTAATATCAAGATTTGATTATTGAGATCAAGCCATATCAGAAATATGCAACAAAAAATCCTAAAGATCTGGTTGTTAAATATTATATCCTAAAGATTTGGTTGTTGATATATTATATCTATTTTGTAACCTAAGGCACATTTTCAACACATATGTTCTCTATGCAATGGATACAATGAATCCCTAACAATCATGACCTTTGTTCAAGAAATATTCATGTTAGCAGGGCAAAACTGATATTTCTCTCTGAGAAAGGGCCAGTATTAAGTACTAAAATTATAAAAATTTACTAACAAAGAAATTCTTTTAAATGTAAGTCTGTATCTATGGGTGTGCATTTTGGGTGCACACATGCATTTTAAAGGAATTGTAAGAAGAAGCTGGTTCAGTTGATCAGGTATCATCTTCATAATTAGATTTTTTTTAAAAAATTCAGAGAGATAGAGGGCATGAAAATTTCCTTATGATTATATTTCAACAAAAACATGAACCATAAAAGTAGTAACAATATAATATTAGAGACCAAGTAGAAAATGTGCAGCGACAAGTTTAAAAAATAACACAGTGATTTGTGTGCATAAAACATTACAAATATGTAATGTAAGGTCTTATGGATGTGTATGTGAAGTTAAAACTTTTAGAACGTATGAGAATGTGTACATTAAAATTTCTTTTCAAGTGAACAAAAAGGGAAAACGGAATTGAGCCAACTCATTGTATCATGTTGCAAATCTCTCTCTCTCTCTCTCTCTCTGTTACTTTGTTTCCACTTCCAAAAACTAAATGGAAACTTAACACTTTGTACAAATGATATTTATTAGATGCAGTGTTTGGTTAGGAGAATAATTCGAGAAAGAAAATGATAGCACATGGATTTGGATTCTTTACTCAGATGGATAAGAATGAATGAAGGTCCAATCATCAAGAGATTCTAGTGACACAATTACAGTATTATAAACTTGTGGAATTTTATTTCTATGCAAATTCTAGTCACGTTAGCACACTAGTTCAAGCATTACTCTATTACTAAGAAAGATTTAATTTTTGTATATCATGAACGTTGTTTTATATCTTCACATATGATGCTTAATTTTCATACTAAGCGCACCATTTTCAGGCCTTGCGTGAGCTGCTCTCATATATTTTGCAAGAGGACCAGGAGGGCACTAGGTTAGATATTTGTTGCTCACCTTTTGACTATTGATGTTTAAGTTGAAAAGGCTCGGACAATGTTCAATCTTAGTCTCTGTAGATTCCATTATGTTTCTTTTGGTTAGCAAAGCAATCGATTTGCTTATTCTGTAATTTCAGCGATGAAGAGCTTCTGGATATCTGCAGAGATCCATTTATATCAAATGCTAGTGAGTATCATTTCTCCCATAGGTTGATTTGTTAGTTTGTGTTTGCATTCTCTAATATATTTGGTTTGTCAGTTGTGAGCTTCTTTAGATTGCTCACTGCTATCGAGATTCATAGCCGGGAAGAATTTTATCAACCATTTATTCAACCAAAAGTAGTGATGAGGTTAGTAGTGCTTCTATCATCTAACTTGAAGAAGTCTACAAGGAAGTACAGCACTGGCCTGTTATTTTTGTGCATTTGACACAATTGCTACATAATATTTTCCATGGAACTCTTCTAGAATGATAAAGCTTTTGGTTGAGTTTTCACAAACTAGCATTTGTTTGGATAGACTTCACACCAATTCTGGTTGCTAAAATTTATTCTGGTCTAATGTTCTTTGATTAACATGTGACTTCTCCGATGATGTTGATGTAAGACTTAATTTAAACATATTGATCACGATATCAATATATTATTATGATCGATAATTACCTCCAGCCATTATTATTAATGGTCTATCCGATGAGGTTAAGGAATCCGATCTTCCTTGAATCAGCTGCACGGGATCTTGATCTTCCTTTCTTTAGGGATCAAGATTGATCTTCTCCTCCTCTCGATGGATCTTGATTGAGGTCTTCTAATCAACGAGCCATCGCATTCTGATGGTGTATGCCTTCAGGACGTGCTCTTGATCAGGGACTCAATGCCAATGCCTCCGCTTATTAGGTTTTCCTTTCGATAACCATATTGAAAACTTTAGGAAGAGTCCCTTTTTATACTCAATTCCTTCACCGCATGCTCTCATCAAGCAAGCATTCAAATATTAAAGGGGGGGGGGCTGTTATCACTTCTTAATTGGAGAAACGCTAGTTAATAAAATAAGGACCATTAAAAGGCGACGGGTTATTACATTCTCCCACTTGGTCCGTATATTTTATCAACACTGAACAAGAAACTAAATACATGAATCATAGCGATAGGTCCTCTATAATTGAGTATTATCTTCTATGTATTACAATGCATTCAATTTCTTTACCACTATTCCAAATGTGACAACATAACATAATGAATAAACCATATGTTTATTCAGAGTCCAAAAGAAAAGTTTGTCATTTCTCAAAAGTCATATAACGTGTACACCTGAATGAGAAATAAACAAATGATTGAAATAAGAGTTTCTTTGTACAAATTGTTATCCATACAATTATATCATGGAACCAACTCCCATTCTTATCACATGATCCTTAAAATTCTTAATTGGCATGCCTTTAGTCAAAGGATCAGCTATCATTAATTCAGTGCTAACGTGTTTATGACCATTTTGTTTTCTTTAACACGTTCTCTTATGGCTAAATACTTAATGTCAATATATTTACTTCGACTACCACTCTTATGGTTTTTAGCCAAAAATACAGCAGCTGAATTGTCACAGTACAGTTTAATTGGCCTAGTAATAGAGTCAACAATTCTAAGCCCTGAGATGAAACTCTTCAACCATACACCTTGCGATGTAGCCTCAAAACAAGCAACAAACTCTGCTTCCATAGTAGAGGTAGCAGTCAAAGTCTGCTTTGCACTCCTCCATGATATGGCTCCACCAGCTAACATAAATATAAATCCTGATGTTGATTTCCGAGAATCAACGCAGCCAGCAAAGTCCGAATCTGAGTAGCCCTCTATCTCTAAATGATCAGTTTGTCTATACATGAGCATGTAGTCTTTGGTCCCTTGAAGATACTCATGACCTTTTTAGCAGCTCTCCAGTGGTCTAAACCTGGATTACTCTGATATCTTCCAACATTCTTACTGCAAATGTAATGTCAGGTCTTGTGCAAACCTGAGCATACATTAGGCTTCCAACAGCTGAAGCATATGGAATGTTGTGCATCTGTTCCCGTTCAAGTTCATTTTTAGGGCATTGGTTCAAAGCGAACTTGTCACCCTTCACTATAGGTGCAACACTTGGTGAACAATTTTTCATCCGAAATCTCTCCAAGACTTTATTGATATAAGTTTCTTGAGACAATCCCAAAATGCCTCGAGATCTTTCTCTATGGATCTTAATGCCAATGACATAAGATGCCTCACTCATATCTTTCATATCAAAATTTTTGGAGAGAAATTGTTTCACCTCATATAGCAACCCTTTATCATTGGTTTCAAGTAGAATGTCATCCAAATATAGGACCAAGAAACAAATTTTGCTCCCACTAACCTTCTGGTATATACATTGATCCATGATGTTCTCTTCAAAACCAAAGGAAGAGATCACATCATGAAATTTTAAATACCACTGACGTGAGGCTTGTTTCAATCCATATATGGATTTCTTAAGCTTGCAAATCAAATGCTCACCATCACTAGAGGAAAATCCTTCAGGCTGTTTCATGTAAACCTCTTCCTCTAGATCTCCATTAAGGAATGCAGTCTTCACATCCATTTGATGCAACTCAAAATCAAAATGAGCTACCAATGCCATAATTATTCGGAGAGAGTCTTTCTTGGATACAGGAGAAAATGTCTCCATGTAGTCGATTCCTTCCCTCTGAGTGAATCCTTTGACAACGAGTCTTGCTTTATATCTCTCAATGTTGCCTTGTGAGTCTTTCTTTATTTTGAAGATCCATCTACATCCAATGGCTTTTACACCATCAGGCAACTCAACAAGATCCCAGACTCGATTAGATGCCATAGATTCCATCTCGTCTTTCATGGCATTGAACCACAAGTTTGATTCCTTAGAACTCATGGCTTGTGAAAACGTTTCAGGATCATTTTCGGCTCCAATGTTATAGTCAGATTCATGTAGATACACAACATAATCACTAGGAATTGCTGATTTCTTTATTCTAGTTGATCTTCTTAATGTTGTGTCAATGACCTCTTGAGGAGTATCTTGCACAACTGATTGTTGATGAACAACACGATCTTCTAGATTACCATCAGCTTATGAAATCTCAATAACTGGTTGTTGGGCACTTAATTGAGTTTGAGGAGTGCTATAAATAACAACCAATCCCTCACTTGAAGTGGAAGCTGGAATAACTGAATGATCTTTCTCAGAAGAAGCCAAATACTGAGATTGATCACTCCCACTGATCAAGTCATTCTCAAGAAATTTTGCATTTCTTGATTCCACAATCCTAGTGCTGTAGATGGACAATAAAATCTATAACCCTTGGACTTCTCAGCATATCCAATAAAGTATCCACTAATGGTCCTTGAGTCTAGTTTCTTTTCTTGTGGATTATAGACTCTTACTTCAGATGGGCATCCCCAAACACGTATATGTTGCAGACTTGGTTTCCAACCTTTAAATAACTCAAATGGCGTTTTGGAAACAGCCTTGGTTGGAACCCGATTCAATATATACGCAGCAGTTTTAAGAGCTTCAGTCCACAAGGATTTAGGTAAGTTAGAGCTGACAATCATGCTCCTTACCATGTCCAATAATGTCCGGTTTCTCCTTTCAGCTACACCGTTTTGGTCAGGAGACCCTGGCATGGTGTATTGTGCAACAATTCCATTTTCTTCAAGAAACCGAGCAAACAGACCAGGTGCTTATCCATTCTCAGTGTATCTACCATAATATTCTCCACCTCTATCTGACCTCACGATTTTAATTTGCTTGCCGCATTGTTTCTCTACTTCTGCCTTAAATACCTTAAAGGCATCTAATGCTTCGTTCTTATTATGAAGTAGGTAGAGATACATTTATCGTGAATAGTCATCAATAAATGAGATGAAGTATCTCTGACCATACGAATCCATATCTGGGCTACAGATATCCATATGTATGATCTCCAGTATTTCCGAACTTCTCTTGGCATTTTTCTTGACTTGTTGGTTTGCTTTCCCTTTATGCAGTCCACACAAGTGTCAAAATCAGTAAAATCAAAAGTATCAAGTACTCCATCTTTTACTAATCTTTTAATTCTCTCAATGAAGATATGACCTAATCTCCGATGCCACAAAATAGAGGAATTCTCATTTATAACACATCTTTTCATACCAGTTTGGGCGTGCATCACATTATAGGTGGTATTATTTTTCAAATTGATTTGGAAAAGATTGTCTGACAATGTACCATTCCCAATAAGCTTAGATTTATAAAATAAATCAACAGAGCTTTTATTAAAATTAAAGGAGTATCCTGCTGGTACAAGCCTTGACACTGAAAGTAAATTTCTAGAGAAACTTGGAATATAAAATGTCTTTTCAAATCCAAAACAAAACCAGAATGTAAAATAAGTCTGCACATTCCAATTGCTTCCACATGTGAACCCATCTTGTTTCCTGAATAGATGCTTTGTTCACTTCCTAATGGTTTCCTTTGATTTAGAAAACCTGCAAGGTATTTGAAACATGGATTGTAGAACCAGAATCAATCCACCATGTGTTATGACATATAACCAAATTGGATTCATGACATACGAATGAGGTTAGAGTACCTTTCTTGTCAAGCCAAGCTTTGAATTTGAGACAATCTTTCTTTATATGCCTTTCTTCTTGCAAAAGAAGCACTTGGACTCCTTCTTGTCTTCTGTATGGATGGATACTTTACCCTTTCCTTTGCGTTTGGCTTTGGAGCTTTAGTCTTTCTCTGAGTGACTAAATGTGCACTTTCTCCCATTTCTAAAATCAGCCTCCCTTCCTCTTGAACACACATGGTCAGAAGTTCATTAATTGACCATTTGTCCTTATGTGTATTGTAAGATATTTTGAAGGGACTATATTGCTGTGGGAGTGAGCTCAAAATAAAGTGCACCAAGAAAGATTCTGACATCTCAACCTCTAGGGATTTCAACTGAGCCGCAATGTCCCTCATCTTCATGATGTGCTCACGCACACCTCCAACCGTAGTGAGCTTCATTGATGATAATTTTGTCATTAGGGTGCTAGCCATTGCCTTATCTGAAGACTCAAATTGTGCATCAATAGCCTTCAAAAATTCCTTGACATTTTTGCACTCAGGAATTGGACCACGTATACTAGCAAAAATTTTAGTACGTATGAACATCATACTGAGGCGATTGGACCATTCCCATCGTTCATACGCAGCAATCTCAGCCTGAGTGCTAGTAGATGTAACTGAATGTGGTTCATCCTTCCTGATAGCATAGTCAATATCCATGCACCCTAATTGAAGAAGAATTCTCTCCTTCCATAATTTATAATTATCACCACTTAAATCGGAAATGTCACATTTCATATCAGAAATATTAACAGGCAAAATAGCTGCATAAAAGTAAAATCATGTTCATGTAATTGAATTTGAGGCATATAACTTGATGTCATGTTTTACCAATGTAAACATGCAATAACATGAATCAATAACATACAATAACTACCTGTGGGTAAGTTATTATACTCAAATAGACTCATTAGCTTAATGATGTGACTAACAAATTATATTCCTTTCTTAATTCCTATGGATAATTAAGAAAATAATTTGTTATCGCATCCTAATTAATTATATTAGTGCAACAAAAATTCCTGTGGGATAAGATTCATTACATTGATATAATTAGTCACAATTAATGTCATCTAACCTTATGTGATCTTTGCAACTCAATATATAATTTTGATTAATCAAAGATGCTGTGGCTACTCCTTAATTAATCAATATCATATTGATCACATGACATTGAATTCCATTATATGCATATAGATTAACCAATTTAGCATGATTATTAGGTAGTGATCTTAATCAACGTAACATTTCCAAATCAAGATCTGAGTTAGTCAAATTGGCCAGGCCAGTGAAAGAGAAGTGGGGGTCCTCCCGTTGCTTTCCTTAGGTCAGTCAACGGAACCAATTAAGTAACCACAATCTCTTTACCTTTCTAGACACCAACTACCAATCAGACCTTGAAAGGATTTGCACTGTGATTTTTACACTACCACCAAATTCATGCATAGAATAAATCTAGTATGCAGAACAGAAGATAACATTTCAATATCTATTTAATGAATTTTGAAATTATCATCTTAAGAAAAATTTTTGTTAATTAAAACACGTCTGGCCGTAGCTCATTATTCCCTTGGGCCAGTCTATGCAAAACACCGTAGGCATAGAGACTCAGGAGGCGTATTTTAATACAAAAATTTAAACTCAAGAAACAAATGATGAAAATAAATCATGTTGCATGATTTAATAAAACATTAAACAGATAATAAATGTATTTAAAATTCAACCAATCCAGATTTTAAATCCCATGAGAGAACGGAGAGAACGGAAAGACCATAAGCGAGAAAAGCGAAAACCGAAAGTTTTCTCTCTTTTTTTTAATATGTCACCGCATGTGGTTATGGAAGCCACGTTTCCGCTACATTTCTTTTCTTTAGTTTTTCTTTTCTTTAATGCTACGTTTCTTTTCTCTTCCTTTCTTTAATGCTATCTCTTTAATACCAGAAAGAAATCCAAAAAACCTTTAATGCCAGAAAGAAATCTTTAATAGAAAAGAAAGAGGCCACATTTTGTTTCCGCAAAAATCGAATCTGAGATTTTCTGCTCAATTCCGTGAACAAAAATCAGAACTGAGCAAAAATCGAAACTTGAGATCCGAAAAACTGAAAACGGAAACACGCGGCATAAATTGCTTGAAAAGAGAAACTTGGATAGAAATACTCACAAAATAAGGCAGAGGTTTTAAAAAGCTCTGATACCAAATGTAAGACTTAATTTAAACATATTGATCACGATATCAATATATTATTATGATCGATAATTACCTCCAGCCATTATTATTAATGGTCTATCCGATAAGGTTAAGGAATTCGATCTTCCTTGAATCAGCTGCACGGGATCTTGATCTTCCTTTCTTTAGGGATCTCGATTGATCTTCCTCCTCCTCTCGATGGATCTTGATTGAGGTCTTCTAATCAACGAGCCATCGCATTCAGATGGTGTATGCCTTCAGGATGTGCTCTTGATCAGGGACTCAATGCCAATGCCTCCGCTTATTAGGTTTTCCTTTCGATAACCATGTTGAAAACTTTAGGAAGGGTCCCTTTTTATACTCAATTCCTTCACCGCATGCTCCCATCAAGCAAGCATTCAAATATTAAAGGGGGGGCTGTTATCACTTCTTAATTGGAGAAACGCTAGTTAATAAAATAAGGACCATTAAAAGGCGACGGGTTATTACAGTTGAATCTTTAGTTTGTGGTATGACGGACAAAATTTTTTTTATTCGATTTCTGAATAGGTTCCTCCTTGAAAATTATTTATCAGAGTGAATGTTATCTGATTTTTATTAATAAACTTTGGTGCTGCAAACCATCCTAATTGAAGTTTATTTCCTTGCTTGCCTCTTTGGCAACAGTTTTGCAGAAACGAAGTTGTCCAAATGGGCGAGTATGCTGACCATTGGCAGATTGTTGCTCTCTCTGATGCACTAGCTGTGCCTGTAGAAATTGCGTGCCTCGATGAAAGCACATCTAAATCTGGAGAAATAGGGCTGAACACTCATTTCTTCTCTAATACAGAGAGCACCGAAGCCCAAGCAAGCACAAATCCAATTCAAAGTACATCAGGGCACAGGGTAACCTTGATATACGCAGCAGAGCACTATATGATAATTTACCCCAAGTGAATTGATCTCAGATAAGCTTGGCTTGTCTTGGATTGCATACAACTTACCAATGTCTCTGTGTTGCTGCAAGACTTGGTTCTAGACTGTGCGTGGATGTGACTTTAACTATTTGACTATTTGTTTATTTCCTATGTTTCTTTTAGTTATTTGAACTTGTAAGCTTGAGTGAACTTTCTAACTGCTATGCTATTTTAATAAAAGAACTGTTGTAGAATATTAAGATACTGCAGAGAGGGGTGGTAATGGATCTCAGGACTCTTTGCTGGTCTGGCAAGACTGACCATGATCCACTTTGATCTTGGTAATCCAAACCTAAAGTTCACAAGGTTGTGCAGATGAGAGACCAGCTACTCGACCACAAAAGATCTCCGTCGTTGTATTTAGGGCTGATTTAAAGCTCTAACCCACACCCAAACTGTTCGAGATCTTGGGGTGGTGATGAGAAAGGAATGGCTACATCTCTTGCTGTTTCATGTCACAATGGCAATGCTCCTGGACACAGCCCTTCTGGCCTTGGATATTGCTTGCGGTTGGATGCTGAATTCTGTTTTCTGTGGTGAGCTTGGATTTATTCATGGGTTGCAGTTGCAATGGTACATATGTATGTGGTGCTTGAACATATGAGGCGTGCTCTTGCTGATGAGTATGTTCATACAAATTGGCTTTTGTTTGGATCAAGATATGTCAAACCGTACCAAACCATCAATGTATTAAACTGTACTGATGTGGAATTGGTATGGTTCATCATTTTGAAACAGTAAGAAGTCGATACTATCTTGAACCATTCTATACTAACCTCATACTAACCTTGTATCGTATCAAACTTCCCCACTGTATCGAGTCATCCTGTTTGGCTCGGTATGGAGTAGCTTATGGATTAGAATCCTCTGATGATGCATTGTTGGTTTGGTATGAGGTGATTGGTATGCCATGGTTCAGTACAGTATACTTTGTACCGAATCATACCAGTCTTGCACATTCTCGGTATGATGAACCTTGGTTTGGATTACAAGCTATTTTTTCCTCTAATATTCTTTATTGTCTCTGGATATTACCAGTTGAATAATGTTATCAGGAGAAGAAGGTCATGAATAATGGTGCAGTGAGAGCTGAATACGGGGAGCAATTAGGATTGAATGAGCTGTCCAAAGGTTGTTTCCAACCTGCAAGCCTTATTGGGTCCAGAAACTTGATAGGAATTATTTGTTGATGTGCTTACTTCTTTGCTCATATATATTGAGCGAGTTGAATAATTGAACAGATGCATCTCCTGCAATAACTACGTCTGGGTCTGTGCTGGTTCCACTCTTGGTCTTAGATTTCGCTTGCAGGCCTTTCATTAATGGTGCAAAATTTTTAAATTGAGCACACTCAGTGGTTCAGTAGAAACTCAGCATGTGGTCTTGGAATGACCTATATATATTATGCCTGCAGAACATGAGCAAATCTCAGCGGACGACGTGCTGGGACTGGTGTGATGAACATGACCTCATCTCGGCAGATGAGTTGTTGGAACTGGTCCTCTACGTACCAATCTCGATAAGTTGAAACTCATAAGGGTCGACTCGTATAACAATTAAACTCACGTAGGAAAGTTTTTGGCCATTGTGAACTAGTCTCGGCAAGTTGGGCACTAGTTGAGACTTGGATGATTTCTTTTTTTTTTTTTTTTTTTTTTTTGCTTTTTTTTCAAGTAAATATATAGACTGGTTGAAACTTGTTATGCATGAAGAAAGGCCTTTACTCGAAGTAGAAGTAGATAGATAAATAGATAGAGAAAGATGGAGAAAAAAAGAAGGGCACATAATTGGTGTTTGTTTCTTATCTTAAAATTTTTAATATCTTTATTTCTTTTTTGGCCTCCAAGTTTTTGAACAGTTATGCATAGATAGAATGGAGTGCAATGCAATCCTGTTCTTTCTCCCTCCCAATGGAGAGGAGGTATCCTAAGATGTCTTTGTCCATCTCAATGAAAAGGAGGTATCTAAGATACACTGATCGAAATATTGAAACAATCAATATTTTAAATGATAATCCATCTAACATCTCATAAGACATCCTTGTTAAAATCTAAAACGATGATAGCCCTGTTTAGATTAGCTGTTGAATTATCTATTGATATCTAATGGCCAAAAGTTATATAAGACAGCTGTGGACCAACAGTTAGAAGCCAAGGATCCAGTGTCACTGAGCTGGCCTATAATTTAAACCCTTGCCACCTCCCAGTCCGACTAGCTCACCTAATAAATATTTCCTGAAAGCTTCGGACTATATTTTGGCTCTCCCTGAGCTTATAGAAGCTTCTTAAGCTCGACTCCTTATGGTTCCTGGCCCAACGACCCACTGGCCAAGGAGAACACCATGACACCTCTCCAAGAAAGCCAATGGCTGCAGAAAATTCCTCGTATCGAGGAGCGTCACAGGTCGCTGATTTCTGAACCTCTTAGGTAGTGTTTGATAGAAAAAGATATTATTCATGGATAAATGTATGGGATAGAGTTTGTCCCTTGGCTATCCCAAGAGATATTCATTGACCATCCTATTGATTATATCAAATGCAAAAAGGTAAATCCATGGGATAACTTTTTTTTACTCTTATTTGGAGGGATAACCAGCTATTCCTGCATTTTCTAGAAAATAAATTGAGGGGATATCCCATGATTAACCATGAATTATTCCTTTGGTTAACTTTATTCTCAACTATCCCTTATAGTTATGGCTTTTGAGAATAAAAGGGAATATCCCCTCTTATCTCCTATTTCAAACACTACCTTAGCGATCAAGAGGACTTCGAGCGAGCAATCACCAAGCTTGAGTCTGAGATGGCAGGGCACGCACTCGAAACAAGGTCAGCTATGGCTGCCATGGTGGCGAGGATAGAGACGCTGACTTTGACGACAAACAATTCCAGAGAGGCATGTCCGGTGTGTCAGGATGAGTTCGCTATGGATGGAATTGTTGAGGCTCGCCAGTGCTCCAACAAGCTCCATGATCTCTGCATCTTCGAGTGGCTTCAGATGCATGGTTCTTGCCCAGTTTGCAGAGCAGTCATGCAGCAGTACTTGATTCTTTGTAAAAGCTGAATTTCTTTCCATATTTTGCCGACGAATTACTTGACAGTTTATGTATTTAATGTTGCACAATTTCAAGTTTATTGACCCTTGATGATAAATTCTGGTGACTGGAACTTGCTTCTTTTGAAAATTTTAGCGAGACTTTCTGGGTGCATGCAATTGCTCATTCTATTGTTCACTTTACAACAAATATCTTTCTATATATATACCTCCACCACCTGTTTCCAGAATCTTCTTTTTAGGATGCTTATTAGCCTGTAATCATAACAGTTTATAGATGACCTCCTAAGGATGCAATTCAATGGCAGGGATCGAACACTGCTCGATTTTGAATTATTTGTCAAAACCACTCATATTCCAGCAATCCCAGTCAGACACTGAGCTTTCCCTGGACCCATTGTTGCATCCATGCATCATGAAGGTCATAACACAGAAACAAACACATTATTTGAGGTAGATATAAGATCGATAGCCACTGGAGTCGCCATTCTCTAGGTGCAGTAGATGGAATGTCTTCCTCCGATTATAAACCTTGGGGTTGCTTTGTCTAAATTGAAACCTAACATCTTTAAAGATAACGAATTTGGTAGGCCATCAGGAATTCACTGCATCACCTCTGATATCACGCAGGCCATATATTTAAATCTCTGTACAGAGCCACATTTTCTGAGGACAAGACCTTTACACTCGCAGACAACCTCGTGTGGTTGAGATGGAGTTCTCGGAACCAACCTGCCACCAATGCCTTTCTACAATCATGATACCACCAGTACAGAGCCATCAATTTGCTCTCTCCCAATCATCTAGCTACTGCATAAGAGCTGTTTTTATTCCTACACCTCTAGAAGAGTAAATCTCTTGGTATTCACAGTTCAAATACACAGATGACATATTAAGGTAAAACACTGATGATGAAAAGGCGCACACAGTAAAATACCCACGCATTTCAAAATTCATACTTTAGAGATGTATACATAAGGAAAAAAACATACAGGACTCAAATGACATGCCAGGATGAGCTCTCAATAAAACTCAACCAGCTCCAAAAAAGACAACCCTACGCATGGTGGGGCACTTGGACTCAAAAATGCAAGCAGAACCAAAGTATCAAACGAAAGAAAATGCAGTGAAGGCCTTCTCCAACTGGATTGCTAGGAAAATTCTGGTTGTCCTTGCTCTCTTGAAACTCCTGTACATTGTTTATTCCTCTTACAGTCCAAAAACCTAAAGCTCTCCCTGCACTTTGCTTTTCAGTCTTCAGCTACTGAATATATAATCCAAGGAAAATTGGCATTCCCTCTCTCACTAACTCAGTGATGCCATCTACAGCACCCAAGGGTGAACATCGGCGATCCACCATGTCACGGAAGTTACCACTAAAAAAATTCTGGACACAATGAAATGAACCAAAAAAAAAAAAAAAATGAAAATTGGATATGAGATCGTGTTACAGGTTTGGTCTTTCAAGGTTAGTGGACACTGGATGAGTGGCTTGGGTCACTCTGACCCCTTGGTGGAACCAGAAGGAGAGCCCGCTCCATTGCAAGAAGCTTCCTCATTCACGGAGGTGGATGGGCTTCCCTGATGGTTTTCTTCATTCCCAGCAGTCCGTGACCTGCCAGACCTGGACCGGATGTTGACCCCCATAGGAAAGGGCTCCTGCAAAAAGAGAGCCTTTAGTAATACACAACAAAAATCCCAGCATGAAGAGAATATCAGAAATATTGGTTGTGGTGGGGGGGGGCGGTGCGGTTCTGTCATGATTGCTTGCTGATTGCACTTTTTTATGCACCCAAAGTTAAATTAAGCGGATGATCCAAGAGGTAAGCATTGGTTAAAGGCACTAGAACTGAAAATCCAGCTAACATTGGTATCCTACAAATAATTAAACGCATGCAAAAATGTATGGACCAATTTGGTGAATTTGTTGACAAAATGCAAATTTGTGGAGAAGCTACATATGGGGGTAATGGGTGTTATCAGGAAAAAATTATGAATGAAAATCTAAAAACTGAATTTTGTGAAATCTGAAATGATGGTCAGTACCTGATCCCCAGCATTAGGACCATCTGAGTGGAAGAGAATAGGACGGCACCGTTTGTCCTCATTCATAAGACTTGAATTCTGGAAATGAGCAATAAGAGCTGCTTTCCCTTGGATTCTAGCATATGCAAGTGATGCCACTTTTTCACTGTTGAATTTCTCCCACTTCTTGCCATTAAATGTCTGCACAGAATCCCGCCAATTTGCTTTTTAAAAAAATGAGCATATATGCAAGTGATGTGCTACTGCTAGTGCTACACTGAAGCTAGCATGCTTATGTCAAGAAATATAAAATCATGTGCACAAAACGAGTAATAGAGTCATGCTAAAAGCTAAGCAGACAACTTAGTGCCAAAAGAACACAGAATCATGCCCACAGAAACCTAAACAAAAGTCTTACAGTCTTACAGAAACAAGAGTAATATTTAAACATGCTTCAAATGTCATCCCAGCATTAGTAAGTATATGAACAGAAATATAGGACTCGGTCCTATTCTTTTTTTGTCTATATGATGAGATGCAGTGAACCAAACCTGATAAAATGGAATTATATGCTGAGGATCAATCATATTGATAAAAGCATAGCCCACATTGCACTTATTCTGGAAAGGAAAAGGAGGTCAAAATACAATTAAATGCATCAGTAAAGGAAAGTGAATATCCACATAGCAAGTAGTGACAAAGATTCTGTTTACTAAAAGTGTTTTACTTACCTTAAAGTCAATGGGCAAATAGATAAAATCATAAGTTCCTCGATGATGTTCATCAATAGCAGCCAAAAGCATCTTAGAAGTGTACCTGTTCACCAAGTTTGAAACAGTTTTGAGAATTCATGGAATGGAAGTTAACAGAAGATATTCAAAGAATGTTAGAAAGGAATGCTACAGGCATGTATAGAGGAAAAGAACATGTCTGATCCACATACTTATTGGGAATGTTTTTAATCATAAGTGTTGTCCGAGAATCTTCTCCATGCATAATGCGTTCGATATCAAGTTCATATTGCTTTTTGTTATCGCCCTGACTAGCACTCACTTCACTTCTTCGACTCCTGATACGATCATTAGGAGCATCAAAAGAGGCAGGCAGAGCGATCATGGGATTCCTTCCAGGAAACATGTGACATCTTTGGTGGGGTGAAGGAATGCCAACATGTGCAGGAGAAAGGGAAGGATCTATGCAGTTTCCACTAGCATGAGGAAAGATGTTTCGAGAAGCAAGTTCCAGTGGGTGCAACTGAGGACTGCCAGAAAATCCCATACTTCCAAGAGATCCTGGATGAAAAGCAGATAAATCTGTGGAATCCCCTACATATCCATGTCGACTATCCCAAAGAGATGGATTGATTGCAGGTGCTGAACCAACATGATGGTGGTGTAAAGGTAGAACAGTGTTCAGCATATGAGAAGGTGCTCTTTGAAGGCCATGCATCTGAGTTGGGGGATGAGCAGGCATGTTCTTCACAAATGATGGTGAATTGGACCATAGCATGGGACCAGGGGGGTGATGGTGGAATGCATTTGAATTATTCCAAACATACTGACGTCCATGAAGAGGGCAGCTTCCATTTCCAGAAACTCCATATGCTGCAAACAAAGGGAACTATTATTAATAAACCAGCCAGCGATAAAAAGAAAGAGATAGCAAAAAATTTATAATTAAAAAAAATCAATCAAAAGCAAGAAGTTCAACAAACTAGATTGCTTTCTATCGTTATCATCTCAAACCCAGATCACATAGCTTTTGGTCTGACCAAAAATAGATGACTAGTCACACCAACATTGCACTCTAGCAGGGAAAATCATTCCTTCACAAATAGAGCATAGAATTGTACTCAATTGACAAAGACATTTAGTCTGAAGAATAAATGCTTATTTCACTTACTGCTTTCATTATGTCCAAAGGAATGGCTGCTAAAGCTTCCAGAACCTACTTTATGAATATGCCTGTTATCAATATTTTCAGCAGCCCCAGAGTTGATGTTGACCCCCGTGGATGACATGGCATTTGAGGAGCTGTACGGGATTCCATTGGTTAAACCATTGTGATACTCTGGAAGCGAATGAGGATGGAAACCTGGCAAGTTTTGAAGTCCAAAGCTCATCTGACTCAGAGAGTGGCTGAGCTCACCATGCATGGATTGATTGCTGCGGTTACCTATTGAAGCTATTCCAACAGGTGAGGATAGACTCTGAGGTACACTGGAGGATATTCCATGAAATGTGGATTCCACAAAAGGACTAATTGGTGCTCCGATTGCAGAATGTAGGCCCTGGCTAATTCCGTTGTCAAGACCATTTGATGTAATTGCACCAAGAGGGATGGGTCCTGAAGAAATTGTCGTGTAAGTTGGGATTTGCAAGACATAACCTGATATCAGAAAAGGGCATGTCATTAGAAAAAAGTAAACAGGTGCCAAATTTCATACCAAAGCATCCTGATGGAGAGTTACTAGGACTGCCCAGCCTGCCCCCACTCAGCTCTTCCTGCTCCAACTCTGGAGATAACTGCTGCATTAAGCTGCTGACACAAAGAAAAAATAATGAATATCCACATAGAAATACAGATCTATAATTTGAATAAAATAACTTAACGAAACAATAACAGAGCAATAAGTGTGAAGAGAACCATAAAAACATAAAAGATAAACAGAAATAACCAATTCAAGCAGTGTTAGAAAAAGGAAAATGAAGCCCTCAACAACATTCTGCAGCATAACACACCAACAGAACAAACGACAATAGAAGAACTCAGATTATCCAGAAATACAAGTCAAGAGATGTGCAGATGCAAGCAATACAAAATAGATTGTCCTAGATATATAAGTGGGCCAGGCATTAAAACAATTCCATATTCAAAATACAACAAAAAATATAAACTTTATCACAGAATGTTTTATAGGCATTAAAAAATATTCCATAGTTGGAATACATCAACGAAAATATTCCATATTCAGAATATATCTATTACAAAATGTTTTATATTACATCTTTATTAAAACATTAGCATCGATACAAAAAACGCTGGAACAGGATAGTACCATCAATAGCATACCATTTGATGCAAACCAGCACAAGTATGTGTGCAAAGATGCTGAAACCCTACATAGAGTTATATACCAGCCATATCAGTTTGCACCATTGTGTACCAAGGGTACCTTGCTAACCATGGCATGAAGTACCAGTACATGACACCCCATAGCGGGTATATGGTACCATATTGGTATCGAGCTAAGACTCAGTACAGAGGTCGAATCAACTAACCAGGTGCAGTGTCGTATCGATACAAGGTCCGATGCCAAGATTATTAACCTTGGTGCTCAGCACACTACTAAGAGTTTTTTCATTCCTTTTTGTTGGTTGTGATATGGCATTGGCATCGATAATTACCATACTATATTATCCTGATGAAAGAATGGTACAAGGTTTTATTTCAAACCTCAATGGCCAAGTTTTCATACGTAAAGGCTAAACTAGAAGAACTTGCTAGGGAATTGGCATGAGATGCTAAAAAATAAACAATCAAAACAATGAATCTATAATTGAAGATAGCTTGAATATTCCTCAAATTTTCTAATATAAATCAAGCCAAACCACTCTACAGAATCTCATCGTACATAGGATTTTTGCCACAAGGTTGACCGGCAATACTAAAACCTTCTTGAACTAACAAAACTTCCTATTTTGAAATATACAAACCTTTCATCATTCCAAAATATATAGTATTTGGTTCCTCAAGTACTCAACTCAACTCAACTCATTTAAGCCTTTTTCCAACTACATGGGGTCGGCTACATGAATCTGCTTCCTTCACTCTGCTCTACTCAGGACTAAGTTGACATTCAATTTACAAATAGTTATATCTTTTTTAATTATTTCTATTCATATTAATTTATGTTTACCTCTACCTCTATCTTTATCATGGATTATTAAAGGATCACCCTTTCTAAAGCATCTAAAGGCTTCGTTGTATATGTCCAAACCATCGTAATCGATTTTCTCTAATTTTATCTTCAATTGGAGCCACTCCTATCATTTCTCTTATATATTTATTTCTAATTCTATCTTTTAAAGTTTTACCACATATCCATCTTAATATGTGAATTTCTATTACACTTAATTTATTCATATGTTGTTTCAATATTGCTCAACACTCTGTTCCATATAGCATAGCTAGCCTAATAGCGATTTTATAGAATTTTTTTTTAATTTTAATTGGATGCGTCAATCATACAATACTCCTGAAGCATTCCTCCACTTAATCCATTCGGCTTTAACTCTATGATTCACATCTTCACCCATTTCACCCTCTTATTGGATAATTAATACCAAATACCTAAATTTTCGCTCATTGGTATCTCTTGGCTTGCAATCTTCACTATTTCTTCATTTATATTTCTACTTCCACTAAAATTACATTTTATATATTTGGTTTTAGTTCTACTAATCTTAAAACCTTTAGATTCTAAAGCCTCTCTCCAAATATCTAGTTTAGCATTTACTCCAGATTTAGCTTCATCAATCAACACTATATCGTCTGCAAATAACATACACCATGGAATATCCTCAAGTACCGTCCTTTAAAGATAATAACGTCTTGCTATTATTCAGTTAGCTCATTGAACCAATTTTTTTTACATTTACTTTATTATTATTTCATCGAATTCTTTTATTCCTTTAACAAATCCTAACTTTCAAGGATTTATATCTCAAGAAAAAAGACATGTTCCCCCAATAGCGTACTATTATGATGATAGAATGGTACCTAAGACAAGCATGGGACACCAATTCTCTCTAGAGACTGTCCGAGATGATTGCACCCTGAGACCAAGAAGCATGGAGTATTGAGACATAATCTTGATTTTACCTTTTCCTTCTTGTTTTCAATGACCATCTCAGTCCATCCCAAACTGTCCTAGCATGATACTTACCTGGGACCAGACCGCATGATGCAAGATTTTCCAGGTTTTATGGCTAGAAGCATATCATAAAGCAAGCAAAGGATGACTGCATGAAACCCATAAGTTGCACTTTACAAGTTCACATCCCCACGTTAGGAAAACTCAAGGAATGCATTGCAACAATTGAGGATCTACATGCCTGTCCGAGGGTTTTGCTTGATAGAATTTCATTCTCCATCCATAAAATTCGTACCACATCATGGCTGATGCTTAGGAAACATAGCTTGAGCTCAATCAAGCTAAGCCCAAGCTCTTCATGAACAGCTTGACTTATTTTTGTCTCTACTTTATGGATGATACCCCCTCCCAATCAGTCGAAAATTCAGCAAGAAAAAGAGGACTTGAGCAAGAAAGAAATAGAATAGAAGTAGCAATGTGCCATTCTTGCTGTAACATCCTGTCCTATGGACATAGGTCAGCCCAGATAAAAAATGGTGTCTGCATCATGACCCCTATTGCTTGGCAAAAGAACACGCGTCTCCCTATTTTACCACAAGCACCCTTTTTCCAACTAAAACAGGCAATGCTCTCATACAGTACTTGGCCACTATGTACCTGGCAATTAGTAACGACCAGAACTTGGATTTGCACATGAAATGCTCGTTGTTCAATTAAGAATGCTTTAAAAAAGCCAAAAACATAATAGCACGTTGACTATTGTCCTATGTCACATGAAAGTGATCTCTTTTTCAAGAATCACATGGAAGTGGGCTCATATTTGATAAACTGCATGGCCAACCATGGAGGATTTGCACATGCAAGAACTACTGTTCATCATTGAGGCCAATATATGTAACATTAGTTTGCCTAGATTCTGTGCTTTTGACTCTTGATGCATAAGCCATAACAAAAAGCAAGAATCAAAAAGAACCCTTAAAAGTTGCAGCCTAAACTACAGAACTATTAGATTCAAAAACCCTAAAGACCCAAAAAGACTCAGTCATATTTGAGTGTATTTTGAGGCAACTCAGTATGACTTGTATGACTCATCACAAACCAAGAATGAAGAAATGAGTCCAAGCTTAGCACTAGGACTGAGCAGTAATAGCAGTACTAGAGAGTCAACTTCAATTCTGCAGGGGTGTGTCAACAACTCAACTCAACTCAAATCATCTAAGCCTTTTCCCAACTACATGGGGTCGGCTACATAAATCTGTTTCCACTCTGCTCTATTCAGGACCAAGTCGACATTCAAATTACAAATAGTTATATCTTTTTTAATTATTTCTGTTCATATTAGTTTAGGTTTACCTCTATCTCTATCTTTACCATGGATTGTTAAAAGATCACTCTTTCTAACTGAAGCATTTAAAGGTCTACGTTGTACATGTCCAACCCACTGTAATCGATTTTCTCTCATTTTATCTTCAATTGGGGCTACTCCTATCATTTCTCTTATATATTTATTTCTAATTTTATCTTTTAAAGTTTTATCACATATCCATCTTAATATACGCATTTTTGTCACACTTAATTTATTCACATGTTGTTTCAATATTGCCCAACACTATGTTCCATATAGCATAGCTGGCTTAATAGCAGTTTTATAAAATCTTTCTTTCAATTTTAATGGGATGCGCTGATCATACAATATGCAGGGTGTGTCTGGATTCAATAATCAAATTAAATGGATTCATTACATGAAGATAAATACCAGGTTTTAAATAAGAGGGAATTGATGCAGTTTAGAAGATTTAAAATCTAGACATTCTTTGAAAGCACAAATAATTAGTTTGAATGATCTTCAGTATATTAAGTCATGGTCTTTAGATTTAAAAAGGAAATAGAATAGAAGTAGGCCTCATATCATATTATCTATGACAAGCTGAAATTGATCGTAAAAAAATTGAAAAAGTGTTAAGCCTGTATCTAAAAGGACCCATGAGATTTTACAACGGGGACAGGCTTAGGCCAATGTCCACTGGACCAGCAGGTGGTCTGATTTATCAGGGACTGTTGGATCACCATTGTGATCTGTGATTGGTGAGCATCAAGATTCATGATACCTGGGAGCCTGCTAACACCACATTGAAGGCCATGCCAGTAATGAATCACAAAGATGATCAAATGGTCAGGTTCTGCATCAGACTACCTTCTGGTCCAATAAGCATTGGACCTAACCTGCTTTCTTTACGGCAAGCCATGCATTGGCTCTGCTTTGCTCGTTAGCAGCATCACACATGCTTTTCCACCTCCTTTAGACTTGCATCACACATGGAGCCCCTATAAATTAACAGGCCATATTTTGTTTTATAAATCTACCTAAAAAATTGATGGGCCATTCAGTGCGTTTGTCACCAAACTGAATGAAGTCACTATACAATTTGCAATGGGTTTCATTTCTTTTTAAAGTTCTATGTCCAGACATCTCTTTAAAGCAAGATCTCTAAGTCACACTCTAGAAAACCGTCTACCTTGTAAATCTCTTAAGAGCAGAATTGTAGTCATTTGATGGACAGACAGACCCACAAGCATGGATTCAAGATACTGTCACTTCATATGGAGAGCTAATCTTGGTCATCAGATCTCAATCAGTGCAATACTTTCTAAACAGAGGAAACATTAAAGCTTGCAATAGAAATAATTGTTATGCATCAACTACTGTCGTGAAATAATCAAAAAAGTCAAAAATTATTAAATGTCTCATATAGTATATCTTATCAAGCTTAACTAGCCAAACTCCATCCTCTGCATGACCATAAAATGACCAAACCTTACCAAGAGCAGCACTAGCTGATAGACAAGGATCTAGCATTTGGAATTTGTGCCAACTAAAATTTACATGAACAGAAAGAATTAGTGGAGCATATGAATATATAATATCTAAAGGGCTTGCAAGATTTTGGAATGGTTCAATAAGCCTTACCCATGTTGCTCAAACTCAAGCAAATCCTAAAGATTATGGTCAAGTGCAGAAATAGGTTTTATGTATATGGAGGCATCAGTTAAAGGCTTAGCTAATCATTGAAGAATCCAAATATCTACACATAGAAAGTTTTAAAAAATCATCGAACAGAACAGCATAGGCTGAATTTCTAATGTACAATTTTTGCAACCATATGAACTGGGTATTGAGCTGCTGGATATATATTCTAAAGTCCTGCATGCATCAATTAACAACCAAGGCTCAGATATGCCACAATTCAGTGAAGCATAAGATTTGATATGATAGCTTGATAGATAGCATAAGCTAATTGACTGATGAGAACTCAAGTATTAGAACAGGGAATACTGCACCATAGCCATACCATCAAGTCTTTTCCCATCTATTTGGAGGACATGTCAGTAAGTAATTTGATTAAATTCAACGATAACCTTGTTGAGAGATAGCGACCACAAAATTGTCGCAAAATAAAATATCAAGAGTTGGTAGTGCAAAAACAGCTTCTAACATTCAACATCTCATCCTAAAAGCTAATATTTAATTCAACATGCAATTAACCCAACATTTAAGCATATGTTAACAACATTGAGAAATCATATCATCAATTATAATTTATGGGGTTTGTCATAGTACTGTCACAGATCATATTTCATGATCCCCTTTTGAAAAATCAAAAAGAAAGAAAAAGGAACAGTCAATTACACAAGAGACATTGTCTAATATCTAACAAGAACGTTTGGAGCTTAATATGGAAACAGGAGAATGTCTAAAAGGATGGAAAAAACAAGTGAGTTTGTTTAAATAATACCACCGTCTTGCACCTCCAGGGCGGCTAGGCTCAAGCTTAATTTTCTTTCCTGCAATATCGCTCCTGTTTAGAGCACGAAGGGCAGCTTCAGCAGCTCTAACATCATAGAACTCTATGAATTTATGATGACGCTTGTGTGGAGTTTCACGGATCTGCAGACAAAAACAAAGTATTAGTTTAAATCTCATAAAACTTCAACAAAGTTCAGGATCAGGGTCTGAAATTAATCTAACCTCTTTAACCTCACCATAAACACCAAATATCTGACGAAGATCATCATTTGAAACAGAGGAATCAAGGTTGAATACCACCAACGTTCCCTGGTTAATATCTTTCTCTGAAGGGTTATCCTAACAAAAAAGTGGTGCACAGAATGTTCACAGGAATGCATGTAGTCATTCATGCATAGATGAGGAGAGAGAGAACCAAAAATGGAGAAGTATCTCATCTTACAAATTGGAACATTTCAGAACAATAAGGCAGAGTTATGTGCACGTTTGCACATATTTAACCACTAGACACCAACAAGATCATCAATGTCAAGTCAAATAAAACATCTATATACTTTGTTTGCATGCTAACTGCAGTTTCAGTATTTCTTTTGTTTAAAACTACCTATTGCAATGAAATGACAGTGGAGAAAGCTATACTATAGAAACAACATACCAACAATGCAAGACAAAGGATAAAAAGAGACAATTACAGAATTGATACTACTTTGACATGGCTTCCTACTTGTGGAAGGACGTAAAGCCAGACTAGTCTTTAGGGGACAGTGGCATCATAAGTTAGGGTTACCAAGGAATGAAAGTGGTTAATGTGCCGGCCAGAAAGCCATTCTGCACTCCAGCATGGAGAAGAAAGGAAATCCCCACAAGAGAGAGACATTTAGCAAAGACCAGTACATCCCAATCATGAGAAAATTTTATGATATAATACCTCTTTAATCAGTAGATTCTTTGTTTAATGGTGCCATCTGGCCATCATTTAATAATCTCTAGCAATATTAGTCTTACAAATACATCTTCAAATCATGAATATATCAAAGCCAAGTTCTTGCAACCGGTGGAATGACCAAAATTTTATTCTAAAATACAATATCTCAGGAGCATGCCTACATGATGCTTGACATATCCAAAATTTTCAAAATTAGGTATCACTAAACATAAAATAAAAAGGGTGGTTGCCACTCTGATCAGGTTTTGCAGGGTGTGGATTCATAAAAAGAAACTCAAATGTAAGATTATCATGAGTCAAAGGGTTTCATTCATGGTACAAAGAAAGCTTGGACCCTTATTTTTCACACCACATATCTATGGATTTTTCAGGCAACATGGAATACCTTGTGTGACGAAAATAGAGAGAACTTAACTGAAAACAGGCTATTTCAACTCAATTCCATGTGCAAGCAGGGACAAGTAAAGGAAACAGCAAAGAAAGTGAGGAGGTCAAGCATCACATTATTTGATAAATTTGAAGACAATATGGGTTGATCACTGTGTCATGCAAAATAGTGCAATACACTGGTATACAGATCCCTAGCTAATATGAATAAGCTACAAATGATTAAGAACCATGTTACCTGGACAACCCAATTATGGATTTCCTGAAATGTCTACTTCTGGCATTTCACTTTTCAAGACTACAATAACATTTAACACACATTTTATTACGTTAATAAATGCAGGAGTAGAAGGTTAAAAGCCCAGAATACATGGACACTCCTTGAGAATTGATACTTACAATGGTACCATCATCTTTATGTCCATAGCTGGGGATTATAGAAAAATATATAAAGTTTAGACACTACTACTAATTTTTGTAAGATGTGTCAAGGCTGATGCAAGGGTTTAGTTATATTATAGCACAGTTTTTTAATTATCACCATACCACTCTGCTTTCCACTATTGGAAACACATCTCAGTCAAAAATAGTAAAATGTTGTCAAGCCACCATAAGCGTTGACCTTATCTTAAATTCCTACCTCCAAAGGTGGGAGTAGAACTAGAAGTAGAAGCACAATCCACATGGGCATTGTAATCAGCTACAATGTACGGTGTTGTATTAGCATCTATAGAGCTCAGGCAGGAGAACTAGAACAGTTTGGTTTTCTTGTTTGCCACAGCAACCAGTCAAGGTGATATCACATGCTCCCATCAGCAATAAAACATGCCCCTTGAGGCATGTTGAAAGTGGCAGGAGTAACATAAATGAACCAATCCCATCGGAATGATGACAAGAGGTGGAAGATTACAGAAAATGAGTAGGTGAACATAAATTGCATCCTTTCTTTGTATCTTAAAATTGAATTACAAATCAGATAAATATGGATAATTTGACTCAATTACTGAAGTGCCATTTTTAAAGGTTGGACTCAAAACAATGATAAGCAAGGATAGAACACAAAACTTCCAATGAATTGTTATGCATATAGAACAACTTACCTTTGGAATGGAGAAGTGTATGTCAAGCTTCCGGCGCCTCAGTGGCTTGTTTTGAAGTGCTCTCATAGCATTCCTTGCTGCCCTTATATCATAGTAGGATATCATTACAAAACCACGATGTTTGCAGGCAGTATAAAGTGTGCGTATGTCCCCATATTGCTGAGTACATACCAAACAGAATGATAAGGATACAAAAAAAGCTATAGAAACATGCTCCCTGATATATATTGAGGCCACTAAATTTAACAGAACCCTGGCAAGGAAAGTGGGGAGGAGGGGGGAGAGAGGCACCTCAAAAAGAGCTTTTAACTCAGCATCTTCAACGTTGCTATTGATGTTTCTAACAAACAGAGTTCTGGAGGGATGTTCGCCATAAGGGTGCTCACCAGCAAATGGGCCATTTAGTCCCCCTTGTTGACCATTTGGGGCACCTCCTCCAACAAGTTCAGAAGTCTTGTTGCCATTAATATTGTCATCAGCTTCAAGTTCCATACCTCCTCCGCTGCAAAATATATCATCATCCATATCATCTCCATTACTGGGTCGAGCAATATAACTGAGATTGTCAATAACACCAGACAGCAGATCATCATCATCAGGAAGTAGGTTTCCAATAGTTTGGGCTTCAATTTCTTCCATTGATTCAAGAGGTTCATCATCCTCAAATTCAGAATTCACCATATCAATAGACTGGCCAATAGGAACATGGCTTGATGACAATCGCACTGCACCGCCATAATGCATATAAAAATTGATATCATGATTACATAATCACCCTAAATTTAATTCTACATTCCAATAAATACTCTGTTAGAAAAGTTAGAAGATGTTATAAACTTGTACTCGGATTTGAATCCAGCAATTTGATGCCATCAAAAAACTGGTGGCAATCTTATCTCGGAAGAACATAGGTTCCAGAGATGACAGTAGCCGGTAGATGCAATTTTAAAAGAGGAAGGGAAAGACGCACATTTTTTGTCAAGTATGTCTGACAAAGAGCTTGAGAAAAGCCCATTCTCATAGTGGGTTCCGTTTGAACTAACTCTGTTCCCCTGCGCATATAAGGATGTAGGTTGTGCCAAGAGATAGGATCGGGATCCAGAATCACAGCTAGCAGTTGCTGAAGTCATTGATATGTTAGCTGTCCTGTCTGGTCCCATCAGATGATTCTCAAGACTGAACTTAGGTTTCTGATCTTTAGAAAGATCAGGATGTGAAAGTTCTAAGAGTTCCACAGAGTTTGCCACCACTGGATGAAGCTTCTCCAATGGGGAAGAAGAAACTGACTTCCTTCCTGGCACTAAGGGCATTCCTTCTGTACCTGCAGGAAATTAATTGAACCAAACTTCATATTGGTTAAACCCTTGGACTAAAATGGAAAATAAATTTACGCAAAATGATGTTCAAATGCAATATATCTAGATAGAGACAGCATGCCCCCGCTTGTAACTAATCTCCAACTTCTTCCGGCTAAATTGCATCCAGAAACACTCTCTAGTAATGTGCTTATCAAATTTGGATGCTAGACCCAGTTTGGTTGCCAAGTTAGACTGTGGTGCAGCTAAATTGGAAAATGGACATATCCATCCAAAACACAATCCAAAGTAACCCCACACCAATTTTTTTTTTAAAAAAAAGATTAAAAAAAGGCCCAAGTCCAGTTTTCTTTTGATAGTTCACGTGCTAATTGATGGCAATTGAGAGAAACTCAAATCTAATAAAAGCCTTCTAAAATGGTCTCTTGCGAGCTACAATAGTGGACAGAATGGTCCCTAAAGAAGGAGCTGTAAAGAGAATAGAAAGACTAAAAGATCAAACGGCCAAGAGGTCCTTCACAGGTTCATTAGAAGCTAAAATAGGAATCTAATAGAATATCAAAACCACTAGACCACTTTCATGAGATAATTAATAAAAAATCATAATAGGAACTTTGAAGTGCACGGGAATTAAACCTAAAAGGATTCACTAATACACAACAGTGCAGACAGTAAGATCACAGATAATGGCCCAGAGTCGCCAAAATGGAAGCATAGTTGCACCAAGCATGGCTCACCTAGAAACAAACAATTAAATCATTCTTCTATGAAGTGTTCGCACTCACCATGATGATCAGGCATAGACTCAGGTTTCCAAAATCCAACTTGTCTCTGCGTCAGTGAAAAAGATTGGTAAAGATACATACATCAAGCATAAAGTTAATTTTTTAAAAAATATGGAGAATTGTTTGCAATTTTTATTAAAAAATAAATAATCCATGAATTTATCCAAACGGACAAAACACATTGAATTAACTGCCAAACTGAAGAACAAATATGATTAAAAAAACATAACAATTTTGCAAGAATTCGACTGCAGTAAAGTAGTATGATTTACACTAAATTCCTGAAATCAATAAAGCATTTCATACCTCAGTTGGAAAGCGGAGTTCCTCCGAGAAAAAGGAAGATGTTTCTGAGGACAGGCCAAATGGAGATAGACGACTCTGATCCATGGTTCTAGATGGCATCCTGCGGCTGCCACAACATAGACCTGAGCAAAATTCAAACTTTCGAAGACTAACTTATAAAATGATTCACTCCTCTTCCCCCTAACTTATCAAATGATTCACCCGTCTTCCTCTTCACTGCCCACAGTAGATGCGCCTAGTCGGACACAGCTCTGTAGTAAACTTCAAATTAGATCAAGTTGATTCGAGTAACTGTAATGTGTGGAAACAGAATTAAATTCTCAGTTGTATCATTTAGAAAAATAAATAAATAAATAAAAGAGGGCAAAAAAAACATCGATGAATATTTTGTGGCTTTTCAAAATTTTGAGGGAAATGAAGATTTTAAAAAATTAAACGGATTTTTAGTGGCGCTGGAAGATCTCCGTCCAAAAAACACTGATCGCTAGAAAAATTTCAATGTAAGAAACTAGATCAAAAATTCCAAGAGAAAAAAAAATTCACTAAGACATATGCAGGGAATTCAACTTCCCAAGTACACCAATTCAAACTCGGATCACAAACCTAACCTCAAAATCCAGTCGTTCATCCATAGATCGGAAAAAAGATTCCACTTATCCCAAGAATTCCACTAAAAAAATCGCAAAAAAAAAAAAAAAAAACCAAAGACCTTGCTACAAAGCGGAATCCTCACCAGATCGCCCTCCTCTCCTCCTCCGCTCGCCCAAAAGCTCCTACAGCCAGCATAAAACAAGCCCAACAAGGTGGAATTTAAAAGACTCCATCGGCGAGGGAATGGATTACGCCATACGGCAAGGAGGCGTCGGAGGCGAAGGGCGGATTCCTCGAAGGGATCCCATCGGCATCCGTGCCGTGCGCGAGCGTCCACCCCCTCTTTTCCCCTCCAATGCAAGCAAGAAGAACTCCCACCCCACACCCCTCGCCCGCCCCCCGCCGCGAATAGAATATTATAGGCCCCGTCCTTTTCCTCTCTATGTAGGGAGTGAGTCACTGCTCCTGCGACGCGAGGCCAACGGATTCCAAGCGTGCCCGCGACGCCACCAGAACCTATGGCGACCTCCGGCGCCGGCCACCGACCTCCGATCTCTCGCTGACGATAAGAGCAAAGAAAGAGAAGAGAGAAAAAACAGGTGGAGGTTTAGACTTTATTTAAAGTTGGAGAGAGATGGGGGAGAGGGCCATAGGGGTGACAAGCGGTAAGCCGATGGGGCGGAGGAGCGAACCGCAGTCCCATGGCATGAACTCGAGCAGTGGAGCAGCTTCCGATGCGATGCCAATGGATGCGGTGGTGTGCGTAGAGGAGCGAGCGCACGGAGATAACGGCGACCGCACGCCGTCATCCACTTAACGGCCCTACCATCGGGATCGGATATGGGTCGGATTGACACGTCCCAGCCGGTGATTTAGCTCGTCAAACCCAACTTGACGAAAGTACCCTTAGAACACTTCACAATGACCAATACCACACCATTTGATTCCAACGGCGCCGGCCTTCAGAGAACCCAGCGAATATTCTTTGTCGAACTTCAAGGGCATTTTCGTCAGGTTAGACGGACTAGGGAGGGACACGGCGTGAGCAAGCTCCTCCCACGTGGCGCGATATCATTTGTGGAGAGGATGTACTCCGTAACGGATATAACGGAGAGTTTTTAACAACGCGATGGCGTGATCAACGTGTCGGTCGGTCGGTCGATCGTACGGTTGAGAAGAACGATTTTTTTTATTTTTTTATTTTTTGCAAAAATAATTCGGTAGTTAGGTCGCGGGTAGATATCGGAGATTCGGACGAATCAAATGTTTCTTCGATACGGGAAATCAACGTTTTCGAACGAATTAATCGGTTATTAATTGTTATTAATAAAAAAAAATCCGAAATAATAAATACGGAAAATCCTCAAAACTACGCAACCTCTACCAGGTATACTCGCCTGTCCGGTTTCGAACCGCAGGCAGCTTTTTTTCTGCCACCGTATAAGATTCCCTTCCCGTGGGCCCCACCTTTTCGAAGAGCAGGTAAGGCGGCTTTTAAATGGCGCGTGCTGCTTGGTGACGGACAGCGGATCCGGATGGGTAGCGTGTGCGTGCCATACACGGAGCCCACATGTGTCTGGTTGAGGATATGGTGAGGTTAGGCGGGCCTATCGTTAAGAATAGACCAGAATGGGAAGATCGCGGAGATCTTTCCTGGGGTCCGTCTGATGGGAATCTGACGGCAATTGATTGCCTTCGTGTTATATCTGGGGTAGTGAATCGCGGACGGTGGTGTACCGTAGGTGTGTGGGCGACCATCTTTAATGTGGGGTGGGTTGGGGGTCATTATGGGACCGGTGGGGGGCATCAAAGGGGGACCACCGGCCCCTCCCTTTGCCTTTTGGGTCAAATTAAAGAATGGTTTATTTTTGCTTCAGTGCATTGGATTTGCTTGCATGATGATGGATGGCTTTAAATTAACTGCTAAGAGAGGAGGGGCTCTCCATTTCCCTCGATAGAACTGTCAATTATATTATATTATATTATATAGCGTGTGTTGAATGGGTTTGGTTGAATTGATTGAGGAAGCCATGGCCTCATCGTTTTTATGTCTTTTTTTTATTTAAGATTTTTATCTCTTCATCGCTAACAATAAATAAGTTGTTCGTAGCTAGAGAAAATATAGCGAATTCACAAATCCCAAAAATCCTTACAATTTTATTGAAATGCCATATGACTTTTTATTATATCATCGTAATTAAAACTAAAGGACATATTGAGAGTTACGTATTCATTTTATTCGAGCTTTATTGCTGCTCAAATGGTAAATACGAGAGCAAGCTCTATGCATCATACTATTAATATGATAAAAAAATAAAACGATCAAATTAAAGGTTATTATGAATATCAAAATGTTATAATAGTCATGGTGTGCATACATAAGATATATTAGATTATTTACCTATCATGATGAACAATTTAGCAAGGGTATTTAAAATACAGTAATCATCATTCAAAAACTATCTTCATGCTTTTTCTTATATTCTAATTTCATAAAATTATAATACTCAAAATATATTCTATCATCATGAGTTGATGTAATTGCATTAAATTGCAAACTAAAATATACTTTGCTTCTCATTGATAAAATATAATACTTAAAATAAAGTTAAAAGGCATAAAAAATGGTATAAAGAGTCGGTGTAAGTATTAAATTGATGAAATCAGAAATTAATCGATAGAAAAAATTAAAAATATATTTTTTAATTTTTATCTCAAAGGGCAATGGTTCCACAAAAGAGAGAGAGAGAGAGAGTAAAGGAAGAAGAAAAAAATAAAATAATAATAAGAAAGAGAAAGAGATAAGAAAAAAAAAGCATAAAATAATAATAATAATAATAAAAGCAAGATGGTCCCCAGTGTTGACATGGCTGATAAATCCGTCGCTTCTTCATCCTTAGCCTTTTTACGTTGTACTGGCCAATCCCGTCCAATCTCTCTCTCTCTCTCTCAAATGGCGTCAGCTTTGTCAGTTGAATTATTTAAACCTGTATCCCTCCTTCGCCCTGTTCCCATGGTTATGTTTTCGTCGTCAGTTATAAAGCTGTCACATTTTCTGACACCAAGAAATAAAATCACCGTAGGGACTAGCTACTGCGCGAATCTCAGCCGTCCAATGGACGATTCCCACCTTCTCTTTCCAAATCGTCCTTCCGATAAACGGACCACCACTTGCTCGGATGCTGCCTGAAACTTGCTTATTCTCACCGGTACGCGCACAGTATTCCTACTGGATGCTCCGTACCATTGGATGCAGACACGTAACCCTCGCCCAACGGCTTGATTCCGTTGGACCCCACCGGACGGACAGTGTGGATAGGGTGATCCTCCTCTTCGTGGGCCCCACCGGGGATAATTCACACAATTAACGGCGCCTCACGGCTGTTAAAAAACACGCGTGTATATCCCACGTGGGAATATTCAAATTATTTGAAGATTTTTATTACTTCCATGTAGTTGGTTACATATTATAAATTTTAAAAATAAAATGTTACAAAGATTAAGACGAGGAAGGAAAAAAAAAAAAAAAAGGTCACATAGCACATCTTAATATTTTGGTAATTCTTATTTCATTCATGAACAATATGGCCAATACTTCAATACTTAATTTTTAAACATAGAAAAATTAAAAAAATAAAAATATATATCACATGAACAATTATATGAAGTTTTTACCATCTGACAATATGGTAATAATACTTATTATGGACTTTTATTTACAATAAACATCACTGCAAAAAATGACAAACAAAAGTTAAATCAAAAGCAATGAAGCAATGCATTGAATCATTTATAAATTACATAACAAAAATTTAAAGGCCAAACTGATGTTTTTATTCTTTCTCCATGTGACGTATAAATAAATCTATTTTCTACTGGATGTTAATCTCTTTTTAAAGCCTCCAAATCACGTAGATTAACTTGTGCTTGTGCTAGTGGTTAAAAAGGATGACCAACGGCTACAAGTGCTTTTTTTTTTTTTTTTTTTTCCTTTGGTGGGTCCCCAGGCCCAGAAATCTAGACCCTCAAGTAGAGCGTGACAGCACTCAACCGTCTCAGGATTCCACGAAACAAATTTCCGCTTGAGCTCAGAAAACGTGAGGCCTCTGACTCTCTGAGCCGTTTTCTTGAAGTGTTCCACCGGGAAAGCAAAGAACAAACGTTTCGTGCCTTACGATGGGTTTGAACTTTGAAATTGACAAGGGTACGAGATGATCTTTTGTTGCCAAGGTCTACATCTTTAGACTCCGTCACTGTATTATATATGTCATGCATGTGGATGTGTGTGTGTGTGTGATATTTTTTTTATCAGTTACAAAAAAAAAAAAAAAAAAAAACCAGATGAAGGCACTTATCCATTCTCAAGATGATGTTGTAAGTAATAGCTTTAAAGTCAAAAATGCATTATATAAGAAGATAAGGACATTATATGGTAATATTGAAGAATTTGATTTAAACTTTACCCGTTCTCTAAAAAAATCAAATATATAACAACTGAACCTTAAAATGAGGATAATGATGAAGGAGGCATTCCATATTAAAATTTATTATAATCATTTTGGAGTTAATAATATTATTATTACTTAAAATGTTATCATTATTAATTAATTACTGTTAAATACATAGGAATGTACCGCAAAAACAAATCAAATATGAATTTTACCTTAGCCAAACTGCTTTGCTTTATTTATTTATTTATTTTCTATAGCTGGTTGAAGCTTCATTTGAATTTTTTAAATGAAAACATAATTAAAAAATATCTTATAATTTTTCTTCTATGCATACTTTTCAAAAAATAACTTATTTTAATATTGCATTTTATCTACTTTAATAAAACTATAATATTTATTTTAGCTAAAGCATACATTTGTTGTCAAGCTTTCACTTAAAATACATTTTAGTCATCAAACTTCTAGTTCTTATGGCATGCTCTTCCATGCTTTAAGAATATTGTGTTTCTAGCACTTTGTTACATGAAATCGGTTAAAATGAAATAATTAAAATATTATTTTAATATGAATGCTTAGATTGACTAATAACATGGCATGCAAGCTATTTTGCTAATTTAGTTATTTCTACGCAATCAAATGTTAGAATAAATTTTAATTGCAAGTTTAAATATAAAAATTATATATAGAGAGAGAAATCTTGAGTTGACTATACTTATGTAGCTAAACCTTAAATTCGATCATTTTTTCATGCTTAGATTAATATGGATCTCAAAGCTATCCAATTTCTTTTTTTATTTTTTGATCCATGATTCATATGCATTTTAGGATTGAAAGGATGAGTGACGTTATCAAACCGAGCCAAGTCTAAATTCATCTATCTTTTTTATCTTTATATTTACATAGTTCATAGATATCAAATATGAAAAAGATGAAAAAAATGATGTAGCTATAGAATCCAAGTAAATTTAAGGACGAGAAAGGTAACCAAACTCTAAACTTGATTATATATAAATATTTTCAAGTGTAGATTCTATTATATTTTTATTTTTAAATAAATATATATAATTCATAAATTTTAAAGATGAAAAAAATCCAATAGATGGGGTAGCTTCGAAAATGTACCAGGATCAAAGGTGAAAAGGTAATTGAATTTTAGTCATGCTATATTTGAATGTAATCAAGTTTTTTTTATTTTTTAATATATATAATATATATTTTAAAAATAAAAAAATATTTATATATTTTAAAAATAAAAAAGATAGGATGGCTTTGGAATACAGTGAAATTTAAAATAAGAAAGATAATGGGAACTTGACTTCTATCCTCTTTTATATATATATACATGAAAAAAAAAAAAAAGCAAGCATGGAAAACGTGAAGCCGCCTTATACAAATACAAGAGGTAGTGGCTCTTAAATTTATATTATTTATCACCGATCACAGAACGCAACTCCAACCATCGGATTACGGAAACGAGTCAGAGCTTCGCCACGTAGAATTTGAACCCGTGCGGGGACTGTCGCAACCAGACACGTGGATCTCAAAATTGTGTGCTGGGTCGTCCACAAGTCTTATTTTCGTGCGGGAAAGGAAAGCGGTCCGGCGTGGCGACACGTGGAGCGGAAAAGGACGCGTTGGTCCTTTTAACCGTCCATCCGGACTGCATTTAAATGGCTTCTTGCGGCTGCGAGCTCCGTTCTGGTGTCCTGCTCGAGCACGTTAAAAAAGGACGAGAAGATAATGTTAAGGTTGCGGCCGTTACATCGAATTGGTCTCCGACAGCGGAACAGTCGACGTACACCGTGCCTTCTGGATGTCTTTACCGCTTATGAACAGAAAATTTCTTTTAGCCAAGTCCTTGATGCTCTACAGGGAGGCATGTCCTAACCACTGTTTAATGAATTGAACTAAATGTAACCTGATGGAAAGCAATATTCTAGTAACAACGTTATTTTGTTGTATGTTGTTGGATTTTGTTTTTAATAATGATATATTGTAAGGGAGGCAAAAGCCTCTTAATCAAATCAAGACCTAAGGAGTGTATCATCAACAGCCTCTACATGAATAATTTAGACTAAACATTAAAACATTATCAATTTTCTTTTGAAATCTTAATCCCATGCGATAAGCAATAGTGGTTGATGTTGAAGAAAACATTATGAAAGATTCTTTAGAAAATTATCTAAGTATTGTTCTAATCACTAGAAATATTATACCAATTGCATTGATCTATTTGATAAGAAATTTTTGTATATATGTATATCCAAAATATTACTCTTAATTTTTTTCATCATTATAAATAAATTATCTATCTCATCGTTCCATTAAATGAAAAATTACTCCTTTTTTATCTAACAAATAATAAATGATAAATAATAAATGGCTTTTCTATCACCTAATGACTATTATAATGAAATAAAAATTCTACCACTAAATGGTGAACACCATAAAAATTATTATAATAACTATTTTAAATATATTTTTTTCAAACTATAGAAAAAATTGAAAAGGTGCCCTCCAAATGGTGAAATATTATATCACTATCCTATCGATTTTTACTTTCATAAGAATGCCAATAAATGCAGTTGGTGAAATGTTAGATGATAAATTTTTTAAATGATGATTTATTTCATGTTTAATAAATAATTTTGTAAAACATTTTTTATCAAAAAATTCATTGAAGTCTATTTAATTATTCATAAATTATAAACCAGTTTATATTTTATTCATAAAAAATTCACACCTAATTTAAGAAATCTTTATAAACTAATGGTCCTATCTTTTTAAATCAATGGAAGTGGTTTTGTTTCCATTTATTTTTCACCTCCTCTATCTTTATATTCGTATATATCGAGATGTTTTTATTCTTTTTATTTAATTTTAAGTTATCTAAAATTATCATTGACTTTTGATGAATTTATTTATTTTTTAAACTCAAATTCATACCTAGCTAAATTATTTTCAAATGCTAAACATAATGCTATTCCTTCTAGCATTGACCTTGAGAGGTAAGAATGGCTGATGTTGATATCAGAGAATCAATTTTTTTTTTTGAAAAAAAGAGGAAAGGTGACAAGGTCTGAGTGGTGGAGGGTAGGGGGCACCATCTTAAAGGCAGACTTAACAAATCCAAAAAATAATATGATTTGAGTGGGACTTAAAGACTTGATATAATAGTTTGCATATAACATTGATTTGTTAACATATAAAATTAAGTTTTTTCCATTGAAAAAACAAATGGAGAAGTTTGAGGCCCAAACCTACCTATCCTTCACCAATCAAGCAAGATTTTTTTTTTTTTTTTTGATTACGTGTGCCATTTTCTGATTTACATATTGAAAGTAGTTTCTCAATTTTCTAAAATTGTTTCTTTCAAAGAAAAGAAAGCAACAACTTTAATGCACCAAACTTTTGACCGAAATTTGACATATGAAAACAAAATTTGTTTGACAGAGATCAACTTCAGCTTCCTTGCCACATTATTTTACTGCTAAAATAACCTAGAATTGAAACTCCATCAATATATCCTTATGAAAGTTATAACATCCAAAGTTGAAGCAACAATTAATGGACTTCTTCATATGATTAACAAAGTCATACCTCATAAAAACAAATGAAAAACATTTCCATCCATTATTCTCATTCTAGACTTATTTCATCCCTTTCATATCAATAATTTGTTAATATTCGATCCCCATAATTTTTAGAATTTTTTTATCAAAATTTAAATATTTTTTTAATGCCATTGTGAGAGATCTTCTTGCACTCTCTTGATCACATCACAAATCATTTGTATGTATACAAACATATAAACCAACAACCACGCTAGCATTTAAATACAATCACCTGGACACCTATACCACACCTACATTATTGTTTTAAACACACCATACGAAAGGTACCTCATGGTTCTATTATTGTTGGAGTTGGGGCATTATGAGAAAGTAATTATAAATTATAGAAGCAGCAGCTAAACAGAGTTGCAACAGCCCAACGGATGGGTGCATGAGGCTTGGATGGGGCAGCATCATGATTCCCAAGCTCCATAGAAAATTAATAAGACAGCCAATGTAATTAGGTCAACAAAATTGCAACAAATGCATTGGGATTATGTTGGGAATAAAATGATATAAAATTTTGAAAGATAATGATGGCCAGGCCCCACTGAGGACATAGAATTTTTTTATTAAAAAAAATTAAGTATTGCAGTTTTGGATATGTGTCACTGTGGGTGTGGCCCAAGGTGGTGGGAGGCCGAGCCCTTATCCTAATCTAGCACTATCTAATGGGTGGGGTCACCATGGGAAGAGAAGTTGTTCAGCATTGGCCATGGGGCCCTAAGTTTATAGCATGTTGATCCCACAAGATGGAACTTAGTGCAGTCTGACATTCTCAATGCATATATGGCAATCATTGCCTCAAATTTTTTTATGTGGTTGGAAATTTAATTGCAAGGCAGTGAGGTTATTTTTTAAGGCACTAGGCATCTTGATTAGATCACAGGGCCATGTAAAATATGTTGTAAATATTGCATTTTGTAGTGTTGAAGAGAAGATAGCCAAGCTGCGGATCATTTAAAAAATGCAGATAACTTTGGCTACACCAAAAATTGAAAATAAGATTTGTCTTTTGATGTCTAGTTTGTGGAAGTTGACAACGCAGCCTAGTGCTGTTAATTTTTTTTTTTTTTAAATGTAGCATCTAATTAGTTGTCAAAAGTTGTCAAAAATGAGTGTTGCACTATGGGAAAAACATTATGGGAAACATTATTGATTTTTTGTTTGAATCTTTCTTTCAATCAAACTAAACAATTAAACAGTGATTTCAAATTCATTTGAACTGAGTTTTTTTTTTTTTAATCTTTCAGTCTAAGTTGGTTTTAAACATTTCTAAAATCAAAAAATTCATTCCAATTTCAGTCTGAATTTTTAAAAAATCAATATAAACTGAATCAATCCATATGTGCTTCATTTGTATTACAATTAAATTTGAGAGGTTATATATATATATATATATATATATATATATATGTCTCTCTCTCTGTGTGTGTATATAGATACATACATAACATATATATGAATTGTATGAAAACCACATTTTTTTTTCATTATAAATAGTTAGATTATTATTTGATTATATAAAATTAATTAAGATAATTGATCTTATTGTCATCTAGTTGATAAATCAAATTGAATCAAACTATTTATTCAGTTTGGTTGAATTTACTGGAATAATTGGTTTAACTTTGCTTGGCTTATTCAAACCGGTTTGATGCCAAAAATATATTTAAACTGACCTATACAACTTGACCACTGCTTTATTTTTCTCTCTCTATAAAGGTTAATTTGGTTATTTTTTTTATTTTTGGATTAATATAATTTATAAATTTTAAATATAGAAAAATAAAAAAGATGAGATGATCTTGAGATTCGTATAGACTCAAAGGTAAGAGAGCTGATTAAATCTTAGACATGGTTATATTTCAATATAGTTAATATATATATATATATATATATCCTCATCAATCATGTTAAGGTGGGGTGAAAAAGAGGGAGGGGCAATAGAGTTGGTGGTGGGTTATTGAAAGGGATGGATCATGTGACCCTGAAGCGAATGCTGGCCAATTGTGGGGCCATGAGGAGAATAGGACAATAACAAAACCACAAGTGTAAGGGTTGAGTGTGATCTTTCTGCTCCCACCCTAATACTTGAAAATCTTGGGAGTGAAATCAATCAACCATCTTGAGGTTGCCACTTGCCACCATCCCGTTTTTAAGATCAGGCACCTAATAGCCTCATTCTGGACATGGTACCACCGAAAAAAGTTCTCACCTAGAAAGCTATCCCACCTAGTGGATAGATTCGCTGTGCATGAGAATAGGTTATGATGACGCTTGATCACTGATCTTGAACGTCGAGATAAGAGAGCTACTTAATTTATGGTCATGCCTGATCGGATGGTCTACAAAAAGTTCCAAGACTGAAAGGGTGCTTCGGTGGGGACCCTCCGATGCTTAAGTCAGTAATCGGGGTCACAGCCGAGGGAGAGCTCAGACGAGCTCGAGGGAGAAAAAATGAGTCCTCAGAAAGAGGGGAGTCCTTTTCTGAGTATCAGGGTAGCGAACATATAAGTTTGCGTACCTTATTTCTGAGTGGACTTACCCTTTTATAGGGGGTTGACACCTGCATAACCACGTGGGGTTCCATAAGAAAGGAATGTTCGCGGGGTTTATGGGGTTGCGTGAACTCGGACTGGTTGGTGGGTCCTGTCCCATTGGAGAGGGAAAAACGATGATTGGTGAGCTACATCCCATCAGTCAGTGGGGCTGACAGGTAGTTGGGTCCAGTCCCATAAGCGGCGTGACCTGTGGGTAGTTGGGCCTTGGGATGCCAGGCGGCGCGGGTTAGAAGGACGGCGGCGTGGATAGCCAAGACCGTTCTGGGGCCGCTTGAGACAACCTTGACCCTCCGAAGGGCGCCAAGGCCGAGTAGGGCCGACTCGGCTGACCTGAAGATGCCAGAGCGGGGCCGACCGGGGAAGGTCGGGGCCGACTCGGTCGACTCGGAGATGCTGGGGCCGAGCGGGGCCGACTAGGGAAGGTCGGGGCCGACTCGGCCGACTTGGAGATGCCGGGGCCAAGCGGGGCCAAGCGGGGCCGACCAGAGAAGGTCGGGGCCGACTCAGAGATGCCGGGGCCGAGCGGGGCCAACCAGGGAAGATCGGGGCCGACTTGGCCAACTTGGAGATGCCGGGGCCGACCAGGGAAGGTCCGGGCAGACTTGGCCAACTCGGAGATGCCGGGGTCAAGCGGGGCCGACTAGGGAAGGTCGGGGCCGACTTGGCCAACTTGGAGATGCCGGGGCCGAGCGGGGCCGACCAGGGAAGGTCGGGGCCGAGCGGGGCCGACCAGGGATAGTTGGGGCCGACTTGGCCGACTCAGAGATGTCGGGGCCGAGCGGGGCCGACCAGGGAACGTCAGGGCCGACTTCGAGATGCCGGGGCCGAGCGGGGCCGACTTGGCCGACTTGGAGATGCCGGGCCGAGCGGGGCCGACCAGGGAAGGTCGGGGCCGACTTGGTTGACTCGGAGATGCAGGGGCCGAGCGGGGCTGACTAGGGAAGGTCGGGGCCGACTTGGCCGACTTGGAGATGCCAGGGCGGAGCGGGGCCGACCAGGAAAGGTCGGGGCTGACTTGGCCGACTCGGAGATGCCGGGGCCGAGCGGGGCCGACCAGGAAAGGTCGGGGCTGACCTGGCCGATTCGGAGACACCGGGGCCAAGTGGGGCCGACCAGGGAAGGTCGGGGCTGACTTGGCCGACTTGGAGATACCAGGGCCGAGCGGGACCGACCAGGGAAGGCCGGCGGCGACTTGGCTGACTTGGAGATGCCGGGGCGGGGCCGCCTTAAGATTTTGATTTTGCCATAATTGCCCTCGTGGCTACTTCAGCCACATCAGATGCCCCCGCCCCTGAGCGCGAAGGGCCACGCGCCCACTGCCTTTTGAGCGAGAGGGGCGCAAAAATTCAAAAAATGATTGCTCTTTAGTGCGCTTTTAATAGCTTGGTGAGCTGGCGCATCGTCCCAAGGTAGTGTCACTTCGAAAATCTTCCACAATCATGCGGTAGGTGGGAGCTGACGCTAGCGTCGGACGCCTCAAAGAGGAAGCATGTTGAGGGAATGGAAAAAGGTAAAGGTTATCATTGCTTCTCCGTTTTCTATGCCCTGCGATTGGTCGGGGATCACGCTCCTTGGGGCGAATTGAGGCGGCATGTCTCGGGCTCAGGCGAGATTTCCGGCGAACAGCTCATGGCGCAATAAGAGATCGCCATGTGGCAGGGCCTCGATTATCGTCGTTCGGAGATGGGGGTATAAAAGCGCCCCAAAGGCCTGAGGAAAGCTTTTACATTGCCATTATTTTCTTCCAGCTTTCCTTCTTCTGAGTTCTTCTGCGACTTGAGCCATTTTGTCTTCAAATTCCCTTTGATTTCTAGGTTAGTTTCATCTTTCATTTTCATCCATGGACCGTCGTGCCATTAGGGAGGGTAAGAGGCCTGTAGTTGAATCTTCCCATTCCGATAGTGAAGATCAAACCTCCTTAGCCCGTCAAGTTCCTTGTCCGGTGGGCGGAATCATCATCCGCGATCGACCAACGGTGACCGGGCCTCTGTCCACCCCATCCTCCCCTGTTAGGGCAATTCCTATATCCTCCCGCCGTCCGGGATAACCTCCGGCGGTGAGTTCTGATCCAGCAAGTCTGTCCGGAGTGGCCTCAACCGTGACCCCGAAGACGTAGAGGCCATTAGGGCTAAGTACATGGTCCCCAGCTTCATCCGCTTGTCCATGCCGGGGCCGAAGATAGAGTGACCTCCGCCTACCTTGGTCGGGTCGCTCTATACAAGGAGTTCTTCTGGTGTGGACTGCGCCTTCCTTTCCACCCTTTTTTTTCTGAACCTTTTAGATAGGTATAGATTAGCGCCGGCGCAGTTGACTCCGAATTCGATTTGGATCATCTGCGCCTTTGTCATTCTTTGCTACTTTCAGGAGGCTCGGCCAGGGTTGTCACTGTTCCGGGCTTTCTACAAGCTCCGCCGCCAAGGTGAGGGGGCCTGGTGGGCTTTCACCGCCAGGCTGGGTAGGGCCTTCCCCTTAAGTCTCCCGTCCAAAATTAGGGGATGGAAACCCGCTTCCTTTTGCTCATGTCGAGGGGGTGAGGACCGATTGGATGGAGCCGGACACCAGCTCCAATGATAATGCCACCGTGGGGGAGAGAGATAGGGAACTCTTCACCCAATTGTCTAACTGCCAAATCCCTGGTTACAAGGAACTCCTGTCCGAGGAGAACCTAGTAGAAGCCGAGTTGGCCCTTGCGGTTGGTGAGCACGACGTCCGATTCCTTCTGTCTCGACCGAAAAACTGCTATACGCTGTTGCTAACGCTTAGCATTTTTGGATGCAACGATGAAGTTTTCCGCCAATGTATTCGAAGCCGCCTTGAAACAAAAGAGGCCGGCGACTGGGGAAGCATCAAGGCCGGCGAAGAAGGCCGAAGAGGGGAGCGGGCTGGGCCGACCCAAGCAGCTGGAGTCCCCAAGGCTCCAATACCCGTGAAGAAGCCGATCGAGGAAGCACCGGTTGGAGGAGTGGTCCCAAGGCCAGCCGGGACCGAGTAGAAGAAGGAGAGATCCCGGTCACTACTGAAGTAGTCGTGGTGATCGTGGATCTTGAAGAGGAAGCTCCTGCCACCGCTGATGCGCCCAAGGTGGGGCAGGTGACAGTCGCTATCAGCCCTCCGGCTGCCGCCAAGCCGAAGACGAAGAGGGCTCCCCCAACTGCCGAAGAGAGGGAGCCAGTCGCCAAAAAATCCAATGCTGGGGTGGAGGCAACCAGGGAGCAGAGGGATGGGCCGGAGAGCTCATCCCAACGGTTGGTGCGCCACCCAACTCGTCCTCGGGTTGAGGGCCCGCAGGAGGGCCGCGCGGCTGGCACCTAGGCTCAACTCAATGACGGACGCCGGGGAAGCCGCCCATCTTCTGTCGAGAGTTCAGACTGCCGAGTCCGAGGAGGAGACACGGGGATTGAGCCACTCCGCGCTTCTGGATATGGTGATGATTGCCGTTGTCCAGGTAATCTTCTGAGTTCTCTCTGTTTCCGGACGTGCCTTTTGATGCTGCAATCTTTTATGGTTAACATGTCCCCCTTGCTGCAGATGTCCAACGGCGCAATCGGACTTCGTGAGGTGGTGGTCCACTCTTCGGACGCGTTCAAGGCTCACAAGAAGGAGAGCATGGCACAGTCCCAGAGCCTTGCTCGACTTCATCAGGAGGCCAAGGCCCGGGAGGAGAACCTGGGAGGCCGAATAAGGGAGGCAGAATGCCGAACCAAAGCCGAGAGTGGCCGGGCATCTGCAGCTGAGGCCAAATTGGAGCTGGTCTCGAATTGGCTGAAGGCCACCGCGGCATAGAATGAAGAGCTGGTCCGCCAGCTTCAACGCGCCGAGGACGAGGCCAGGGCGGCGCAAAATGAGGCTCGGGCTGCTGTGGAGAGAGCAGCCGCCGCGGAGAAGGCGGCGGTTGAGGCGGGCCACGAGAAGGCTGGGGCTGTGGCTGTGGCCTACGCAGACGAGGCCAACGCACGAGCCGAAGAAGCTGAGGGCCGAGCCAGGGAGGCCGGGGCGCAAGCCCAGGAGGCCAAGGCTAGGGCAGCTAAGGCCGAGGCAGGGCAAGCCGTCTGCAACTATAAGGCCTCGCCGGAGTTCGCAAAGGAAGTCCTTGAGGTCAGCCTCGATGCTTACGTCAAGGGCTTCGAGATGTGCAAGGTCAAAGTGTCCGCGACCCTCAAGATCGACAGCTCTGAGCTTGAGGAAATCCAGCCCGAGGAGTCCGACGAGGGGCCAGCGGAGGAGGAGGATGAGGAGAAGCCTGGTCCGAGCGAACCCTGAGGGCTTGTCGTTTTTTTTTTCCTTCATTTTTGTAATTGGCCTCAGGCCGAATTTTCTACTTCATTTTCATTGTTAATGAAGAAGAGCTTTTTGCAAAAATGCCTTTGTGTTTTGCCTCGTCTGTTCCTTCTTTCCTTTGGGAAGAATGCTTTATTGTGCGACTAACGATAAGACGGACCCCGTACCTGTTGGTGAGAGGGGACCTTTCTTTTGGGATGTACCCTAACTCTGAGTGTTGCGCATGTTGATAATGCCATGGCCAAACCGTTGTATTAGGTTGGCCAATGTTGATATGCGTCTTCGAGGTGTAAGCCGGCCGCGTAGGAGGTTGTCTACGTTCGAATATTCTAAGGACTTAGAGCAACCTGAGGGCAACTTAGCGCCGAGATCGGCTTGAAAACGCCGGGGGCCGAGTGGGGCTTGACCGAGGAAGTTCTGGGCCAATTCGGCTTGACCTTGGAGATGTCGAGGCCGAGTGGGGCCGACTAGGGGTGGTCGGGGCCAACTCGGCAGACTTGGAGACCGTGAGGGTCGGCGAGCTCTTTTAGAACCTCGTTGGGGGTTTGTGTGCTGCTCGAGGGGTGACTCGGTGGGTACGGAGCCTTTAGGATTTTAACCGCCTTGGGGGCACCTTCGTGCCAGGGCCGAGTAGTGTTCCATAGGCTGCGATGCCGGCGAGCTCCTTTAGAACCACCTCGGGGGTTTGTATGCCGCCCAAGGGGTGACTCGATCAGGTACGGAGCTGTTAGGGACTTGAACCGACTCGGAGGCGTCTCCTAGCCAGACCGAGTGGTGTCCCGTTAGCCACGATGCCGATGAACTCTTTTTGAACCATCTCGGGGGTTTGTGTGCTGCCCGAGGGATGACTCAACCAGGAACGGAGCTGTTAGGGACTTGAACCGACTCGGGGGCATCTCCTAGCCGGACCGAGTGGTGTCCCGTTAGCCGCGATGCCGGTGAGCTCCTTTTGAACTACCTCAGGGGTTTATGTGCCACCCAAGGGGCGACTCGACCGAGTACGAATCTGTTAGGGACTTGAACCGACTCGGGAGCGTCTCCTAATCGGACCGAGTGGTGTCCCATTAGCCGCGATGCCGGTGAGCTCCTTTAGAACCACCTCGGGGGTTTGTGTGCCGCCCGAAGGGTGACTCGACCGGGTACGGAGCTGCTAGGGACTTGAACTGACTCGGGGGCGTCTCCTAGCCGGACCGAGTGGTGTCACGTTAGCCGTGATGCCGATGAGCTCCTTTTGAACCATCTCGAGGGTTTGTGTGCCGCCCAAGGGACGACTCAATCGGGTACGGAGCTGTTAGGGACTTGAACCGACTCGAGGGCATCTCCTAGCTGGACTGATTGGTGTCCCATTAGTCGCGATGCCGGTGAGCTCCTTTTGAACCGCCTCGGGAGTTTGTGTGCCACCCGAGGGACGACTCGACTGGGTACGGAGCTGTTAGGAACTTGAACCGACTCGGGGGCATCTCCTAGCCGGATCGAGTGGTGTCCCGTTAGCCGCGATGCCGGTGAGCTCCTTTAGAACCACCTCAAGGGTTTGTGTGCCATCCGAGGGGCAACTCAACCGGGTACAGAGCTGTTAGGGACTTGAATCGACTCGGGAGCGTCTCCTAGCCGAACCGAGTGGTGTCCCGTTAGCCGCGATGCCGGTGAGCTCCTTTTGAACCACCTCGGGGGTTTATGTGCCGCCCGAGGGGCGACTTGACCGGGTACGGAGGTGTTAGGGACTTGAACCGACTTGGGGGCGTCTCCTAGCCGGACCGAGTGGTGTCCCGTTAGCCACGATGCCGGTGAGCTCCTTTAGCGAGATCTGGTCCTTGAATGCAAGGGAGAGCAAGCTGTGGCATTGAAAGGGACCCTTTTATTACTTGTATTGTGGCGGCGGAGATTATCCGCATTCCAGGTACGCGGAATGGGTTATCCATTGAGCTCTTCTAGTCTGTATGCCCCCCGGTGAAGTGTCTCGGTGATACGGTAAGGACCCTCCCAGTTGGGGAACAATTTGCCCCCCTCCGTAGGCTTAGATACCTCAGCCTTTCTTAAAACCAGATCTCCGTGGCGAAAGACCTCGGGACGAACTCAGGCGTTGTAGTACTTGGCTGCCCACTGACGGAAAGTCACCATACGCAGCCTTGCCCGGTCATGTGCTTCGTCGATAAAGTCCAGGTTGGCTCGTATCAATATGAAATTGTCTTCCTCGTTGAAGGACTCCACGCACGGACTGGGCAGTCTGATCTTAACAGGGATGACGGCTTCAGATCCGAAGACGAGACTGAAGGGAGTCTCGCCCGTCGGGGCTCTGGAGGTCGTGTGATAAGCCCATATCATGCTGGGGAGCTCCTCCACCCATCGATCCTTTGATCCATCTAGCCGAGTCCTGAGCCCTTTGAGAATGGTACAGTTCATGACCTCGGCCTCCCCGTTGGTCTGGGGGTGGCCGACAGAGGTGAATCGATGGTGAATGCCTAGCTCGCCACAGAAAGTCTTGAATGCTTCATTGTTGAACTGGCGACTGTTGTTCATGACGAGGGTGTGTGGTAGGCCAAAGCGGCATATAATTGACTTCCAGAAGAAGGCTTTGACTTTACTCTCGGTGATCTTAGCTAGCGCCTCGACCTCGACCCACTTGGTGAAATAGTCGATGGCTACTAGCAAGAATCTCAGCTTTCCCAAGGCTGGGGGGAATGGCCCAAGGATGTCCATTCCCCACTGGGCGAAGGGCCAGGGGGCTGAGAGCGGGTTGAGCAGGGTAGACGGTTGATGTTGGATGTGTGCGTGGCGCTGACAACCATCGCACTTCTGAACTAGTTTGGCGGCGTCCTCCCTCATGGTAAGCCATAAGTATCCCTGCCGAAGGGCCTTCTGAGCCAGGGACCTGCCCCCCAGGTGATTTACGCATATGCCTTCATGGATTTCTCTAAGGATGTAGTCGGCGTCGGCAGGTCCTACACATCTGAGCAGGGGGTAGGAGAATGACCTCTTGTATAGACATCCATCTAGGAGGACAAATTTGGAAGCCCTCCACTTGAGCAGCTTGGCTTCATTGCGGTCATCGAGGAGTGCTATCAGTGAGATAGCGGACGTAGGCATCCATCCATGTAGGCTCTTGGGTGAGCGGGAGGACTTCCTCGCCATCTTCTATGCTGGGCCATTTTAGGTACTCAATGTAGGCCTCTCTTGCGATGCTGTCAGCGGTGGTAGCCATGCGGGAAAGAATGTCGGCCTTGGCATTCTCACTCTGGGGAATGTAACTGATGCTAAAATAAGCTAACGGAGAGACCAAGAGTCGAACCTTGCCCAGGTATTGAGTCATAGTAGGGTCACGTGTCTCGTACTCTCCGTTGATTTGTCCGAAGATGAGTTGCGAGTCGGTGAAAGCTCTAAGACGCCTTATCCTAAATTCTTGGGCCAGCCTTAATCCTGCCAGCAGGGCCTCGTACTCAGCTTGGTTATTGGTGGCTTTGAATAGAAACCACAGGGCGCATTCTTCTTTCTCTTCACCCGGTCCGGTGAGAATGAAACGGCACCGCTTCCCTGAGAGTTTGACGCGCCGTCTACATGGAGGATCCAGGTTTCTCCATCATCGCTCAGCTCAGGCTCGTGCCGCTCCACGGAAACCTCCCTGGTCTCCTCATTTGCCCAAGTGCACTCGACTAGGAAATCGGCCAAGACTTGGGACTTCAAGGCCGGCCGTGCTTGGAAGGAGAGGCCAAACTCTCCTAGCTTAATGGCCCACTTGGCGAGTCGGCATGAGGTGTCTGGATGAGCCAGGATGGCTCGGAGGGGCTGATCCATGAGCACCATAATGGGATGGGCTTGAAAATAAGGGCGGAGACGCCGAGTGAAGAAGATCAGAGCGAAGATGATTTTTTCTGTCTTAGAGTACCTGACTTCTGCGTGGTGGAGTACCTTGCTCACGTAATAAATGGGCCTCTGGGTTCCATCAACGTTGAGACGCACCAAGACTGAACTAACGGCCTCCGAAGAAGCAGCTAGGTAGAGGAAGAGACTTTTCCCGTCCCTTGGTTTGGATAGGAGCGGAGGAGAAGACAGAAACACCTCAGGCTATCGAAGGTTTTCTGGCAATCATTCGTCCACTCGAAGCTGTTTACTTTCCACAAGGCCTTGAAGAAGGGCAAGCACCTCTCGGTCGATTTGGAGAGGAAACGACTTAAAGCCGCCACCCTCCCCGTTAGCCGCTGTGCTTCCTTCTTGCTGGATGGCGGTCTCATGTCGAGGATGGCGCTGATTTTCTCTGGGTTTGCTTCGATCCCCCGCTGAGTCACCATAAAACCCAAGAACTTGCCCGCCGTGACTCCGAAGGTACATTTCTTGGGATTCAGCTTGACCTGGAAGCGGCGGAGGTTGCTGAAAGTTTCTCTAGATCAGAGACATGATCAGAAGTGCGGATGCTCTTGGTCAGCATATCATCCACATAGACTTCCATGTTCCGACCTAGCTGATCCTGAAACACCCTGTTCATCAATCTTTGATAGGTCGCCCCCGCGTTCTTGAGACCGAAGGGCATCACTTTGTAGCAATAAATCCCCTTTTCTATCACAAAGGATATGTACTCTTCATCAATGGGGTCCATCCTTATCTGATTATATCCGGAGAAGGCATCCATGAAGCTGAGGAGCTCGTGGCCGGAGGTGGAATCTACCAGCTGGTCTATCCTTGGTAGGGAAAACTGTCTTTTGGACACGCCTTGTTGAGGTTGGTGAAGTCGGTGTAAATTCTCAGCTCCTGTTTTCCTTTTGCACCATGACCATGTTGGCCAACCAGCTAGGGTAATGCGCCTCTCGGATGTGGCCGGCACTGAGCAATTTGTTAACCTCCTCATCAATGGCCTTTTGCCGCTTGGGAGCGAAGCTCCTCTTCCTCTGGCGGATTGGACGGTGCTTCGGATTGATGTTGAGCTTGTGGGTGATTACTTTTGGAGGGATGCCGGGCATGTTAGATGCTGACAAGCGAAAACGTCTGAGTTGGCCCGCAAGAAGGTTAGGAGGCGATCACGATCCTCCGGGGAGAGGAGTCCGCCGATACACACGGTCCTCGCCGGATAGTCCCCAAAGGGAAAGGTTAGGAGGTGCTCGGTGGCCCCCTCTCCTATCAGACTCCCTGGGGTCAGGTGCTTCTGGGACCGGCTCGGCCTCCAAGGGGCTTGACGCGTGTGATAGCAGGGCAGAACTGAACTGATCTCGCCTTTCATCTCCCCAACACCTCCGCTAGTAGGGAACTACACCAGCAGGCGTCGGGTGGAGATAATCACATCCAATAGATTTAAGCCTGAGTGCCCGAGAATGGCGTTGTATGCCAAAGGGACCAACACAACCAAGAACTTCATGATCACTATGTTTTGGCATGGCGGTGTTCCGGCTGTCATAGGCAAAGATATCTCGCCCTCAACCCTTACCGAATCCCCAGTGAATCCGACCAAAGGGGTTGCTACAGGCTGAAGAGAGTCTAGAGATAATCTCATCCGAACAAAAGCGTCATAAGTGAGGATGTTAGCTGAGCTGCCACTATCAACCAATATCCTTTTTACAGGATGCTTGGCGATCGTCATAGAGACGGTGACGCCTTCATTGTTTACATTCTCAAAATTCACCAGTCTCCCCCAAGAACTACATTACCCGGTGCGTCCTCCCCTCTTGGCCGCTTGGATGAGGAAGCCGCTCCCCAAGACACCATTCCAACTATCCGCTCCGTGGGAGTGTTGTCGACAGCGGCCTGAGCAGGTGGGGGTCCCATGAGTGCCGGCAGCAGTTATGGCCCCTTCTGGACATATTTGCCGAGGTAGCCCCTCTAGATGAGCTCTTCAATGGCGCGCTTCAAGCTGAAGCAGCTGTCGGTGTCGTGCCCGTAGTCTCGATGGAATCGGCAATAATGGCTCTTGTTGCGAGGAGGACCTTTCTTCATTGGAGGAGGGCGCTGGAGATAAGGCTCGCCCTCGATTTCCATCAGGATGTGAGATCGAGAGGCGAGGAGAGGCGTGAGCTTGCTCTCGTTGGGGACGGGGCTTCGTCGCCTGTTGTCGGATTGGTGAGGCAGATCAGGCCGCCGGTGGGGAGAGGGCCTACTCAGCTCGAGGTGAGCAGGTTTGCAGCTGGATCTCCTTGATGATTCCCGACATGTAAGGTCAGCCTCATCCACGCAGATGTACTTCTGAGCTCGGAGGAGAAGGTCGGAGTAGGAACCCGGGAGCTTCTTATCCAGAGAGAAGGTGAAGCGGGACGGGAGGAGTCCCCGCTTCAGTGCCAGCATTGCCACTGCATCGTCCAGATGGTAGACTTCAAGGGTGGCGGCTTTGAACCAGGACACGAAGTCCCGCAGCGATTCCCCCTCCTTCTAGCGCATGGAGAAGAGACTGTCTGTGACCCTCGGGATCCGCCGACAGGCATCAAAATGTGCCAGAAAGGCCTTTTCCAACTCCTGAAAGGAGTCGATGCTGTGGGAGGATAGGCACGAGTGCCAAGCGCGAGCAGCCTTCCGTAGAGTAGCAGGGAAAGCCTTGCAAAGAAGGGTGTCTGACGCATCCTGAACTTGCATCATGGCCTTGTAGCTCTCGAGGTGGTCGAGAGGATCAGTCGTACCATCGTACGGATCTATCTAGGGGAATCGGAATCTGAAGGGGATGGGCTCTTCCAGTATCCGATGAGTGTAAGGAGGATGGGTGTCATATTCCTCCTCTGGTTGGTTGTTGATCTTCTTGGCGAGCTCGTCTAGTCGCCGGTTGTACTCGTCCAGGCGCTCCTCCGCCTGGCGGTTGATTTTCGGGGCCCTCCGAGACGGCTCAGAGGATGAAGAAAAGGAAGATGAAGAAGAAGGAGAAGGATGCGGAAGATGGGATTTTTGCTTTGGTTCCTCCTAGCGGTGCGGCTCTGGAGGAAACTTGCTCGGGCCACAATCTGAATATCACGGCCGCTTGAGGGGCTCACGGCGAGGCTTCCTTGGAGAAACCCGGCGACGACCAGCCTCTCGCTGAGGAGAACCTCCCCTTGTAGACCGTTGACTGGCAGGAAGAGCAGTTTGATGCTGGGTGGCCACGGACTGTTGCTGTTGAAGTCCGTGGACCATGGCGGTGAGGGTCTGAACTTGCCGGGTGAGAGTCGCCAGCTGCTCCGCAGTCGGGGCAGCCACTTCCGGTTGAGGGGAAATGACGGAAGGATCAGCGGCAGGGAGGTTGGCCTTCTGCTGCCTAGCTGAAGGAAGATGCCCCCAGAGTGACTGACTGAAGCATCCTGAGCTCGTGTCATCACCATTGTTGGGAGAGAGAGAAAAGAGAAGTATACTGTAGGGTTTGGGCCTTCTTTGCTTTCCTGCCCCCTACCTGGTCGCCAATCTGATGACGCCTGATCACTGGTCTTGAACATCGGGATAAGAGAGCTGCTTAATCCACGGTCCCATGCCTGATCGGATGGCCTGCAAAAAGTCCCAAGACCGGAGGGGTGCTTCGGTGGGGACCCTCCGACGCTCAAGTCAGTAACCGGGGTCACAGCCGAGGGAGAGCTCAGACGAGCTCGAGGGAGAAAAAATGAGTCCTCAGAAAGAGGGAAGTCCCTTTCTGAGTATCAAGGTAGCGAGCATATGAGTTTGCGTACCTTATTTCGGAGTGGACTTACCCTTTTATAGGTGGTTGACACCTGCACAACCACGTGGGGTTCCGAAAGAAAGGAATGTCCGTGGGGTTTATGGGGTTGCGTGAACTCGGATTGGTTGGTAGGTCCTGTCCCATCGGAGAGAAAAAAATGGCGGTTGGTGAGCTACGTCCCATCAGTCAGTGGGGCTGACAGGTAGTTAGGTCCAGTCCCATCAGCGGCGTGACCTATGGGTAGTTGGACCTAGGGATGCCAGGCGGCGCGGGTCAGAAGGATGGCAGCGTGGACAACCAAGACCATATGGGGCCGACTTGAGACAGCCTTGACCCTCCGGAGGGTGCCAAGGCCGAGCGAGGCCGACTTGGCTAACCCGAAGATGCCAGAGCGGGGCCGATCAGGGAAGGTCGGGGCCGACTCGGCCGACTCGGAGATGCCGGGGCCGAGCGGGGCTGACCAGGGAAGGTCGGGGCCGACTCGACCGACTTGGAGATGTCAGGGCCAAGCGGGGCCGACCAGAGAAGGTCAGGGCCGACTTGGCCGACTCAGAGATGCCGGGACCGAGCGAAGCCGACCAGGAAAGGTTGGGGCCGACTTGGCTGACTCGGAGATGCCGGGACCGAGCGGGGCCGACCAGGGAAGGTCGGGGCCGACTTGACCGACTCGAAGACGCTGGGGCCGAGCGGGGCCGACTAGGGAAGGTTGGGGCCGACTTGGTCAACTTGGAGATGCCGGGGCTGAGCGAGGCCGACCAGGGAAGGTCGGGGCCGACTTGGCCGACTCGGAGACGTCGGGGCCGAGCTGTGCCGACCAGGAAAGGTCGGGGCCGACTTGGTTGACTCGGAGATGCTGGGGCTAAGCGGGGCTGACCAGGGAAGGTCGGGGCTGACTTGGCCGACTCGGAGATGCCGGGGCCGAGCGGGGCCGACCAGGGAAGGTCGGGGCCGACCTGGCCGACTCGGAGACGCCGGGGCTGAGCGGGGCCAATCAGGGAAGGTCGGGACCGACTTGGCCGACTTGGAGACGCCGGGGCCGACCAGGGAAGGTCGGGGCCGACTTGGCCGACTTGGAGATGCCGGGGCGGGGCCGCCTTAAGATTTTGATTTTGCCATAATTGCCCTCGTAGCTACGTCTGCCACATCAGGTTACATATTATCTTAAACCTGACATCCGGTTTGCTTCTTTATTTTTTTTTCAGAATTAATAGTTAGCTGTGAAGTGGATATATAAAATCTAGTGTTTACAGTGAGGACTCCTTTGTAATATTATATTTCAACACAAAAATGATCCTTCCCATATGTCCCTGTGGATCTTATTTTTGTCAATTGAGACACAGGATACGTTGTCCTTTATAGGAGCAATAGCATTACTTTCAGGATATATATGTTATAATTCTTCGATCTTTTATTAATGTTTTTCTCAATTAGAATATGTATGTGAGAAATAACTAGCTAACTAGGATTCTTAGGATCCATCCTTTATTTTACTTGCCTCCATTTCTTATCTAACTTTTGTTTAAGCCACCATTCTATGCATGGTTTTCTCTTGAAATTCTTCAAAGACACCCCATGTATTGCAATAGTAATCAACTATATATAAACATTTCCTATTTTGTGAAGCTGTAAATAAGAATCCAACAAGAGAGGAGTAGGATGGACTACCTTTGGTCTGCTGGGATATGCAAATCACTGCCCAATCCATGATAGGTGAAGAAAAAGCATCCTCTAAAAAAAGAAGTAAGAATTTCAGCAAAATTCGGATACATTACGAAGTTTGATTGGCCAATAAAAGATGGCAGGATTCCATTTCCATGCACAGACGACCACTCCAGCTGCATTGGATGAGATCCATTTTCAGACAGCTAATATGAAAGTACCATGCAAGTCAATTGCATGAATTTCTTCTTCCAATCAAGTCATTAGATGATCTATATTTAAGAGAAGAAGGGAGATGATGGAGATCAATCTAGGCACTACATGATCTTCATTATGGTTAAGAGATTCTTATAAAACTATTTCAAGCTCCACAGTTAAATAAAAATGAATAAATGTTGGATAATTAAGAAGGAGAACATATTTAACAATTTGCCTAGATATAGCTATTAGCAATTATTAGTAGAATTAACAACTAGTCAAGGGAGCAGAAATGGTAGATTCCAAGGCTGATTTGGTGCTCAGAAATGGCAGATTCCAAGGCTGATTTGATATGCAAAAATGACAGATTTCATGACTCATTTGGCGAGCCAAAGGATAAGTTAAGCGGAAGTTTTGAATTTAAATTTTGAAATTCAAATTGGCTAACTAAGGGCGCATCAAGGGGAGAATTGTTTAGGCAGAAAATCAGCATCATTGCCATAAGTGTAGAGTATATTGTATATATGCATAGAATTGATAGACATTTATTCTTACCTTACATAATCAAGTATATCTTATGTAATGGCTGATTTTTAGCCTTGTAATTAGTCCGACAACTTTTATATAAAGTGAGCAACCCTCACAAGAAGGGTATTAAGAACAAAACCTAAATTTGACAGCAATTTCCCCTTTCCTACGACTTGAGAGTGGTTCAATTGCCTTCTTTCATACAAGACAATTCTTTAAGTTGACACATCAGGATTCATTTGGTTTGTTATTTGGATTCTTAAGAAATGTCATATGGATTGTGTCAAGTCAAGATGCAAGAATACATGTGCCCTCTAGATCCCATAGCCTGTACTTTGGCTAGATTTGGGTTAGACATTGGCAACATTAAATTATAGAAAAAGTTAAGACACAAACAACTTACAAACATAACAAATGCACCAATGTATACAACAAGAAGACCAGATCTCTCTCACCTCGTTTTCATGATACAACAAAAAGAGAGAGAATTTCTCAAGGAAGAGATGCAGAGTATAGACAAGTGAAAGGCAGACCACCAAATCCAAAAGCTCTGCTCCCTCTTGCTCTTCTTTTTATAGGAGTCAGTCACCTACTATCATTTATCAGTCTTGAGCAATACCTATAACAAATAATAATAATCAAAGATTTTGCAAGAAACACAGCCACAAACAAAGTCATAATAGCAGAGTGAGGACCAGTCTAGAACCCAATCCTTTGCTTTTTAATGATGAAGATGATGGCTATTATTTTTATTCCTTGAACGAACCCAATCCCTGCAGTGAGCTTTTGCTTTCTTCTTTAAAGGCCAACCTACCAACAGACTGAACCTTTGGTGTTACACAAATTTTAAGACGATTAAATTAAGTATGACCTCCCTACCTATTTTATTACTGACTGACAGCATAAAGCATCGTTTGTTAATTTTTAAATCTTCCACCAATCATTAGTTTGGGCTTTAGTGCTGTGATGGGAATTTCTGATTGTTTACTGATTCATAACAGCCTTTATAATATTATATCAGCCATCTCAATGGTTACAGAGGGCTCTATTATGTCATACTAGAACCAAGGAACCAGGCACATGGCATGGATGCGTAAACTCACAGTATAGGGGAATGCTTGATGGAGAGGCATTCTTTGTCAACTGATGACACATCTGAGATTAATTTCTTATCTTCTTGATAGCTATACATTTAGCTGCACATTACTCTGTTACTCGTGCTGAGCATGTGCAGAAAGAGCAGGGATAGTTATGATCTTATCTAATAAATGGATTCTTGCTTTCGATCAATGTACTCTTTGCTTTAATGCTCCTTTAAACAAAAATAACCTAAATATAATTTTAATTAAAAAGATTCTTATTTGTTAGAAAAGATGCACATAAAATACACGACAGTCAACTTAGATGGAAGCTTAGTACTAGAGAGAAAAGCAAAGAATACTTCACATTTGATAGAAAAGATGTTGACAATCATAATCAGACGCTACTTGATCCTTCTACTGCTTACAGAATAAAGTGCTACTTTTATGCTGACATAACTGAAAATTATGTGATATTTGAATTATGATCTTGTCAAATGAGCACCATCAATTTGCTATTCCTCTCTTTTCCCTTGCTATTATATAATAATATTTAGCATTACAATCGCCGTTTTATTCTAATCAACTCAAAACTTTTGATCCAGCAAATAATAGTAGTTATATTTGTAATGTTTGGGTGTTATTTTCAAATAAGAGTGCTATAAAAGTAGACATATCAAGGGCTGTTGGAAATATCTAAGTCAAGCATCATGCATCTTGTGGTTCACTATCGTGAGGCCCACCTTGAAGGGACCAACAAGGACTGATGAGTCCACAGTAATGGTGGTGAAGAGTCCACAGTAATGGTGGTGTTGCAGTCCTACAATGTAGTACTAATTCCATACTTCTTAAGATCATCCCATTTGGACCCTTTCATGTTCCTATTTATAGGACATTCCATGAATCACCAACATACCATGAAATGCATGCACATGCAGCACGTGAGACAGTATAAAGCACTGCCTGGCAAATGGTGAAGGCCTTGATTGTATGTTAAGAGCTTGAGAATATTTAAGAGACAACTTGCCCAATTAAATTAGAGGCATTGTCCTTAATGTTATTTTATTAAGATAGGTGGAACCAATTTGAAGCAGAGCTATGGAAGCTACTAACCAGATTGAACATGAGAGTACTTGGCCTTTGGAATCTGTATTAAATATATCTTCATCAATCAGTGTAATTTAAATCGTACAATCTAATGAACACTTTCGATGTCATCCTAATGGAAAAGCAGTAATGAAACTTTGCTGCATGAGCTCTCATGTTTCTCAACTGGTACTACATGAGCATCACTTGGAAAGCTAGCTGATTATTGAAATATTTGAGACAAAGATATTAAACTTTGTGACTTACTTTCCACTTTGTAGTTAACACATTGAATTACAGTGTAAATTTCTCAAAAGAAATGCGGAGATAAAACTCATACTCACAGCAACATTAAAAGATCATCTTAAAATTGGAAGACAATGGATTCAAACCCCTGTTCACTGGTTTAGATTAAAATCACTTCACTAACATGGCAATGGTTAAGGCAAGATTTACTCTTAATGGACCTTTTTCAGAAGAGAAGGCTAGAACAAGTGAGGAGACAAAAGTCCAGGCATTTACGTTTTTATCAAAGTGACACCCTTTCTCTATGGCATCAACTTCACTTCTCTGATATAGACTTACCAAGACTGAAACATGCAGTGGTCACCCCCATCCATACCAAGAAAAAAAGAGGCAGCAATTTCTCCTTCCAATTTTCGGTAAATTAGCCTGACTCAAATAATTTCTAAGGTACTTGTAAAATGGTTCAAACCATTCCTTGGTTCTCTAATAGACCCAGACCAAGCTGCTTTTATCAAAGGCCTTCTATTCCGGATAATATCTTATGTGCCTTGGAGATCATACAAAGCCTTTGATAGTCTTTATCTTGATTACTTGCTGAAGCTTTTATCACACAAAGGACTTCCTAGCAAGTGGATCTCTGGCTACATAACATTTTGATATCCAGCAAGATCACAGAAAGCATCAATGGAGGCATCGGAGAAAAGATCCTATACAAAGTGGTCTAGTCTGCTTGGTTGGTTAGGATCAAGTCCTATTCATATGGGTTGATTGGAGTAAGAAGGAGTGCAATACCATAGTATTCCGAAACAAAGATCATGTCTTTATCTTGAATTACTCATTGAACTTTAATTCTAATAATTCATCTTAAGATGTTGGCAATATTATTATAGTTGCTGTTGTTGTTTAAGGGCAGATATTTCAACATGAATGCTGAATGCCTAGCTGTACAAGAGCCTTTACTCCAAACGGATTGGTTAATCATAAATCAATTATTCTGAGAAAGACACCATGAAATCAATTAAGTTCCTCATAATTGTTAGTGACATTTATGCTTGATTTTGCTGGCCAACCATAATTCGGTTTGAAATGTTCAATGAGCAAAATGATGCAATGATCCACAATCATTTTCAGTTGATAAATTCTTCTAGGACAAAGTCATTGACAAAAATGAGAAAATACTAATATACCAAATGCATCCTGTGGACCAAATGGAAGCCAAGGTCACATGATTCCACATGAGATATATGCCAAAGGCCCTGGAGTCCAAATGAACACAAGTATCATATAAAATATCCATTGATCACTAAATCATAATTCCTGTCATGACCCTTAGAATATCGTGCTCACCAGGTAGTGGAATTATCCACAAGTAAGAAGGAAGCATCAAGAATTCAGGATGTGAATGGTAGGAGAGAGGGTAGAAAGTTGGACTGGTGGGAACAAGGATAAGGGTTGATTTGAAAAATTGGGCCAAGAAGAGGACAAACAAACATCATCCACCTATCATTGCAAGGATTTCAAAACGGACACAGGAGCACATTCACATCATGCTACATGATTTCATCCTCTCTTTTGTCCCATCATATCAAACCTCCTCTTGTTTGCACGTCACCGCCCACAACTTTGATTCTATTTGGATCGCTCTCCACTGTACCATCCAACTTGATGTTTACCCGCTTGCACAAATTGTTCATCTAGCTGATGTAAGAGCTCTTCCATGTAACTTGGTTTTTCCCCTTAAAAAAAAAAAAGCTTTTTGAAACGCCTGTGCATGAAGCTACTGAGGTTGGTACTTGTTGGTATTCAATATATATATATATATATATATATATATATATATATATATATATATATATATATATATATATATATATATATATACACGGATCGTTTAACATGTATAAAATTAATATTATGATATGAAAAAGAAAAAATCATCGTATAATTTTTCTAAACATAAAAACATACCGATATGTTGAGGTCTCGAAGGAACAGACGCACCTTACTACCGGATTAGAAGGTATGAATGAAGAATTTCATGGTAGAGTTTACGGGCCAAGGTGTAAAATAAAACGAAACCAGAGCCTTCCTCACCTTTCTCAGAATCGGCATAAAATAGAGAAAGTTTTCTTTCATTTTTTTTGAAAGTCCACCATGTTTATAGGCTCTAAATGAATCAAAAAAATCTATTTAGATAACGTTTATCCGTTACAACATCTGATTTAGATAACGTTTATATGTTACAACATTTAGTTAGATAACGTTATCTATTACAACATATTTAATTTAGATAACGTTTATTTGTGCAACATTTAATTAGATAACGCTTATTGCAACTAATTTATAAATAATATCTAAATTAAATATATATCTAAATTATCAAATCTTATTTAATAATTTTAGATATTATTAATTTTAAATATCTAATAAATCAAATATTATTATATTTTTAATATTTTTAATAATCATATTATCAAAAATTAAAAAATAAATTTTTTATCTCTTCATCAACTCATAATATGCACCACTTACAAGAGCAAAATTCTCGTGTGATGTTCCATAATAACACTTATATGCAACCATTCATATCAATTATTATATGAACAATATGTTTAAACACCTTTTTATTTTATCCAATAACTAACTTATTGTATCAAAATAAATGTGAGAAAAAAATCAATCAAATCGATTATTTATCTTCATAATAAATTCTTTATTATAAAGTTTTAATAAATATTTTATTAAGAAAAATAAATAATTAATCATATTAATTATTCAAACCAAGAGTATTCGATGCAATTAACCTAAGATGGTGTGAAAACCAAAACCCATAATTAAGCTCCAATAAACTTGAATAAACTCAATTAAAACTCTTTAATTATTTATTCAGTTTATTAATCTTAAAGTTATTTCACTAAAAACTCTTGAAAATTATAGATTAATTTTACTCAAAAATTTGAGTCGTCACTGATATAATCATTACATGTAATTCAATCCTCCATAATTAGTTCATAATTAGAGCTAGGTGAAATAACCGTTATACCCCTTTAATTTTTTTTATTTCGTACCATTGATTCAGTTAATTTATGATCGGATCATAAATTACGCGCATAACTATTTAGCCATATAATCAATACTTAAGAGAACTAATTTTAATCTTCTTTTCAAAAGCCATGAATTTCATATCTTTAAATCACATTCCTTATTAAACCTCAAAGATGTAAGTATTGGGCCCAACATCAAATGAGCTTTAATAAATAAATCAAAAGATCCAATAAACAATTAATTTGTCTGTAATTAAATCAGAATTAAGGTTGATTTACATATGATCATCTTGTGACATAAATTAAATTCTTTATAACGATCTTAAATAAAGATTCAAATTATGTCGGTCTAAGTTCTATATAATCTTATTATATATAATACCTCCACTAAATATCTCTACATAACAATCCAGATAAAATTATCACATTCATAATATTCATGAACCGTATTAGTGATTAGCGATAGAAGATCCGTACTTCTATCAATCATGAATATATTTAAATATATTAGCTGTAATTTTAATCCTCTTGTATATTATACTAAAATCATAGCCTCATAATATATTTTGGATTTTCATATAAACATTCATCTTTCATATAAATGAGGCAAGATTGAAGAAAAACGCTTCTTTTATTAATTCAGAAAATCAAAAAAGTATAAATACATTTGATTTTAAGGGCACTATTCCTAACAATCTCCCACTTGCCCTAAAGCAGATATAACATATCTTTTAATCCCATTCCCATAAGATGTTTATTGAACATCTTCTCAGGCAGCATCTTTGTGAACAGATCAGCCATATTTTGTTCCGATGCTATCTTCATAACATTGACATCACCTTGATGCACGATCTCTCTGATGAGATGGTATTTTCTCTCGATATACTTGCCCCTTTTATGGCTTCTGGATTCTCTTGAATTAGCCACAACATCACTATTATCATAGAATAATGTCAATGGCATATCCATTCCTGGAATAACTTCCAAGTCAGTATAGAACTTTTTAAGCCAAACTGATTCTTTAGCTGCTTCACAAGCCGCTATGTACTCAGCTTCCATGGTAGAATCAGCAATGCTAGATTATTTGATACTTTTCAGACAACTACTGCACCACCAAGTGTAAACACTGATCCAATTGTCGACCTTCGAGAATCTTTATCTGATTGAAAATTAGAATTAGTATATCCTAAGGGGTTCAGGTCTCCACCTAAATACACAAGCATATAATTTCTCGTTCTCTGAAGATACTTGAGAATGTGCTTTACTACCACCCAGTGCTCTATCCTAGGGTTTGACTGGAACCGACTAACAACTTTCACTGCATAGTAGATGTCTGGTCTAGTGCATAGCATAGCATACATTAGACTTCCAACTACCGATGCATATGAAATTCATCTCATGTCCTCTTCTTCTTGTGGTATCTTAGGACACTGATCTTTAGAGAAAACAATTCCATGTCGGGTCGAAAGAAGACCCTTCTTAAAATTTTGCATCAAAAAACGAGCCAACACCTTATCGATATAAGATGCTCGAGATAGTGCTAGGAGTTTGTTCTTCCTGTCCCTAATGATCTGGATACCAAGAACATAACTCGCCTCTCCCAAATCTTTCATTTGGAATTGTTCGGCCAGCCATCTTTTACGTTAAATAATATTTTAACGTCATTTCTAATGAGCAAGATATCATCTACATAAAGTACTAAGAAAACCATACTTTTTTCATTAATGAGCTTGTATACACAAGGTTCATCAATATTTGCTCGAAGCCATAGGTTTTGATAGTTTTATCAAACCTAATGTTCCAAGACCTGGAGGCTTGTTTGAGTCCATAGATGAACCTGTTAAGCTTACAAACTTTCTGCTCCTGATCTTTAATAATGAACTCCTCTGGTTGTTCTATATATATGGACTCCTCTAGATAGCCATTAAAAAGGCTGTCTTGATGTCCATCTGCCATATTTCGTAATCAAAACAAGCAGCTATAGATAAGAGAATGCGGATAGACTTTAACATGGCAACTGGGGAGAAAGTCTCTTCATAATTAACTCCCTCATTTTGGGTATAACCTTTTGCCATAAGTCTAGCTTTGAAGGTCTCTACCTTTCCATTCGCTCCTCTTTTTTTCTTGAAGATCCATTTACATCCAATGGGCTCGACATCTTCAGGTGGATCTACAAGTTTTCAAACAGTATTGGAGTACATAGACTCCATTTCTTGGTTCATGGCTTCTAGCCATTTGTCCTTATCAGGATCATCCATCACATGCTGGTATGATGATGGATGATCATCGTTGGTATCAGCTATCACAACATTTGCTTCGCTATCCTGTCTATAGCAGGCTGGGGTTCTGATAATCCTTTCACTATGTCTAGGTAGCATAATATCCTGACTAGGAGCTGTAGTTTCTTCTTTCCTAATTTCAACAACTCTTGTTGATTGAGTGGTAATCTGATCTTTGAGCAACTCTTCGAGTATAACTTTACTCCAAGGTTTGAATTTATGTATATAATCATTTTCAAGAAAAGTGGTATTTGTCGACACAAACACCTTCTTTCTTGTAAACTATAAAACAAACCTCCTCTAATGCCCTTTGGGTCGCAAATAAATAGACACACTTCTGTTCGTGGTTTTAGCTTCCCAGATTTGCCCTTAAGAACATGAACTAGACACCCCCATATGCGAAAATGACTTAAACTTGATTTTTGCTTGTTCCACATCTCTAAGGGTGTCTTAGATACAGATTTAGATGGTACAATATTCAAAATATGCATTGCCGTCTGTAAGGCGTATCCTCAAAATGATATCGGTAGTGAGGAATAACTAATCATTGATCTTATCATATCTAACAATGTTTGGTTCCTCCTTTCTGTAATACCATTTTGCTGTGGAGTTTTTGGAGCTATGAGCTGTGAAACAATTCCATGCTCATTAAGGTAATCCTTGAATTCTATATCAAGGTATTCTCCACCTTGATTCGATTGCAGTGTTTTTAGTTATTTACCTAATTGTTTTTCAACTTCTACTCAAAATTTATGAAACTTTCCAAAAGTCTCAGACTTTCTTTGCATTAGGTAAACAAAACCATATCTTGAGTAATCATCAATGAAAGTAATAAAGTACTCATAATCACCTCTAGCTTGTACATTGAATGGTCCACACACATCCGAATGTACTAGCTCTAGTGGCTCATTAGCCCTTTAGTCCTTTGCAGAGAAAGGTCTTTTGGTCATTTTACCTTCTAAATAGGACTCACAGATAGGAAGAGTGCCAACACTTAGCTCTCTCAGAGGACCATCTTTCACAAGTCTGTTTATCCTATCAAGATTAATGTGATCAAGCCTAATATGCTAGAGATATGTTTCATTATGACTGTTTATATTTTATCTTTTGTTAGACTTAGGATTAGCTACTTTAAATAGTTCGGTATTGTAAGAAATATTTTCATAAGGCGATAAAACATATAATCCATCGACTAAATATCCATGACAAATTTCAAGACCATTTCTTGAAACTTAAATACCATTTTCATTAAATGAAATTCCATAACATTGTTTATGAAGTTTAGAAACTGAAATCAAATTTTTAGAAAAGTTTGGAATGAAATAAACATTATTCAGAATAAGAAATTTCTCTCCAAATGAAAGACGGACTGTTCCAACTGCCTTGGCCAATACCGTAGCCCCATTGCCAACCCTCATTGTCAACTCACAATCAGAAAGCTCTCTCGAAGAACTAAGGAGTTGCATAGAAGAACAAACATGATTTGTCGCCCCTAAATCAATTATCCAGGAGAAGGTATCAACCTCAACTAGACAAGCTTCAAGTACAAGTAAATCACATTTACTATTTTTTTCTCTTTCATTTGGTTGGTGGCAACTTGCCATTTGTCATAATATTCTCTAACATTACGATCAGCAGCAAGGGTTGGCTCAGTGATACCAAATTTGATGTTCTCAATAGTCAAAATGTTATCAAGATCAGATTCCATTTGGGATAGTTTTCTTTAGTTAGGGTGTTGCTAGAAAGCAGAGAAGTAATGATTGTTCAAAACCATTTTCTGAAAAATTAGTCAAGATGAATGTTTATAAGTTTTTGGAATAGAGATTTCAAAAAATAATTGAACAATTTAGGAAAAATATAAGAAAAACCCATATTCTATTCCCTCGATAATTCAACTAACATGTACAAGTCTGCCCCATAGGGTAGGTCAGCTTGCACACTTAGTTAAACCAAGACTCTTCTCGATTGATAAGTATGTTTCTGAAATAACTCTTATTTCCACACTTATTAACTACCGAATTAGAAAAGGTTTGGTCAAAGATATAATCAACACATTTGATCGTAAGACCCACCATTTCAAATTTTTAGACTTAACCCAAGCGTGCCCCGTAGGGTAGGTCAGGCTTGAAATACATATAGAAATTCTATCCTAAGAGATCTAGCCTTGTTATTGAATTGAACGGACATCACCCGTAGGGAGACAAAATCAAAGCGCCTCGAGGTGCGTTTAACTCTCACGGTGCTAAACCAATGGTGAAGACCAGCAAATTTATTAATTGCTCATTATTAAAGTAGGATTATATTATTATATATAAATATAACATTTTATCTTTGTGAATTAAATTTAATAACCTTTAAATCTTGTTATGTAGATTTAATCTATGAATTTAATTCTTTCATGAATTTCAAGAATTGAATTCTTGTGAATACTTTATGATGACCATTATCTTTTAAAAATTAATATCAAAAGATTTTAATAATCATACTATTAAAATTTAATATCATATATTAACTTTGAAATTAATCTATATATAAAAAAATCATATTCTTGTTATTTATGAAATTAAATAGATTAGTATTAGATTTAATAATCTTATTATTAAATTAATATCATATATTAACTTAACCTAAGACTATTTTTAATTTCATAACTTTATTTAAGAATCAAATTCTTAATATTATAATTCCAAACCATTCATTTAAAAATCATTTTAAATATATTTAGAATTATAATAATATTATCTTTGTTCATTAACTAAGACCCTATAAATAGGCATAATCATGATTAGTCAAATAGTCCTAATCAATAGTTTTATGATGCATAGGATGGGTATTTCTAATATGGCATGATAAAATTAACTCATTAAATAAATTATTTTATTTTAATGATCGTGGGCCATCTTATGGCCAAAATATTTGGAGTGGGCTTAGGCCCAATTTGCTTCAAAAACAAGTTTGGGATTTATCCCAAACCATTTGGGATTTTCAACGCCGGGAGTGCTTCACGTGGGGCAGCCATTTGGTTTGTTTGGAATTCCAACATCCAAACACAAACCAATGGTTTTTGTTATAGGATTCTAAACAAATCTCACCACCCAACGCCTTAGGGTTTTATTTCATGTGATAAAATATATGATAAATCTGCGGATTCTCTTGGCTTCAAAAATCAAATTCTTAATATGATAATTAATTAAATCATAAATATTTCTTAGTAGCCTATTGTGCTCTCCGAATCATAGGTAGTTGGATCAAATGCACCAAGATACTACCAGTAGCCTCCTTGCGGTGCATCCCTAATATTCCTACCATACGTCCATTGGGAAAGAGATCTGAGGTACTACCAATAGCCTCCCTCTTGGATCATCCCTGGATTGAACATGATAGAAACCAAGAACATGATAATTCCCCCGCCCACAAATCATAGGATCTATATCCCATGCTCAACTTTTAAGCAAACAGTTCACGGTAAAAAATATATACCAAATATCAAATATTTATTTACCCATCTAAACATGCATGACAAATATCAAATTATAAAATATGTCAAAATATCACATATCAACATCATGACAATATTAATATTAGTGCATGACCACTCTAATACCAGTTGTTGATATTCAAAAAATTTATATATGTATGTATATATCATCATATATATGTGTAGTAAAAGCATGCAATCATTTAACATGCATAAATTAATATTGTCATATGAAAAGAAAAAAATATCATATAATTTTCTAAACATAAAAACATACCGATATATGAGGTCTTGAAGGAACAGACGTGCCCTACTATCGAATTCGAAGCTATGGATGAAGAATTCCATGGTAGAGTTTACAGGCCAAGGTACTTCATAAAATACCTACAAAATAAAATGAAACCAAAGTCTTCCTTTCTCACCTTTCTCAAGATCGGTATATGATAAGTCTATTTATTATCCCAATTTAACTATTAAAATAAATATTAATTACTTTAAATTTATTAAGAATTGATACTTTTTATGGATATTTGCAGAAAAGGAGCCTATAGATGGAAAGAGCTCGATTTTTGGAGTCCAATGATGCAGACGACACTCAAATCAGGACTCAGTTTTGCCCAAAAAGAAAGAAAGAGATGATTTCACATGATTCCGGTGTAAAATAAGGCAGATGATGTTGAACGGATGGCTGAGAAATTTTTTTATAATATTTGAATGATCTTGAGCGCCCGATTGACTCCAACTTTGGCTAGGAGAAAACCCTAGATGAGCTCTATAAAAGGAGGACTTCAGGCAGTAGTCGGGGGAGGAGTTTCTACAAAGCTCTTTTTATTCTTCTTTTATTTAGATTATTGTATTTAGGCTCGGGAGAGGAAATTATGGAGGGGATGTTGGCAGCATCAATGCGTGGCTAGATTCCTTCAACTCGGGATGATGATGAAGCATGTAATCAGGTTTTATCTTTCTTTTTGTTCTTAATTTCTATGCAATAAAATTATGCTCTTCTTTATTATATCTTTAAGTTATTTTTTTGATTGAGTTTTGATCTGGCATACACGGCCTGTACCCTCTATCGACATATCGTGATCTAAGGATACGGTACGTACCTAAGAGATACGGTACGTGCCTAAGAGAGACAGATTGTAGTATGATAGATTAGACCTTTAACCTTGCAATTATTAGATAGTTTATAGTCTAAACGGACGTGCCGTGATCTCTCGATGATGCCTGACAAGAGATAAATATTCTAATTTTAAATTTGCAAAATTATTACTATTGCAAGATTAAAAAAAGAAGATAAAACATGTTTGCATGGTGGATTCGGATTCCTGGGTTGCTTCTCCTACTATTTAAATTTAGTTAATTAATTAGTTGTTATCTTTTAATAACCGCTATTCTTAATATTATAATTTTTTTTCTTTCATGAAATAATTGCCCTTGATCCCCGAGGATACGATCCGATTCATCACTAGCTATAGTAGTGACTAGGTTTTATTTTTGACCGCCAACGACAGCAATCAAATTTTGGCGCCGTTGCCGGGGAATCCAGGCACGATTACTTCATGAAAAAAAATAAAAAAATATATGAATTTTTTTTAATTTTATTCTTATTTTTAATTTTTTATTGTTTCATTATTATTCATGCTTCTATATAAAAGAAAAGAGTAAAAAAAATCCTTTTTTGTTGAATAGTTATTGCTCTCTTTAGCTTATTGCTTTTTTTTAGTTACCTTAATTGTTAGATTTTCTTATTTTCTTTTTAACATAAAAAAAATTAATTTTCTTCTTATCACAAATCCACTTTTAACCTAATCAACTTTTCCTTTTAATTAACTTACCTTAAAAGAACCTAAAAGAAAACCCTAAGACACTTTCCATAAAATAAATTAATTTTAAAAAATAAAATAATAATAATACATAAATAAAAATAAAATATAATAAAAATAAGAAATACTTTATTTCTATGCTTAGATTGACTTAGGTAAATTTATTTTCTAAAACTCAAAATTTTTTCAATGACATCTCATAATTTATTAGAAAGTTAGAAACTTAATCACAATTTTTTTTAAAAAAGTAATTAGATTAATTTTGTTTGATAATTTCAAGACTGCTTATTGCATAGCATTTTCATAATTAACTTTAAAGGCACAAACCCTTAATTAAGATAAGGTGGAAGTTGATCACTCTTTCTTGGCCCACAAATCACATCCTTCATTTTGCATTAACCCAAGCCTTTAATTCTAAAATTAACTAGACGTCAGCCCTAAGAAACTCAGCTCAATAGGACAAGACACCCAAAAGAGTTGGACCGGGTCGGGATTGATTGCTTAACTGATGTCTAGAAAAGAAAAGAAAAGTGGTTACTTAATTGGTTCCATTTGCTTACCTAGTAAGCGACGGGAGGACTCCCACTGACCTTACCCTTAACTGGCTAGTTGATTAGTTAATTTTTGATTTGGAGGGCTCCAAGGCAGTCTTAGAAGTTAGGAGCTCTTTAGATCTAGGTTAAACCTAGGGTAGAAAGTCTAATATGTGTTAACTTGATTGCTAATAATTATTAAACCATAACTAAATTATTCTTCATTGCTCTTAGTCTAGAAATCTTTTAGGATATTTTCTTTAGAATCTTCTCCTTCTCTTCTATTATATTAGTTAAAAAAAAACTGAATTATTGTTTGCTTTAGAGTGTATTGGTAGGGTATATGCTTTGTCGCCGATCGTTATAACCCAACCTCATACTCTTAAACCTTGAAATAGAGAGAACTTGTAGAGCAAACAGAACACGCATTATGGATCTTAATCAAGAAAATAATCCACCATGTCAATTGAAGGAGTACTTCGCCCCTTCACAATATACATATTCACCATACACACAAGTACCCCCAGTAGAGGCTGTCCAATATGAAATTAAGTCCAGTATAATCCAAATGTTACCAGCTTTCCATGGATTTACAAATGAAGATCCCTATGAACACTTAGATGAATTTTGGGAAATTTGCTCAACTGTCAAGATTCAAAATTTCTTCGATGAGGCACTTAGGCTTAAGTTATTCCCTTTCTTCCTAAAAGATAGAGCCAAGTATTGGTTAAATTCACTAGACATTATAATTTCAACTTGGGACCAACTTCAGAGGGAATTTCTTAAGAAATACTTTCCTATAGGAAAAACGAATCAAATTAGAAAAGCCATAACCAATTTTTCTTAGTTAGAGGGAGAAAATTTTCATGAAACGTGGGAGAGATTAAAAGAATTAACTAGAAATGTCCGCACCATGCAATACCTAAATGGCAGTTAGTTCAATGCTTTTATGATGGATTATCAGAAAGGTATCGATAAATGGTGGATGCCTCATGTGGAGGAACATTTATGCTAAAAAAAACATGAGGCATGGCAGCTTTTTGAAACTCTAAGTAAAATTTCTGGTACCACATGTCTGCTGCTATAGAGATCCTCCCACAAACCTAAGAGAGGGGAATATACAACATAGGTCAGTCTATAGACATCTCTATCAAAATTGATGAACTATCCCAAAAACTTGATCGAATTCTACAAGTTGGAAGCACCTCTTCCCCATCTACTCAATTACATGAGGTTTGTATAATCTGTTCGAGTCCGACCCATTCTATAGGTGAATGTCCAGCCGCATAACAATTTCCTGAGCTTATTCAAGAGCAAGCCTACCAAGCCCAAACCCGAATGGCTCCTAGACCAGAAAATGGTCCATATTCAAATACTTACAATCTACCTGGCAAAATCACCCAAATTTTTCATGAAAACCCCAACCTATCATCAGTCCAACATCAATTAGGCCTAACCATTAGGAGACCCAATTTAGAAGCATGTCGTATTTCCAATATCCAAGTGCTCCTCAACATTCACCAAATAATTATGATCCTACTTTCGAAGAGAATGTGTTACAAGCATTGAAAGGGATAGAAATGAATACTCATCTTCTTCACTCACATACACAATCATTGCAAAACTAGAAACCCAGATAGATCAACTAGCCACAACATTCAGTAAAAGAGAATGGGTAAGCTACCGAGTCAGCCCGAAGCTAATCCTAGGGACTAAACATCCAAGGATCAAACAAGAAGCCCAGATTAACCAACTAAGTGTTATTCATACATTAAGATCTGAAAAACAAATAGATAACTAGGTTGGTACATATAAAGAAGAAGAATTAGAAGTCTCACCACTTGAACAACTTATTGAGCTGGATCAGCCCGAAACTCCTGAGGTATCAGAGTCTAATGTAATGCCCAACCCACCAGCTGAGACCATGTCAGAAGAAGATAAACGAAAATTAGGATTGTATCACCATTCCCAAATAGACTTAAGTCCAATCAAAATTTAGCCCAATTTGATAAGATTTTGGAGGTCTTTAAGCAAGTTAAAGTGAACATCCCCTTACTGGACATGATCCAACAAGTCCCAGCCTATGCCAAATTCCTTAAGGATCTATGTACCAAAAGAAGACCATCAATGTGCCCAAGAGAGCCTTTCTGGCAACCAGTGTGAGTTCTTACCTATCAAATCACATGCCAGTGAAATACAAAGATCCAGGGTCACCCACTATTTCATGCATTATGGGGAACACTCTCATAAATAGGGCTCTATTAGACTTAGGGGCAAGTGTTAATATATTGCCATGCTCTGTATATGAGCAACTAGGGTTAGGAGAACTAAAGCCTATGAAAATGATCCTACAACTAGTTGATCACTCTTTGAAAGTACCCAAGGGAATAGTAGAGGATGTATTGATCAAAGTTGGTAACTTTATCTACCCATTGGACTTTGTGATTTTAGAAACTGAATCGATGACAAACCCAAAAAGCCATATCCCAATGATTTTAGGTAGACCATTTTTGGCCACAGCTAATGCCCTAATTAATTGTCGAAATGGATTAATAAAACTCTCATTTGGGAATATGTCAATTGATCTTAATATTTTTAATCTTACCAATACACATCAGCGACTCAAATTATGTTCAGGATACTGTTTATGATCCAATCGACCTTAGTGATGAAAAGCTTGACCTAGAAACCTACATAAACCAAGATGGAGAGCAAATTAATGTGGTTTCTATAATTGATAAAAAAATCAAGATGAAACTTCCAACTGAACCACTAAAGAAAGTACATGAACCATTACCCAAACAATCAATAAAGGAAGCACCCAAATTAAAACTGAAACCACTTCCCAAGCATCTCAACTATGCATATCTAGGTCCATCATAAACCCTACCTGTGATTATTTCAACCGATCTAAACTCCTCACAAGAAGAGAAAACTATTGAATGTGAATAAAGAAGCGTTAGAATGGACCATGGCTAACATAAAGGGATTAGCCCCTCGATCATTCAACATAGGATTCACTTAAGGAAGAAAACCAAGCCTATAAGAGACCTCCAAAGAAAACTTAAACCAACCATGAAGGAAGTAGTATGGGAAGAGATCATCAAACTCCTTGATAATGGTAATCAAAGTGAGCCATGACGTCTGGCTGAAGACGTTAAACTTAGCGCTTTTTGGGAGGCAACCCAAAATTTTTATGTTCTAACCTTTATTTCATGATTCTTATTTTTAGGAATAAGAGACTACTTCGCACGGTCACTCTTAACATTACACAAGGCATATTTCATCTCTATGGTATTTCTTCTTATTATTCTTCCTTACTTCATTGAGGGCAATGAGAATTAAGTTGGGGGGTAAGAGAAACCTTTTTGAAAAATATTTTGAAAACACCTTGGCATTTTTTAAAAATTTTAAAATTTTTGTGCTATGAAAGAAATCTTGAGCAAAAATTGACTAGAAAAAGGTAATAGAGTTAGAAAGTATTGGCTAATTACTGTAGAGAGCCAAGGAGTAGACTAGCTGGTCAAACTTTTAGCAACCTACTTAGGTCATCTAAAGGCTATTAGCACTTCCATTGCACATGCACACTGAGGTAAATTAGGTATTAGTTGTAAGGTAAATTGGAGATTCAATTATTACTAAAAATTGATAATTAATATACACCCCAATGAGAGAAACTTGAATGTAAGGAAAGAGCTACCTGCCTGATAAAAAATATATATATATATATATATATATATAAAGTCTAAACATTGGTTTCCCATTGAGTAATCGGGCACCTTCGCCTAAGTAAGCGTTGTTGTTCGCGTCAAAAAATGGGCAATGTAAAGATATCGCTAAAAAAATAAAATAAAAAAATAAATAAATAAAAATATATATCAGGTAGTGTGAAAGCTACCTTAGGTCATGTGCTTAATTTGAGGGTGTATAAAAGTTGCTCAAAGTAAGTGATAAGCGAAATACCATTATTTCTTACAAGCTAGTACCGAAATGCTAAGTTAGCCATCACAAACATAAGTGCTGTAGATCTATAGATGAACTCTAAGAAAGTTTCTGATAGTTCTGACAGCAAAATTTACTTCAAAAACTCAATACTTAGTTAGTGATACTGGCTATCTTCTTTCAACCTTAAGCCTAGATTTAATTTTGCAAAAGAAATTTTAGTGATGTATGGTTTTATTTTAATTACATTGCTAAGGGACTGGCAATGATTAAGTTGGGGGGTGTGATAAGTCAATTTATTATCTCAATTTAATTATTAAATAAATATTAATTACTTTAAATTTATTAAGAATTGATACTTTTTATGGATATTTGTAGAAAAAGAGCCTATAGATGGAAAGAGCTCGATTTTTGGAGTCCAACGATGCAGACACACTCAAATCAGGACTCGGTTTGCCCAAAAAGGAAGAAAGAGATGATTTCACATGATTCCCAATGCAAAATAAGGCAGATGATGTTGAATGGATGGCTGAGAAATTTTTTTATAATATCTAAACGATCTTGAGCACCCGATTGACTTCAACTTTGACTAGGAGAAAACCTAGACGAGCTCTATAAAAGGAGGACTTCAGGCAATAGTCGGGGAGGAGTTTCTACAAAGCTCTTTTTATTCTTCTTTTATTTAGATTATTGTATTTAGGTGTGGAAGAGGAAAATTATGGAGGGGATGTTGGCAGCAGCATTGCATGGCTAGATTCCTTCAACTTGGGATGATGATGAATCATGTAATCATGTTTTATCTTTCTTTTTGTTCTTAATTTCTATGCAATAAAAATTATGCTCTTCTTTATTATATCTTTTGAGTTATTTTTCTGATTGAGGTTTTGATCTGGCATACACGGCCTGTATCTCTATCGATATACCGTGATCTCAAAATACGGTACGTGCCTAAGAGAGACAGATCGACATACCCTAAGAGAGACAGATCGTAGTATGATAGATTAGACCCTTAACCTTGTAATTATTAAATAGTTTATACTCTAAGCGGATCTCCGATACGGTCCATGCCTAATAAGAGATAAATTATTCTAATTTTAAATTTATAAAAATTATTACTATTGCAACATTAAAAAAAGAAGATAAAACCTGTTTGCATGGTGAATTCGGATTCCTAGGTTGCTTCTCCTACTATTTGAATTTAGTTAATTAATTAGTTGTTATCTTTTAATAACTGCTATTCTTAATATAATCCTTTATAGATAAATTTCTTTTTCTCATTCGTGAAATAATTGCCCTTGATCCCCGAGGATACGATCCTGATTTACCACTAGCTATAGTAGTGACTAGGTTTTATTTTTGATCGCCAACGACAGCGATCATACGATCTGATTTACCACTAGCTATAGTAGTGACTAGGTTTTATTTTTGACCGCCAACGACACCGATCAGCATCGAATTATGAGAATGGGACATCGATTAGTATCGACTCTCTTGTTTTTTCTTTATTTCTCACAACTGATCGAATTATGAGAATGGGCTCTCTTATTTTTGGCGCACATAAAATAAGAGAGAAAAAAGTGAAGAAAGTTTCTTTCATTTGCTTTTGAAAGTCCACTTTATGCCATATTATAGACTCTAAGTGAATCAAAAAATATAACATTTATATGTTACAATATCTGATTTAGATAACGTTTATCTGTTACAACATATTTAATTTAGATAATGTTTATCTGTTGCAACATTTAATTTAGATAAGGTTTATCTGTTGCAACATTTAATTTAGATAAGGTTTATCTGTTGCAACATTTAATTTACAAACATTTAATTTATATTTGACCGTTGTTTTCTTATTTTCAACTAATTTACAAATAATATCTAAATTGAATATAACAATATCTAAATTATCGAATATCATTAATAATTTCAGATATTAATAATTTTAAATATCTAATAAATCAAATTTATTATTTTATTTTTAATATTCTTAATAATCACATTATCAAAAATATCAAAAAATAAAATTTTATCTCTTCATCAACTCATAAAATGCGCCACTTACAAGAGCAAAATTCTCTTGTATGATGTTCCACAATAACACTTATATGCAACCATTCATATCAAATATTATAAGACCAATGTGTCTAAACGCCATTTTATTTTGTCTAATAACTAATTTATTGTACCAAAATAAATGTGAGAAAAATAATCAATCAAATTAATTATTTATCTTCATAATAAACTCTTTATTATAAAGTTTTAATAAATATTTTATTAAAATAAATAAATAATTAATTATATTAATTATTCAAACTAAGAGTATTCGATGCGATTAATCTAAGACCGTGTAAGGACTATGGACCCATAATTTTAAGCTCCAATAAACTTGAATAAACTCAATTAAAATGTTTTAATTATTTATTCAGTTTATTAATCTCGAAGTTATTTCAAGAATGCACTCTTAAAAATTAAAGATTAATTTTACTCGAAAACTTGAGTCGTGATATAATCATTGCATGTAATTCAACCCTCCATAATTAGTTCATAATTAGAGCTAGGTGAAATAACCGTTATACCCCTCTAATTTTCTCTTATTCCTTAAGTACCATTGATTCACTAGTTAAACAGTTAATTTATGATCGGATCATAAATTACGCGCATAACTGTTTAGCTACATAATGAGAACTAATTTTAAGCTTCTTTTCAAAAGCCATGGATTCCATATCTTTAAATCACATTCCTAGTCCAATGTGTTATTAAACCTCCAAGATATAAGTATTAGACCCAACATCAAATGAGCTTTAACAAATAAATCAAAAGATCCAATAGCACAATCAAAGAGTCTGTGATTAAATCAGGATTAAGGTTGATTTACATATGATCATCTTATGACATAAATTAAATTTTTTATAATAGTCTTAAATAAAGATTAAAATTATGTCGATCCAAGTTTTATATAATCTTATTATATATAATGCCTTCACTAAGTATCTCTACACAACAATCCGAATAAGATTGTCATATTCATAATGTTTATGGACCGTATTAATAATTAGCGATAGAAGATCCGTACTTCTATCAATCATGGATATATTTAAATATATTAGATGTAATTTTAATCCTCTTATATACATTATACTAAAATTACAGCCTCATAATATATTTTAGATTTTCATATAAACATTCATCTTTCATATAAATGAGGCAAGATTAAAAAAAAATGCTTCTTTTATTAATTAAAAAATTAAAAAAATCTGATTTCAAGGGCACTATTCCTAACAGTACTGTACAAGACCACGTGTTTAATGTTTGTAGCTGTTTGAAAAGGAGGGAGCATATGATAAATAACTTCATTAATGGGTAAAAAATCTTAATGTTTTCACTTCCTAAAAGGAAGCTTGCTGCATATTTGAGCTATATAACTAGCAAGCAAATCTAGACTAATTCCCAATAAATTTGCACATAAACTCATTATTTGAATATAAACCTTGAGCATGGTCCCAGCGACCCTCGAGTCAATCCTTAGGCCAGCGCGAGAAACTCCCAAGATGGTTCCAAAAGGCTCTCGAGCATGATCCTAGCAACCCTCGAGTCATCCTCGGACTAGCGCAAGAAACCCCTGAGATAGTTCAAAAAGGCTTTCATCGGTCTCAGCGACCTTCGAGTCACCTCCGGGCCGGCGTGAGAAACCCCCGAGGTGGTTCCAAAAGGCTCTCGTTGGTCTTAGCGACCTTCAAGTCATCCTTGAGCCAGTGTGAGAAACCCCGAGGCAGTTCAAAAAGGCCATCAAGTTGGTATCAACAGCCCTTGGGTTGGTTTCAGCAGCCTCGAAGTGGTCTTAGCAGTCCCCGAGTTAGTCGCAATAGCCCCCAAGTTGGTCGCAGTAGCCCCTGAGCCGGTCTTAGCAACCTCATTTTAGCCTTAGCGGCTTCATTCCAGCCTTCTACATAGGACTTCGATCCGCTCGGTCACCCAGATTGCACTTCTCTCGGCCTCATTTTAGCCTCAGCAGCCTCATCTTAGCCTTAACAGCCAACCAAACTCCTGGGTAAGACTCCGACTCGCTTGGGCACCAAGCTATGCTTTATCTCAGCCTCAATGGCCAACCAGCCTCCTGGATAGGACTCCAATCCGTTCGATCACCCAGGCTGCGCTTTATTTCAGCCTTAGCGGCTTCATCTCAGCCTCAGTGGCTTCATTCCAGCCTTCTGGGTAGGACTCTGACCCATTTGGCCATTCGGACTGCACTCCATCTTAGCCTCAACGGCCTTATTTCAGCCTTAGCGGTCTCATTGCAGCCTCAGCGGCCTCATTGCAGCCTTAGCGGCTTTATCTCTGCCTTAACGACTTTATCTCTGCCTCAGCGGCTTTATCTCTACCTCAACGGTCATTGTAGCCTCAACAGCTTTATCTCTGTCTCAACAGCTTCATTGTAGCCTCAATAGCTTTATCTCTATCTCAGCGGCCTCATTTTAACCACAACGGCTTCATTTCAGCCTCAACGGCTTCATGTCAGCCTTAAAGGCCATTCAGCCTTCTAGGTAGGACTCCGACTCGCTTGGCCACCTGGGTTGTGCTTCATCTCAACCTCAATAGCCAACCAGCCTCCTGGGTAGGACGCCGACCCGCTCAGCCACCCAGGCTACACTTCATTTTAGCCTTACTGGCTTCATCTCAACCTCTGCAGCTTCATTTCAACCTCCTAGATAGGACTCCGACCCGCTCGGCCATCCGGGCTGCGCTCCATCTCAACCTCAGCAGCTTCATTTTAGCCTCAGCGGCCTTATTGCAACCTCAACAATTTTATTCTATCTCAGCGGCCTCATTGTAGCCTCAGTGGCTTTATCTTTGCCTCGGTGGCCTTATCTCCCCCTTAGCGGCCTCATTGCAGTCTCAACGACTTTATCTCTGCCTCAGCAGCTTCATTGCAGCCTTGGCAGCTTTATCTCTGCCTCAGCAGCCTCATTTCAACTACAATGGCTTCATTTCAGCCTCAGCGGCTTCATCTCAGCTACAACGGTTTCATCTATGCCTTAGCGGCTTTATTCCAGCCTTCTGGATAGGACTCCGACCCAATCGGCCACTTGGACTGTGCTTCATTTCAGCCACAACGGCTTCATATCAGCCACAATGGCTTCATCTCTGCCTCAACGGCCCAATTCTGCCTCAATGGCCAATGGCCAATCGGGTAAGGCCTTAACTCAAATTATATACTTGCAACAGATGACAACAAGTCACCCTCAGCAAGCCAATTAGAAGCTCTGAGTCAACTCACAGTTTGGAGAGACCAACTCCCCAGCTTACAATTGATGGGCATCCCCCTCTAAACTTCATATCAAAAGAAGAAGCCCTGAGTCAGCTCATAGTTGGAAGAAACCAACTTCCCAGCTCACAGCTGATGGTGTTGGCCACTCTCAGCCAGCCAAGAAGACAAAATCATCTCACAGTGGGGAGAAACCAACTCCCCAGCTCACAGCTGATGGTGCTGGCCACCTCAAGCTAGACAAAGGTAACCAACCTACCTTCAATCTTGCTTAAAGCCTTTCGAGCAAGAAAATGCCCAGTTTCTGAGAAGCATGCAGACGTGGTTACAAGTCCACACAAGGCAGACAAAAAATTATCAAAAGTAGTGCAAAAAGAAAAATATCCCTCCACTAGGAAGGAGTCAAAGTCGAGGTTAGTATGCAAAGACAAGTATAAAGATAAAAAGTTTACACTCCTTTTACTTGACGGATGCAAGGCATGCGATCGCACAAGCTTAAAAGTGTGGAGGGCATCTGATGGGGCCAATAAGCCCTATAGGCAATGGTAATCACACCTGGATCGGACCTAATCGACCCCTGGAGTCAGCCTCAACTCTGTCGCCAGCTCTCAGCAATCAACTTTGCCGTCGGCCTCGACTCCCGACAGCACAAACTCTGCCGTCAGCCTCAGCTCCCACCAATACTGACTCTATCGTCAGCCTCGGCTTTCGACAGCACTGACTCTCTGCCCTCGGCCTTGGCACCCGATGGCACGAAGCCCAAGCAGTCGACACCTAGCCATCTACCAACTATATCTTCCATCTCCCGATAGCATGTCCTTGGCTCCATCCCGGGCATCCCAGCTGTCCCCTACCTTCGAAAGGAATGACTGGAACGATCCTTCTAGAAACCAGTTTGTGATCCTTGCTCCTAGCTCCTAATGAGGATGGTGGGGCCATTCCCTATCAACATTGATGATCAACCACCTAGGCAGTGCTCCAGCGGCCACCGGGGTAGGGCTCATTGTGGGGCCCATGTGCTCGGCCCACTCGCCATTATCTACACAGGACAACAAACGTGTGACATGGAGGATACATCTAGCGAGCATTGTAATGGCCACCCATGTTTTGCAAGCCTGCAACAACCTACAACAGTTGTTCAAATTAAGCGATACCCACCAACTCTACTATGGCCTTCCACTTCTGACAGGACTTGGTCCACCAACCAGCTGTAGTCACCCACACTGGAAGGGATATGGCCTGCAGCTTTGACAAGCCACAAGAAAGCAAGCCCCACTGTTGTTGCCCCTATCATAAATGCTTTGACAAGTGGTTACACCTCAAGTCTAACATACATCAATAAAATAAGTAAGAGGGACCCACGATAAGGTAAGCCAAGCTAAGCCCAAGCAAGGCACTCAAGCCCGTACACGCTCACACAAAGAGCACTTCTCTAAGCCTCTCTCTTTGTTTCAAGCTTTCTCAAGCTCACAGCTATTGCTCAGAGCACTAACTTGAGCATCGAAGGGTCTTCAACAGAATTTTCGATCCTCGGGACTTTAAGCAGGCTTCCGATCGAGTGAAGCCCATCAAAAGACCCTTGGCACACCAAAGAAGGTGACCAAACACTCGCGAACGTTCGAGGAGAATGATTTGGCGTCAACATATATCAAAAATAGGATGGATGAAAAAAAAATATACAGGTTATTATAACATGTTATCTAGCATTATAACAACCCATCATGACATAAATATCACTAAATAAGAATTGTTTATAAAATCTACTTAATCTATATGGTACAAAAATATTTTTTATAACATAATTATAACAAATTTTGTAACAACGCTTAAAAAAAAAAAACGAGAAGAACATAAATTTTAAAGGTAAATATGGCTATCACAAATTCACAATCATTATAGCAATCAAAAACAATTTTACTAGCACACTATTATAATATTATTTAAAACTTTTTGTACACCATTATATGGTAAGCAAAAATAGTTATTTAGAAAATGAAAAGGTAATAACTATTAGTCATCATGACATGAAAGTTTGCATCTTAAAATATTTAATATTTGTAAATATGATACATAAGTGACTCTTAATTACGTAAGGAATGGTTTTTACTATTTTTTTCAAATAATTTTTTTAAAAGATGTTGAACATGAGCTAGAAAAGTTTGAAATCTAATATTCATATTTTCATTTGTTACCTAATATTGTTTTGATTTTTTAAAAATATTGAATCGCTCTTACTTAAATAATTCTTTAAATAAGCTTCAACGAAGAAAATAGTTAAGAACGGCTTAATTATTCTTCAATAATCACATATTCTATAATTTACATAAAATTATACATTATTAGTTTTAGAAAACTTAATACCTTATAAGGAATTTTTGCAATGATATTATTTTATTACTCTTTTCTTACCTCTCCTATCTTTATTAATGTAAAAAAATAATTCTAAATATTGTTTTAAAGTAATCAATTCTTATATATTTTAATTATTATAGTTTTAATTTTAAACCTATGCCACATGCACTTTTAAACCTATTTATTTTTTATCTGTTTATTTATATTAGTTAATCAAACTGTCTCAATTGTTACGTTCTCATTTCCATTCTCCCTTCCTATTTTCCATCATGTTATAAATATCACTTGCTAAACATGTTTAGAGTGTTTTCTCATTCATTAGTATAAATCAGATCCATTTGGTCTGTGTTGAGTTATTAGTATGAGTAAGGCTCCTTAAAAAATAGGTTACAACTGTCAAGAAAGAGATATGAAATAGTCTTTTTATTATTCTTTCTCTTCTCTCTGTTTAAAATTTCTAGTCTATTAATTAAAATATTTAAATTAGTTTTCTCCAATACTTCACTAAATTTGGATACATAAACTAATTTTAATATAAAATTATTTATAAATAAACTCATAATTTGCATTAAAAATAGAGTATTTGAAGGCATATGTAAGAGGTGCTAATTGAAAGTGCAAGAAAGATTTATCAGCTAAAATCACTTTAAACAACTTAGTTTTTATACTTATTGTATCTATATAAATTTAAGTTGTAAGTATTGATAAATTTTATAATCATGCTTTGTGTAAGAGAGATAGTTCTTTGTTCTTCAAGGGATTTGAATAATTTTTTTTAAAAGTAAGAAAGGCAAAATAATCCTTCAATCAATATAATAACTAATATTATATATATCTTTATCTTAAATTATAATTATTATCTTTGTCATTTCTATTATTAATTCAATGTGAAGTCCTTGATGTTTCTCCCTAGTATCCTTCTTTATGATAAGTTAAATACTGATTTAACTTAAAAAGTTTGATATATGTCGTTACTGCATGGATGGCAAAGATTGGTCATCTTATCTATAAGAAAAATTAAGACTAGTTGTCCTTTTTTTTTTTTTTTTTCTTCTTTCCCCTTTTAAGGATTAGATTAGAATGAGATCGAAGAAAGAGGACAAATATCTCAAAATTTTCAACCACTCTTACTCCTCTCCTTCCGTCTCTTCCTATTATTTAGCATCATTCCTTCCGCTTTTTAATTTCTATTTCTATCCTTTTATTATGTATCTAAGTTTCTCCCTCTAAACTTAAACCTAAAACACCCATTCTAACTATTCTCATCTTAAACCAATTCCAATAAAGATGTTTTTTTTTCTCTAATATACTGTGAGAGGAGGAAGATATGTGACTTGTAGATGAAAACAAAAGGATGGATAGGCTTTTAATAATAAAACCTATGTTATAAATTTATGATAGAATAGGTGGAAATTTAAAAAACTAAGTGACGCCCATTTATATAAACTGAAGACATTAGTTGTATTAGTAAAGTAGAGATGGAGGATATGTTTAGATTCTTTATACTATTAGTCACATCCAAACATTGATTTTAACATGATACAAAATAAATTATATGGTAAAGAAAAAAAAAGAAAAAAAACTCATTTATCTTCCTACCAGTGAGTGGATAAGGAAAGAAACAAATCTTATTTCCATGTTAGTGAGTAAATACCCAAAAGTCAAGGAAATATCCTTTTAAAAAGTATCCAAATCCATATCATACGCGTGCGCACGCACACAAGATTCTCTTATTTTTATTTATGTTTATTTATTTATTTTTGGCTAAAATAGTCTTAGTTCACTTCTTCATAAATATTCATGAAAGAAATGAAAGAAGTTGATGTATATGTATTTTTATTTATTTCTCTATTTTTATATAAATGATTTATTTTTATATTTATTTTGTAAACTTGGCTAAAGAAGCTATTTTAAAATTTGCAATAATTTTTTCACATCCTTTTTCAATTTTCATGATATATTCCTATTTGAACTATCTTTTGTTTGCTTGGAAAAGAAACTAATGAAGAGAATAATATGATTTACTCCTTAGATTGATTGCAAGTTTTTGCTCTCTTGCATTGTTGTGCTAATGATATTTTCTTAAATTTAGATGCATCGAATAACCTAAAAAAAGAAAAAAAAACAATTCAAAGAGCTTAGAGTTAATTTTAAGCTACAAAATTCATCTTAAAAAAATTCTCTTATACATATCACTTGTTTTATAAGCTTTCCTCATTTGCTTCAAAATTATGTCATGCTTAACATTACTAATTGTTTTATGAAGATGCAAATGTAAATGTTTTTTTTGGTCATATTTAAAATTCTCCTATCCTATGAATGTTTCTTATCCTTTAATATCTATGCAATTTAAAATAACTTGACATTTCAATGTTTGTTAAATTTTCTGACACAACACAAAAATAATTAATTTGTTTATTGAGACATTTTTCTAACTATATTGTCTGCAGAAACTAGAATATGGTAGAACCATAATATTGGAGAAGGGGGAGAAGCCATTACTTAGGAGAAGGAAGAAAATAAGTTAAGCAAGAAAGATACGTAGAGAGTAAAAAATATTAAAGAAGTGGCAGAAAAGAGGATATAGTTAAAAGTGCTTCTTTACTAATTGCGACTCTCTTTGGGGTCGCTATTAGTCTTAGCCATTGCTAATAATTACCTTATATAGTTGATGGATGGACTGACATAAGGCAAAGGCCATTGAGTAATTTTTGGTATATTGTCCTAAAGAGATTTCGTTTATTAAATTAGTTGATGCTTCAGATTTTACTATAGATACAAACGCATTATGCAATTTATTTTTTGAAATTATTGAAATGATTGGTTCATAAAATGTGGTGTATATAGTGACAGACAATGAAGCTAATTATAAGGTGGCTAGGAAAAAGATTCACAAAAAATATCCTGATATTTATTGGTCTCCATGTGCAACCCATTGCATCAACTTGATTATAAAGATATTGTAGAAATGCCTACTGTGCAAAGCTTGACCATTCTTTCTTCAAAGATAATTTTATTTGTCTACAATCATAAGTGGGTCTTGAATTGGTTGAAAAAACAACCAAATTAGATAGAGATTGTTCGTCTTGGAGCTACATGCTTTGCCACCACTTTTCTTGCATTGAAGAGTTTGCATGATCATGAGGACTACTTACAAGCTTTGGTCATTTGTTTGGACTTCAAAAAGTTTCTTATATTGTCAAAAGGTAGAGAAGTGAGGCAAATTATTTTAGATAAAAATTTTTAGAAGAATTGCTTGATCATAGTGTAGATTATGGGTCCATTGATATGCTTATTATGAATTTGTGATTCCGATGAGAAGCTGGCTATGGGTTATGTGTATGATGAGATATATAGGGCTAAAAAAAGTATGTTGGCCCAGATGGCAACCCAACAGGGAGGGGAGGTGAATTGGGTTTTTAAAAAATTTTGGCACTTAAAAATAATTTCACAAAGTGAAAGTGTACAAGGATAAGTGGAATGAGTGTGGTGCTAAGAATGCAAAACAGAATATAAGGATAGAGTAGAGAAAAAAAGAGACAAACACGATAAACATAAAGATTTATAGTGGTTCGGTATTAGCTATACCTACATCCACTCCCAAGCAACTCTTAGGCCCACACTATAATCTTTTCGATTATAGCCGAGTTATTTTACAAACTCACAACTCAAACTTGTTGTTTTAACAACGAGATCACAACGAACCCAGCCGGTTTTCATAGGCTCATCAGCACATAATCTACCACAAGCTAACCTAACTTGCACAAGACTAATCAGCCTTCCCTGATTTAATCACCTGATTGAATCAGTAACTAAATGTTATAAGAGTAAGGTTACAACAGATATAAAGCTTCTTAAATGAACAAATAAGCAATATGAATAAGATAGAAATAGAAGAACATGATTTAGAAGATTTCTGAAGTTGGGCTTTTCTTCTTTTCTTTTTTTTCTCTTCTCCTCTTGAATGATCTTCCTCAAGATATGATTGAAGCTTTGAAAGATTTATTGATGCAGAGGCTATTGAAGAACTAGGGCTCTTTTCTTCTCTTTTTGATTTGATGAAAATCCCTTAAAGTAGGCTTTTGAATGCTTTGGATTTCTCTAAACTCTTTTTCGAACACTTGGGATTTCAAATATAAATGTTTTCCTTTGATTTTTCTCTTTATGTTATCTCTTTTTCAAACGGAAGCTCCTTTTTATAATCTCCTCTTAATCCATTTTTGATGAAAACTAACCATTAATGTATTTGTGAATGTATTTAGTACGAAAGAGAAAAGAACAGTTGAGGTTTATTGGAAAAAAGATAACTTCTCGAGTCATCTCTGACACATCTGAAATCTACCTTTGACATATTAGAGTCGGCTCTAATCTGGCCTGGAGTCGGCTCTAAATCGGGATGCTTAAAATAGCAATATCCATCCATCGCGGAGTCGGCTCTAACTTTTTTTAGGGTTGACAGATCGCTTGCTGGAGTCTGCTCTAACAAATGTGGGAGCTAGCTCTAATTGAGCCCCAAAAAACATAGTCTGTTTGATAATTAGAGTCAGCTCTAATTCCATGCAGGAGTCGGCTCTAATTTGACGCAGAAAAAAGATTCTCTATTTTTCGATTGAAGCATAAGTAGTAATATAAACTGTTCCGATACGCTCCGGAGTTGGCTCTAATCCTTCTAGAGTCGGCTCTAATGTCTAAAACTTGACACTTGACTCCAGAATTGGATTCAAACTTAATTTTTCTTAGATTTTGATTAATTAAACACTTTAAATTCCTAAAACACTTAATCAAAATTATTAGTAACATAAGAGATATACTTATATAATTTTTGTTATTTATCAAAATCAATAATTGGGTCAACAATCTTCCTCTTTTTAATGATGACAAAACATCGAGTATATGCATAACCAATTGAAGCATAAGTAGTAATATAAACAACTTCTTTAATTAGAGTGATAATAATCAGAATTTATCGTAACTATCTTGAGAAATTACTTCATTTAAACTATTCCAATAAATCAAAAGGATTTATTTTCAAATCTCAAAGCTCAAATAAGTTTCCTCTGAGTAAGATAGCTCCCCCTATATATGTGCATATTATTGAACCATACTATTGAAAGTCCATATACATATACAACTTTCCTCCTTTTTTAATATCAACAAAAAAGTTAAGGAAGCATAGGGTTTATCTAGCTCGGATTGAGATTTAGATCAATCAAAATAAGAATTAAACATCACAGAATTTACTCATTTCACAAAGATCAAAGAGATTTCATTGAGTCATACTAATTATTGAATTTACTCATTTCACAAAGATCATTCAAGAGGAGAAGAGAAAAAGAAGAAAAGCCCAAGTTCAAAAATCTTCTAAATTAGGCTCTTCTATTTCTATCTTTTTTATATTGCTTATTTGCTCATTTAAGGAGCTTTATATCTGTTGTAACCTTTCTCTTATAATATTTGGTTACTGATTCAATCAAGAAATTGAATCAAGGGAGACAGATTAGTCTTGTTTCAAGCTAGAAAGCTTGTGGTAGGTTTTGTGCTGTGAACCTATGAAAACCAATTGGGTTTGTTGTGATCCCATTATTAAAACAACAAGTTTTAGTTGTGAGCTTGTAAAACAACTTTGCTGTAATTAGGGTGATTATAGTATGGGCTCAAGAGTTCCTTAGGAGTGGATGTAGGTGTAGCTAACACCGAACCACTATAAATTTCTTATGTTTATCGTGCTTGTCTCTCTTTCTTTCCACTCTATCTTTTACACTTTGCTTTGCATTCTTAGCACTACTATTGAATATATCCTTGTGCACTATCACTTTGAGGAATTATTTTTAAGTGCTGAAATTTTAAAAACCCAATTCATCCCCTCTCCTCTCTTGGGTTGCCATCTGGGCCAACAAAGACTACTCGTCCAGGTAAGAATGAAGCTAATTTTTTTATATTTTTATAGTTATTTAATATTTAATGTAATATTTTCTTTCTTTTATATAATGAGCGATGGAGATTCTTTCGTTGTGATACTCCCAATTTGCAAAAGCTAGCAATTATACTTCTTAGTCAAACTGCCGCTTCTTTCGGATGCGAATGCAATTGGAGTGTATTTGAACATATACATACTAAGAAAAAAATAGATTGGAGCACGAAAGACTTAATGACTTAGTATATATTCACTATAATTTGCGTTTGCAAAATAGGTACAAAATAATTTTATTTTTGCTAGTATGTTTTTTGTTTATTAAAATATTCTTTCTATTTGTTTCTTACAATATTGATTTGATTTTAACTATAATTCATAGGCTCAATTCAAGAAATAGACCTTATGATCCAATTGATTATGAGTCAACGAAACTGAGTTTGGGTGGTGGAAGAAGAAGTGGAAGGAGAGATGAGGAATTAGAAAACGTGATGGAAGAGCAACCAAAGTGTGACGATGAATCAAGGTTAATCTTGGAATGGTTAATGCTTATTGATATTCAAATAAACATATTTTGATTAATTTTTTTATTTTTTTATTTAGATGATGAAGAAGAATTGATGGTCATTGAAGATAGTGATAATGTAATAGTTGATAGAAATAGAATGAATGCAGAATGATTTGGATGAAAAGAATTGACTACCACCTCCTCCAAAAAATTAGATGATAATGTTAAACTTTTTATTGAATATTATTATTATTATTAATTAGTCTTATTAGTTTTATTAATTTAAATTATAAAATTTGAATAGAAATATTAATATTATATAAACATTTCTTGAACATTATATAAGTTTTAAAATTGTTTTTATATTTTATTTTTTTATATTATTAAATTAAAAATTAATTATGAAATCATCTGGTTCAATAAAATTGATTTATTCGGTTGAACTGATTGACCCACGACCCAAATGTCAAGCCGATTTATTGCCTAGTTCGATTTTCAAAACATTGCATAGTTGATAGAAAACTGCTACTCCTGGCCTCATAGCACTTGTCCTAAATTGAGCTAGATCTACTCACGGATGTGCCAACTTGTTAAGGATCACTTGAGCCTGCAAGATTTTAGATGGAACATATTCAAGCGTGAGGAACAAAGCCTAGTTTATTTATTTATTTTTTTTAAACAAGATGCATATGTCAAATTGAACAACCCCACAAGAGTTCGTTGAAGATTCAGTTACTCCTCGTGATGATAGCTTTTTGTTGGATTAAAAAAATATTATTATTATTTTTGACCATATAACCACTTCTAAAAAATTATTTAAAAATATTTTATTTTGAGAAAAGCACGTAGAAATGATATAATGGCTATTATTTATGTTTATAATATAATTATTTATGTTTATAATGCAATGTTATCATGCTATACAATGTACCTCTATTTGGAGGAAAGATTTTATAGGATAGCTAGACCAACTATGCTTTATAGCACGAAATGTTAGGTAGTTAGAAAAATATACATGCGTAACGAAAATAAGAATGTTAAGATGGACGTATCGAAGAAAAGATTAAATAAAAAATAAAATTATTTATAGGATAGTATAGGTAGCTCCAATAAAGCATAAATTAAATGAAGAACAACTTAAATAATTTGGATATATAGACTTAGAGTACACTTATACGGAAGAGTGACTTAGAAAAAAAAAAAAAAAATGAAGGTAGACTAAAAATTGTATGAAAGAAGGTGATAAAGAAAGATTTCAAAATTTTGCATCTTACATAAAAAAACTTAAAATATAGATGAATGAAGAAAAAAAAATTATACTGACCTAAACAAGTTTGGGGTTAAGGCTTTTTGTTGTTATTGCTATTATTGTGTTACGCTATATATTTTATTATAACAATCGTTATGTTGTTCCTCCAATTTTTATATATTAATATATATTGTGACTGAAAAGTTTCACTGTAATGATAGCTATAACTCTGTTATTAGGAATAATGTTTATAATAAAAGCATACAATATTCCTTTGTCCAATTCTCAAAATAAATATCATTTTTTCTAATTCTCAAAATAAATGAATGCAGTTTAGCTTAAAGATTTCATGTGTATAAAGATGATGGTAATTTCATGTAGAAATTGTTGTTGGTCTTTGTCAATTAGTTAACGAGGTATAAAGGAATAAGATGAGAATAACTGGTTTAGAGGTATAAAGAATAAGATGAGAAACTGGTTTAGAGGGCCTTGTGGTTGGTCTGCGGATTCATGTGTATTTATCTTCTAAAGATGAGAGGATAGTGGCAGTGTTACATAAAAGCTCTCTTTTCAAAAAAAATTATTTCGAGTTGCAAAACTGAAAATAGAGGTTAGCTCTCCATAGTAAAGACATCGCAAAGGTCTTAGTTTGTGACTGCAATAAAACTAAACTTATATAATCTCCATTAAAATGCCAAAATGCATTTAGGAATCCGAACAAAAATACTGAACCCTCAAAGCGATGTTATTATAAGGAAAAAAAAAAAATGTCCACCAAATGAAGACGAGCAACTTTGATCTATTCTATATACTGGTTCATGTACCGATAAAATTTCAAGCCATAACCTTCAGCAAATGATCTACCCTCTCTTCTCATTAGCCATGTTATGCAACAATTAATTATAATATATGGAGGCAGAATTAAATATTAAATTTGCATCATTATTAGGTTAGGCAAAAAAAATATTCTTTTCCATCTTTTTAAAATTTTGAGGGTAACCAATTATTGCAACAAGAAAAAAAAAAAAAAATTTTTTTGTGGCATAAAGAGATCTTCATCCAAAAAATTATCTATTTATTTATCTATATAATTAAACTTATCTTTCTACATTCCTCTCTTATTACTAATATGGGTGAAGAGAGCTAAAAAATGGATCAAAATTATTAAATAAGAGATATAAAATAGTTATTTTTATTTTTCCTACGCTCTACTCTATGATATAGATTACTTGTTAATTAAAATATTTAAATTAATTTCCTCCAATATTTCATTAAATTTATAAATATGAATGAATTTTAGACTAAAGTTATTTAAACTTATAAAATTCACTAAAAAATCAAAAAATTTTGAAGGCAATCGCAATTGAATGTGTAACAAAGATTTATAAATTAAAATCACTTCAAATGATGTGATCTTCATACTTATTGTATTTATGTAAATTTAAATTGGAAGTAATGATAATATTTATAATCATACTTTATCCATGATAGATAATTCTTCACTATTTAAAGGGGGTTAGATTTTTTTTTCAAGCATAGATAAAGTTAATAACTAATATTATAGATCTTAAAATCTTTATCTTAAATTATAATTATTAGCTTAGTCATTTTTATTATTAATTTAATACTAAGACCTTAATGTCTCTCCACTCTCCTTATTTATGATCATCATAATACCACAGACTATGTTTTAATCAAAATTTAACATTAAAATTTTGATATATTTAGTCATTAAATGGATGGCAAGGATTCACTGTCCTATCTAGAAGAAAAATTAGGATCTAGTTGCTTTTTTTAAAAAAGGATTAGATTAGAATGAAATTAAAAAAAAAAAGGTTGATATGCGAAAATTTTCAACCACCTTTGCTCTCTAGCACTTTCCTCTCTCCCTATTTTTTTTAATCTTCCTTCCTCCCACTTTCTAATTCCTATTGCCATCCTTTTATTTTGTATCTAAATCTCTTCTTTTAAATACAAACCTATAACATCTATCCCAACTATTATCGCCACCAATTCTAATAAAGATGTTATTTTTTACTATTTTGTGAGAGGAGAAAATTTGCAGTATATAGATGAAAATAAAAGGATGGATAGATCTTGAATAATGGAACCAATGTTATAAATTTATAATGAAATTGATAGAAATTTAGAAACTAAATGATACCTATTTATTTAAATGAAGGCATCACCAACATCACCAAAGTAGGGATGGAGGATACCTCATATTCTTTAAATTTACTAGAGATACTCAATATTGATTTTAACATAGTATAAAATATATCATCGTGTAAAAAGAAAAAAAAAAATTGACCCATTTGCATATTAGTCCGTATATATTGAAAAAAAAGGTAATATTCTTTCTTAAAAAAAAAAAAGGAAAGATAACAAAATCCATACCATGCGTATAGAAGATTCTATCATTTTTATTTTTATTTTTATTTTTTAACTAAAAAAAAAGGCTTAGTTCACTTCTTTATAATATGCATTAAAGAAATATGAGAAGTTAATGTATGTGCACTTTTATTTATTCCTCTATTTCTCATCTACATAGCTTATATATATATTATTTTTGGCCAATCAAGCTCTTTTAAAATTTGTAATAAAATTTTCACGTCTTTTTTGAATTTTCACTCTATATTCTCAATGAAATTGCTTTTTATCTGCTTGGTAAAGAAATTAAGAAAAAAAATAATACGACTTAATCCCTATATTGATTAAAGCTTATATTGTTAGGTTATCGTGCCAATGATATTCTTTTAAATTTAGACTTATGAAATATCCTAAAAGGTAATTCAAAGAGTTTAGACTAATTTGAACGTAGCTACAAAATTTATTTAAAAAAATATTTCTCTTCTGTAAAAATTTGTTTTACAATCTTATCCTTGTTTTCTTTAAAATTAATTAAAAATATTATGAAGATTCATGAGTTGAAATAACTCTAAGAAGCATTACTTGTCATACTTAATATATTTTTTATACTAATTATAATATTAAGATGCAAGTGTAAATAAGTTGTTTCATATTTTATGCAAGGAAACTTTCTAATCTATTCTATGAATCTATGCCATTCTTTAATGATTATACAATTTAAAACAAGTTAACATATTTGGATTCGTTAAATTTTTTTACTAATAAAAATAATTAATTGATTATTGAGACATTATTCTAACTATGTTAAGTCTATGGCTAAAACGAGAAAACATTACATTACATCATAGAAGAGAGAACATAAGAAAAATTGAGCAAGAAAGATATTCGCAAAGCAAAGGAGGTTAAAGGCTGCATTTAACTGAACCAAGTGCAATGAGAGTCAAATCAAGCTGGGTGTACAAGGATAGTGTGCTTTGAAATTCATGCGTCTCGAGCGAAGCTACTCTGTTTTTGGGAGGTCTTTAAGATTCGTGCATCCGGTTTTATCTTCTCCGATCTTCGGTGACCTACGTCTTCTCCGGCGGTGTTTCCGGTTGGTCTGATCCTTTTGCTGTCCCCTCCTATCCTATGGCCTCCGATGGGGTGTGATGGGAGGGCTTCCAGGAGTAAGAAGGTGGGTTCCGGGCATGGAAGAGAGTCGCCGAGTTTGAAAGCTGGAGCTGGCATGGCGTCCTCTCCAGCTTCAGGTTCTGAAAACCCCATGGGCTCGACGAAGACGGAAAGTCAGTGGAGTCGGCCACCCTTGGGTCGCTATGGTTGGGATGCTCCTTCCCCTTCTCTGGCGGAGGTAGAGGAATTGATCCGGCTCTTCCGGAGGTAATCCAAGTCCCGATCACCTCCCTGGAGTGCGAGGCCAGTACGTGGGGCGTGAAGGCGGTGCTGGCTCGCTCTCTCTCTAGGTGGGTGCCGCCGGAGGCGATTGTGTGTGAACTGCATCGTGCTGGGCTACCGGGAGAAATCGAGGTGGTTCCCCTGGCTCACAGGCACTACCTCATCCGGCTCTCTGACCCTCATTCTAAAATTCGAATCCTTGAGCGTCCATGGGTGATCAATGGGCAGGTTCTTGCGGTGGTGGATTGGAAGCCGGAATTCATCCCAGCGGAAGATTCCTTGTTGCAGGCTCTGGTCTGGATCCGGCTTCCTCTGCTTCCCATGGAGTTCTGGGCGGATGACACCCTCTCTTCCATTCTCTCGGTGGCGGGGGAGTTTTTGTTCTCCGACGAGCCTACCAAAGCCCGGATGCGGGTGGGTTTGCTCGGGCTTGCGTCCGTGTCGATCTGAGTCTTCCCCTCCGGCCAGGAGCCAGGATTCGTGGAATCGGCGCCCCCTTCTGGCAGCAGTTTTCATTTGAGAACTTGGAGGGTCTTTGCAACCGCTGTGCTTCTCTGCACCTCACTGGTCCATGCAAGCAAGCGGGTGAGACGGCTTCTTCGTCATCTGCTCCATCGTTTGGTCCCTGGTTGGCAGCAGTCCGGCGTCGACGACCACTTCTGGCGCAACCTCCGGTCCTACTGGCGGGAGATCGGTCGAGCCCTGCTTCCGATACTGTTTCCAAGGATGGTTGGTCAGTACCGAAGAAGTTCGCCCGGCGTCAGCTTCATCCTTCCGTTGGTTCCTCCTTGCCATCTCCTGGGACGGGGGTTGGACGGGGTGAGTCGGCCGGGGCTGAGTCGGTTGCTACGGTGACTTGGGAGCCTGGTTTGAAGCCTCCGTCAGCGTCTTCCGCACTGGTTCCTGTCCCTGTTTTGCTCGGTCAAGGCATCCAGGAAGATCCCAGGCTGTGCTCGAGCATGCTGGTTGGCACTGTAGCACAGTTTCAGAGTTCAGAAGCAAGTGGCATTCAGTCTATAATTCCTAAGGTGCAATCCATGTTGTCTGAAGGTGATAAAGCTATTAATTTTCCGAAATTGGGCCTCGTGGTCAGTACCAGTAAGGACCCCGTCTCGGGGCCTTCTAAGCGGGCCCGTCCAGTGGAGTCATCATCCACCAGAATGCCATCCCGCTCTTCCAAAGCCAAAGGCAAGGCCACTCTTACTGGTAGAGGTGGGGACAATGTACCCTTCAAGTTTGCAGCTCCTCGGTGGTTGGCCGGGAGTCGTCGGCTCAGTTTGGCCCAGGGGCTAAGAAGGCTCGAGGTCGGGTAGGGGCCTCTTCGGGGTCAGCTTCTGAGTCTTCTATGCCGACCCATTTAGAGTCTTGCACTCACTTATCAGCTGTTCATCAGCTGAAGGAGGCTATTCATGTATCTGAATCGCCGGTTTTGATGGACTCAGTCCAGATACTTGATTGTGCAGATACGGGATCCCGGAATTGTCCTAAGGTGATCCCAGGCGATACGGAGGTCCTGATGGAATCAAACCAGGCTATTAACTGCAAAGGCCCGGGAGATTTGGACTGTTCCGTGGAGATGTCAGGGGTGATGGTTGGGGAGCCCTCCAATCCAGCCTTACCATGAAGATTCTCATATGGAATGTGCGAGGAGCATTGAAACCATCGTTTCGCTCCTCATTTGGGAGGCTTATGCAGTTTCACTCTTTTGACATTTGCATTTTGCTGGAAACTCGGCTTTCTGGGGCTAGTCTGACCCGTTTTTGGAGACAGATCGCTCGAGCTTGGGTTTCGTACGCTGTTGAGTCCATTGGTTTTTCGGGGGGTATTGTTGCTTTATGGAGGAACGAGAATATCAGAGTTGATGCTTTTCACAGCTGTGGGCAGCAGGTTGCGCTGATCATTTCTGAGGGAAGTGCCAGCCCCTGGCTCCTTTCGGGAGTTTATGCCAGTACTGATTTCTGGGAGCGTCGGGTGCTTTGGTCTGAGATTCAGTCTCTTCTTGACCAGGGATTCCCCTCCCTCATTGCTAGAGACTTTAATTGTATCTTGGGTGCCGCAGAAAAGAAAGGTGGCCGGGTTTCCTATGGCTCTGTGGGCCGAGCTGAGTTCAGGGACTTTATTTCTACGGCTAGTCTATTGGATTTGGGTTATCAGGGTTCGCAGTTTACATGGTGCAACAACCGGCAGGATTCAGCTAGAGTCTGGGAAAGATTGGACAGGGCCTGGCCTCTTCTAGCTGGCTCCAGCTTTATCCCTCTGTTACTGTCACTCACTTGCCTAGAATTGCCTCTGACCACTGTCCTCTCTTTATCTCTACTGATATCACCTCTCAGCGGCATAGGCAGTTCAGATTCGAGAAGTTTTGGACCTCCTATCCTGCTGCTCGTTCCATCATCTCTCAGGTCTGGCAGTTACCAGTTAGAGGTAATGCCATTTATCGGCTCTCCAGATGGCTTGCCTTGCTAGACGTCGCCTCTCTAGATGGCATAGACTGGAGGTTGGGGATATTGTCAGACAGGTGGAGCAGGTTGAGTCTACTATTTCTTCTCTCTAGGCTAAAGAGGACCTGGAGGGTTTCTTTCTTGTGATGACCTATCGTCCCTGCGTTCGAGTTTGGCGCTCCACCACTCTCTTCTGCTGCAGCAGGAGACCTTTTGGAGACAGCGGTCCCGTATTCAGTGGATTCAGGAAGGGGACTATAATACAAGATTTTTTCATCAGGCCACTCAGAAACGCAGGGCGAGGAACCGCATTAGGCATATAACTGATGAGGAGGGTCAGCTCCAGGTGGATGATCATGTGATTCGTGCTCAGCTTCTTAACTTCTTTCATAGCAGGTGGACTGAGCAAGCTGGTTCTGGAGTCCCTGTTCACCCTATTCTGTCTCCCAATACTGTTTCTACTGCTGAGAATGACTCTCTGACTCGGCCTATCACTTCGGAGGATATTCGGCTGGCTTTATGGGAGCTTGGTGCTGATAAGGCCCCTGGGCCGGATGGCTTTCCTCGTTTTTCTTTCGTCAGTATTGGGATATTCTGGGGGAGGACTTAGCTCAGGCAATCCAGCTTGTCTTTCATCGCAAATCTATCCCCTCTGATTGGAATCGTACTTTCATCACCTTGGTTCCTAAGAGGCGGACGCTTTCAGCCCTCAGCACTTCCGGCCCATCAGTTTATGCACTACCTTATATAAGGTTTGTGCTCGCCTCCTTGTTATGAGGTTGTGTTGGGTTATTCCTCGCCTTATCTCTCCGGAGCAGGGGGCTTTCCTCAGAGGGCGTAGTATCACTGATAATGCTTTATTAGCTCAGGAGTTCATGCATGACCTTCGCGGGCTTCTGACTGTCAGGGGCTTATGGCCATTAAGCTTGATATGGAGAGAGCTTATGACAGAGTTAATTGGGATTTCTTGCGTCACTCTCTTCAGGTGTTTGGGTTCCACAGCTGTTTATTGATTGGATCATGGCCTGCATTCAGCGTCCGTCATTCTCCATCCTCATCAATGGAGACCGGACTGATTACTTCCATTCTGAGGTTGGGCTGAGACAAGGTTGTCCTCTCTCCCCGTTTCTCTTTGTTATAGCGGCTGATTCTTTATCTCGGGCTCTTCGTCAGGCTCAGCAGGATAATGTTCTACACCCTTACCGGGCTGGTTCCCAAGGTCCCTCGATCTCTCATCTGCTTTTTGCTGATGACTGTATCTTCCTGGGCAGGGCTACTGTGGCCAATGCGGCCACGTTTGCTTCTATTCTTCACAATTACTGTTCTGCCTCTGGTCAGAAAGTTAATAATGCTAAGTCTGTTATTTGTTTTAGTCCGAGGGTGACTTCTTCTCGGAAGGGGACTATCAAGCAGATCATGGGATTTCTGTGCAGTCAGAGTGTCTCTCCTATCTGGGTATTCCTATTACTGGCAGAAGGCCTAAGATCTCGGATTTTAGTAAGCTCGAGTCGAGGATTCGTGATCGGCTGGAGGGGTGGCAGGTTACTGGGCTATCTATGATGGCAAGGATCACTCTTATTCGATCAGTGCTCACATCTCTTCCTCTCTATCTCTTATCTAATGCTGCTGTCCCTTTGACTTGTCTAAGGAGGATTGAGCGTTATTTCAGGGATTTTCTCTGGGGATCGTCCCAGGATGGTCATGGTGTTCATCTTTTAGCCTGGGACTGTGTCTGTCTGCCGCTTTCCGAGGGAGGCCTTGGGATCCAGTCCTTGACTGCTCGGAGGGAGGCCTTGATTGCTAGGCATGCTACTCATTTTTTGCTTGATCCGCACTGTATGTGGAGTTCCTTTATGCGTGGCAAGTATGGGGATTGGACTCCCTCCACTAACCTGCAGTCTGTTCGGGTCACTCTTTTTTCTGGAAAGAGGTTTGTACTCATGCTCCGGCCATCCTTCATAGTATCTCCTGGATTCTTGGTAATGGTGCTTCTGTGGATGTTGCTTATGATTCCTGGATCGCTGACCTTCCTTTGTCTCGATGGCCTACTTTCGTCAGCACTGATATTCCTCTTGACATGCGAGTTAGTGATCTCACGGTGCCTGATCATTCTTCCTGGTCTATTCCTCTGTTATCCCGCTTCTTTGGCGAGGAGCTTATGATATAGCTGCTATCCCTCTTTCTCCAGGTCACTCCCCCGACATCAGGGTTTGGAGGCGGTCCGGTATTCCGAGCGCTCCCATCAGGGACATCAACCAGATTTACCGTGTTTCATCCCGATCGTTGACAGATATGGCTTGGATTTGGCGTCTTCCCATTCATCCCAGGGTTCGTCTTTTTCTATGGAAGATTGCTCGGAATTGTCTTCCTACATGCTCGGTTCTTTCTAGACGTGGCCTGGGGATTCAGCCTACGTGTCCGATATGCGGTATTGAGGAGGAGGCGGTGGATCACGCCATCTTCACTTGTCTCAGAGCTCATCACATTTGGGAGATCGCTAGCGTCAAGCCTTGGGCTGTCGCTTCATCTTCTCTTTCTTTATCTTTCCTTGACTTGATCAGGCAGGATGTTAGGAGAGGTAGCAGCAAGCAGGGCGCGACGAGGGCTTACATTGCTTACCAGATCTGGTTATCCTGGAACCGGATTGTCTTTACTCAGGAGCCTACTCCATCTTTCAGGGTTGTACGGACTGCCTTGTCCTTATCTACTGAGTACACGTCCCATCGTCTAGTTTGTAATTTTGATAGCCCTGGCCTCTGGGATTCCCATGCTGCTCGGCAGCGCACGGAGAACGGTCTTTATTTCTTGGGAACCCCCCCTCCAGGGTTTATCAAAATCAACTTTGATGGGAGTGTTCAAGGCAGATCAGCCGGATCGGGTTATGTCATTCGGGGTTCTGACGGAACTATGATTGCTGCTGGGGGATTTGGACATCTCGATTCGTCGGTGCCGCTTGCGAAGCTTTATGCTACTTGGGCTGGAGTTTCCTGTGCTATTCGCAGTCTCGATGCCCGTCGTATTATCCTTGAGGGTGATGCCCTCACGGTGATTCGGTGGCTTTGCCAGGATCATTGCGCGCAGTCGCTTACCAACCCTTTGATCTCTGATATTCGTTCTCTCCTACAGGGGGTTCATAGCATACAGATCAGCCATATCTTCAGGGAAGCCAACTCAGCGGCTGACTGGATCGCCACTAGAGTGTCTGATCATTCTGGATTCTGATGCTGGAAGCCCGGTGATTGGTGTCCTCCTGGTCTGAACTTACTTTGTATTCTGATAGTGTGGGATTGAGTCATCCTAAAGTGGTGTGATTCCCATTTGTACCAAAAAAAAAAAGGCTGCATTTAAAAAAAACAAAAAAAAAAACACACACACACACAAGGATAGAATGAAAGAAAAGATAGGATAAGAGAAATAATACATATAATACAAATATTAATTTCATGTTTGGTGGAGAACAGATAACAAATCAGGATGGTAATACTTATATATATATATATATATATATATATATATATATATATATATATATATATATATATATATATATATATATATATATATATAAAGATATTTATAAGTATAAAGTTAAAAAAAAAAGAGGAACACAGAGCAGTTAAACCAGATAAAAATAAAAACATATGTTTTGATGGGATAAGCCTTCCGTTCTTCAAAGGAGATTAGTAATTATATGGGACAAAACTTTATTCTATCTTTGTGAAAAAATAAAACGTAGGAAAGGATTTAATACACCCTTATCTTCCTTCTAATCTGGTTGATAAACTTAGACCAAGGATTAAAGACGTTAAGAGAGAGGATATGGTTAAAAAAAAAGAAAAGAAAAAGTGCTTCTTTACTAATTCGATCTGTGACCCAGTGGCTTGCCAGGACCCCTCGAGCCAGAAGCAATTTGGACAAGCCTGGGCCACGATTTTATAGCGTGAGTGCTGGGTCGGTCTAGAAATTTGTATACCGCATTCGATGCAGCAAGTTCTACGTAGATTGCATCACTTTTTTTTATTGATCCACATAGGTATGATACTCATTAAAATTATTAAGATAGCTTTACGATATGCCGAGAAAAAAAATTACGACACTCTAGTTTTAAACTTACGATACCATAGTTAGAAAATTAAGACATCTATTTAGAAAGAAAAAAAAAATTCGATACCCCAGTTGTACGACACCGTAGCTATAAGATTACGACACCCATTCAGAAATATACAAATTTTTTAAAAAAAAGCTGAACCGGTATTAATGCACGTCACGTCAAAATTTAAGATGAGACTCAGTTTTAAACTTACTTATAAAATTAAGACACCTATTAAGAAAGTCAAAAAAAAATTATGACATACTAGTTGTAAATTTACGATACCGTAGTTATAAAATTATGATACCAACTCAGAAGACGTATCTGTACATAAATTTCAAAAAAAACTGACGGGTATTAATACAGCTTTTTTTTTTGAAATTTATGGACAAGCATGTTTTCTGAATGGATGTTGTAATTTTATAACTATGATGTCATAAATTTACAACTAAGATGTCGTAATTTTTTTTTGCTTTCTGAACGGATGTCTTAATTTTATAATTACGGTGTCGTAAGTTTAAAACTTCGTAAGTTTAAAATGAGGTATTGTAAGTTTTTTCTCAAAATATCATAAAGTTATCTTAATATTTTTTAATGAGTATCATACATATGTGAACCAATAAAAAAAATGATGCAATCTACGTAGGACTTGCTGCTGCATCAGATGCTGTGTACAAAATCTTTTCCATAAGCCTGACTATTAAACGGGCCATGCACAAGCTTGAGGATTAAAGCCCAGTTCGGTCTGTCTCTCTCTCACTCACTCACTTTTCTACCTATATTTTAAAATTGCTCTGATAGGTAGATTGGTGTAGACGTGAAGTTAGACTACCTCGATTTCAAGAAAGTTTTATTTTAACTTTTTATTTTTTTTAATATTTTAAAATGATATAGATATACGTATATGTATGGCTAACTTATATTAAGTTTTGGACCAGAGCCCGTCCCAACTCTGGCTTGATCCGGTCCGTGAAGAGGTCTATATTTGATAAGGCGGTCTATATAAAGCCATTTGCTGTCTCGTTTAATTAATTGCTCCATATTACAAGGACCGTGGTTGAAGATTCAATAAATCTTCAATTCAAGTTGAGGAGAGAATGGTGACCTTTGTTGGATTAAAAAAATATTACTTTTTTGAACCATGCAATTACTACTGAAAAAAAAAATTAAAAATATTTTATTTTCAGAAAGGCACATAAGGAAATAATTCAACGGGCATTACCTATGTTTATGATAGCATGTTATCTTGCTGTATATTTTATTATACCAGCCATTGGTATTATTCCTTTATCATTATATATATAAATATATTATGACAGAAAAGTTCCAAAAATACTACAATGGCCCTTGTAAAAATTCTTGCTGTTGCTTTCTGCTGTCAGCTAGCTAACGTGGTGTACGAGCTAATATAAAAATTTAACATATAACATGGTGGAAAACAACCATTATTTAGAGGCCAAAATAGCTTGGTCAATACATGTGGTTGAGTAATGGAAGAAGCCTAACCACCTGCCTACCATGACTTCAGTTAATCTAAAGCCATACGATATATATTAAATTCCTGAAACGCGCCTAAGAATCGACGGTAGAAGAAGCGAGGGAACAAAATATTGAAGAATTTCACGTCATCTGAAGAGCGGTGATCCTCGAAAGAGAAGGAAAATGATTCTAGATTGCATATTGCAGCGCATGTAAAATTGAATCGAACCCCAACTTTTACCAAATGATCCACCCCTCTTCTTTCACTTTTAATATTAGATGCAATCTTCTGCAATCTTTATGTTGGAGTAAAACTTAAATTTGATCAAGCAACCGTAACATGTCATAATACAATCAAATCCTTAGTTGTACCATTTATCACCGTAAAACAAAGTTGAAGAATGCAAATAAAAAAAAAAAAGATTTGAAGTGCTTATAACCAAAAGTTCACTTGTTATAAATTAAGTTGCACTTGAGTTTAAGGTCATATGATTTTAGCTTGCTACTATGACATTACAAATAGACCAACATATTCTAACTAGCTAAAATGAACTTAGCCTAATATTTCATGGATTATGTACTGTTGACGTTAAATCACTGTCCTCGAGCGTCCACGAGCCTCCTCCAGCGAGCCCAGAATCTTTCGGCGAGCTTCTCGCGCCTGGGAGCACGCAAAAAGTTCCGAGAATCGAGATTCTGGCGGGGACCCTCCGATGCTCAAGTCAGTACTCTGAGCAATAGCCGTGAGCTTGAGAAAGCTCGAAAGAGAGAAGAAGAGAGAGGATTAGAGCTCTATATGAGCAAGAATGAGTGTTTAAGAGTATGGTGAGTTATCAGTTACCTCATCGGGAGTCTCTCTTACCCATTTTATTGATGCTTGAAGTCTATGAGACTAGCTTGGAGTCTGTGAGACTTGGGGCATGATCACTTGTCAAAGCATTTATGATGGTGACAACAATGGCAAATGACAGGGCTTGCTTCTTAGTGGCATGTTAGAAGTGCAGGCCATGTCCCGTTAAATATGGATGGCTGCATAGTTGATAGGTACTGCTTGATTTGGATAGCTATTGCAGGCTACTGCAGGGCATGGCCGATCGTTACGACGTTTGCCAGATGTGTCCCCCACACCATACTTCCGTTGCCTTGTGCAGATAGTGATGGACAATAAAGTCAGGCACATGGGCCCCACAGTGTAGCCGCTGAGGCAGAAGATGAAGCTTGGAGTTGAAGCCGGCTCTGTCTCTCATAGAGCATTGATTATAGAGTACGTGCATGGCACTGTTCATGCTCTTGTATGAGCTCTAGAGAAGGCCATAGGTGAACACTTGCATGGCCGAGCACTGTTCATGGCCGAGGCCGAGGCTGAGGGGCCGAAGCACTGTTCATGGCCGAGGCCGAGGCTGAGGTGGCCGAGCACTGTTCATGGCCGAGGCCGAGGCTGAGGGGGTTGTCTTGCTAGGCCGAGGGGATGTCTTCCCGGGGCCGACTCCAGAAATGACTGGTCCAATCCCGGTGAGATTATCATTTCCTATGGGGCTTATTGGCTCCATCAATGCCCCCACACTCCTGAGTTTGTGCGACCGCATGCCTTACATCCGCCAAGCGAAATGAGTGTAGGAATTGTAATATCTTTCTTTTGCACTTGTCTCTGTATGCCAGCTTTGGATAGTTTCCGTTTGCCTTGCGTGGACTTATGACCATGTCTGTATGCTCTCTTGTGCTTTTGTTTACTCAAAGACTTTAAGTAATGTTGGTGGTAAATTGATTACCTTAGACTGGCTGGGAGCAACCATTAATCCTCTCCCGACGTAGGGTCTGGAAGCGATGCCCGTCAACTGTGAGTTGGAAAGTTAGCCTCTCCCTACTGTGAGCTGACTTTGGGTCTTCTACTTTTGACATAAAATTTGGAGGTGGGTGCCCATCAACTGTGAGCTGAGAAGTTGGCCTCTTCCAACTGTGAGATGTCTTGGAGCTTCTTCTTGAATGGCTGAAAGTGACCAACAATATGTTGCAAGTATATAATTTAGATAAAGGTCTTACCCGGTTGGCCATTGGCCGCTGAGACAGAGTTGAAGCCGCTGAGGCTGAAATGAAGCCGTTGAGACTGTGATGATGCCGTTGAGGCTATGACGAAGCCGCTGAGGCAAAGTTAAGGCCGTCGAGAGCCTTTAACCCTGGAGGGTGACCCGAGGGCACTTGGACTAGGCTTAGGTGCCTTTTGAACCCCGAAGGGTGACCCAAGAGTCACTATGATGGGACCTTGCTCGGAAGCCTTTAATATCGGAGGGTGACCTGAGGGTGCTTGGACCAGGCTTAGGTGCCTTTTAACCCCAGAGGGTGATCTGAGAGTTGAGAGTCGTCAGATTCCTTTTAACCCCGGACGGTGACCTAAGAGTTGAGAGTCGTCAGTTGCCTTTTAACCTCGGAGGGTGACTTGAGAGTTGAGAGTCATCATGTACCTTTTAACCTCGGAGGGTGACCCGAGAGTTGAGAGTCACTATTAGGTGCCTTTTAACCCCGAAGGATGACCTAAAGATGCGTGGATCAGGCTTAGATACCTTTTGAACCCCAGAAGGTGACCTAAGGGTGCATGGACCAGGCTCAAGTGCCTTTTTTATTTGTGCTGACGATCTTTGTTGCCGATGCTGGAGTCAGTCTTTATTGCCGAGCTGGCCTCGGGCTTAGGTGCTGATGCTGGAGTCGATCTTTGGTGCTGAGCTGGCCTCGGGCTTAGGTGCCGATGCTGGAGTCGGTCTTTGTTGTTGAGCTGGCCTCGGGCTTAGGTGCGATATTGGAGTCGATCTTTCTGCAATGCATTCAAGTATTAATAGAAAGAAGCTTTTCTCAAAGTGTAGTGTACTTAGCTTTTGTAGCTTTTTGGCCTTTGAGTCGTGTTCGATGATGCTAGGGGCCGACATGGAGTCAGGATATAGAGCTTTCCCCAGCTTTTTTTGGTGCTGGATCAGGGTATTTGTGGAGGCGAAGAAGACTATTCGAGAGTGGAGGAGAACTTGCATTGTTTGTCTCTTTTGGCATTAATGAAGCCCTGACATCTGAGTATAAGGAAGGCCATAATGACCCCTTCACCCAACGTCCTCCCCACCTTGCGCAGCCAGGCCAGTACCTTACTTCTTGGAGGAAACCCGGTCGGAAAGATGTGTCGGTGATGATGATGATGTGGCACTTGATGTAGATGGTTCGGAGGGAGAAAAAGTGATCGGGAAGGAGTGCTGATCAGCTCCCTGTTAGCCGAAGATAGCCCCAGGACTGCTCGTCTCTTGTGGACTACGACTGTCCGAGTAGAAAATGCTGTCATTGTGAAGTATCTTTAGAGGAATTTGTTTTCTTTTGTTGATTTGGATACATCAGCCTGCTGATGGTTTGTCCCCCAGGGAATCAGGGAACCAAGTTGATTGGAGTGAGGGTGTCGCTGCCCTTGCTCGGGCTTCCCCTCGCGTCATCGTCTGTATGAGAGGAGGCCGTTTGGACGACGAGCGGTGACGCTCTTGCTTTTGAGCTTGAAGATGCTCATGCTGATGAGCTTGATGGCGATGAGCCTCTTGCTGGGGAGATCTCCCGCGGGATATAAAATGTAGCATTGTAACACCCCAAACTCTGCTGACCCAATTAGCCCATTAGCGATCCTAAAATTACATGATCCAAAAACTCGAGCAAAAGTTAATGGGTAGCAGATGAACTTGAACTATAAGTACACGGCACATTTCTTTTCCATATGAGATATAGAACTATTTTTAGGGTATTACAAGCATGGAACATGGTACAAGTAATTTTAAATATATATATGCTAATTCCACATTTAATCTTCTTTATAGTCTTAAAAGACCTTTTATAGGATTTAATTCTCTTATATATTTCAAGAATAAAATCTTTTATGCCTTTGAACTAAATTATAAAATTTTTTATGCTTCTAAATCAAACCTTTTACACTTCTAAATCGAACTATTAAAATCTTTACATCTTAAGAATAAACAAAACATGAGAACTCATTTAAAACAAATATAAACATAAGAAGCAATGCTCATATATGCATACATATCATTGAGATAAATTAAAAAATTGAAAAGTAAACTTTATTAACTTAAAGCATTGCAAATAACCATTTAAACAATATTCATGGATTCAAGTTTATATACAACTCCTATTAGCCAAGCACATCACAATACAACAACATATTCATATTTTTTATAAATTTTGTAAGGCTTAAGCCCCTTAGTTGATGGATTAATAGTTATATCTTTTATATCAATATATTCATAAATTTTGTGACTATTGTCAACTTGTTCTCTAACTTTGAAGTTCTTTTGATCTATCCACCTAGGGCCACCAAAGTTTTTAGTATTCTTTGTGAAGAATGCTACAGCTATATTACCAATAACAAATCTTTAAAAGCTTAAGGATGGAATCAACAACCTTAAGCCTTCAGAATTAATAAACTTGAGCCTTAAGATAAAATTCTTTAACCTTATTGTTTGAACCTTAATTTTAAAGTAGGCCTCACTCCTCTTTGTATCATGAAAGAAGTTATTAGATATTGCTTAGAGCACTTTGATGATACAATATCCCTAACTAACATAATTACATGACTAGTAGCGAACTTCATTCGATCTGGACATCCACAAAAAACTGTATTTATATACATAGTAAAGTTAAAATGGTTAATTCTTCAATAAACAAGCATATGCCCCTCAGTCTTTTGTAAGTATCTAAACACCTATCTAGTGATCATGAAAAAAAAGCCAGAAAGTCTTGTCGCTCATCTTTAAGATCAGAGGCCATTTGTTGACCTGTTTAATTAATTGCTCTACATTACAAGAGCTGTGGTGGAAGATTCAATTATTCCTCAATCCAGATTGGTTAAACGATGATATGTTGGACAAAAAAAATATTATTTTTTGAATCATGTAATCACTTCTGAAATATTAATTGAGAATTATTTTATTTTTAGAAAGGCACATTAAAAAAATTATATAATGGCCATTACCTATGTTCATAATTGGATGTCCCATTATCATGCTATATATTTTCTGGTAACTGCTGTTATTTTATTTTATTATTATATATATATATAATATATATTGTGACAGAAAAGGTCTAAAATTACTATAATAGTTGCGATAACATTTATAATGGCGGATGATGTGGCTGATGGAGCCACATGGATAACCATGGCAAAATCATCACGTGGTGCAGGCATGTCCGCCTCGACTCCTCCACGTCAGCCGTGACAACCCCGACCTCTCCGAGTCGCCAAGGCGGTCCCAATTTCTTCAAGTCGGCCCCGCGTCTGCCCCGGCTCCTCCGCGTTAGCCCCGTGTGGCCCCGACCTCTTCGAGTAGCCGAGGCGGTCCCGACTTCTGCCCCAGCTCCTTCGTGTTGGCCCCGGCGGTCCTCTGCGACCCCGGCTTCTCCGAATAAGCCGAGGCAGTCCCGACTGCTGCCCCGGTTCCTCCGTGTCGGCCCCGGCGGTCCTCTGCAGCCCCGGCTTCTCCGAATAGGCCGAGGCGGTCCCGACTTCCCCAAGTCGGCCCCATCTGCCAGGCCCACCAACTTTCTAACCCGCGCAACCTGACACAGCCAGGCCCACCTACCGCTTGGCCACGCCGTCGATGGGACTAGGCTCACCTACCGACTGGCCCCATCGACCGATGAGACCTGGCCCACCAACCGCCAGCTCTTCCTCTCCGATGGGACAAAGCCTACCGACCAGCCCAAACTCACGTAACTTCCAAGTGTTCCGCAGACATTCCTTTCTCATAGAACTTCATGTGGCTAATCCCTATACAAATGTTAAATGACTATAAAAGGATAAGTCAACTCGAAGCCCAGGTATGTGAACACAAGTGCTCACCCACTCTACAACCCCAGAAAAACTCCAACTCCCGAAACTCTTTCTGCCTCAAGATCGGAGCTGTTGATGTTGAAGGCCGCAGACATCTTTGCCTTGCACCGGTTGAAGCCCTTTGCATAGGCATCAATGCTTGCTTCTATCATTTCCTGTTCAAACTCCGATGATGCTCTGAAGTCGGCGACGACTTTGTTGGCTCGGGCCTCAGCCTCCCTGGACTGCGCCTCAGCTTCCCAAGCTCAGCTCTCGGCCTCCTCAGCGCGGGCCCTAGCTTCCTGGGTTGGGCCACTGCTTCGGCCCGCCCATACCCTGCCTCGACCGCCACCATCTCCACTGCGGCGGCCCTCTCCACAGCGGCACGGGTCTCGTCCGTCGCCGTGTCAGCCCGGTCCTCCATATGCTTAAGCCGGCGGACAAGCTCCTCTATTCTTGTTCTGGCCGATTCCAGCCTGGCCGAGACTAGGACCAACTTGGTTTCGGCTGCGGGGGCTCGGCCACCTTCGATCTCCGCTCGGCTCTCCGCCTCCTTAAGCTTGCCTCCCAGATCATCCTCCCGGGCCTTGGCTTCTTCTTGCTGCCGAGTGAGCTTCTCGGCCAGCTCCTTGCACTGCCCTTTGTACTTGTCGATCCTCTCCTGGGAGCGCCCAAGCAGGCTGCCCGACCGGGCCACCGCCTCGTGGAGAGCGAAGGCCCCGTTGGCCATCTGCACCGAGTAGTTTGTTAGCTACATGTCAATTTAAGTGCATCAAGAAAGAACCAGGGATGAAAAATTACCTAGAGCACCGACACGAAAGTCATGTCAAGGATTCCAGTGATGGATTGCTGTTCCATCTCTGCATTGATTCACGATGATCGTGCCCTCGACAGAAGATACACTGCCTCCCCGGTGTCTTCCATAGAGGAGAGTCTGAGCGCCGGCTGCTGTGGCCGTCTCGGCACCTTTTTAATCGCCCGCCGGGCCGAACTGCGTGTCGATCATCGGGATGAGCTCCCCGGCTCAGCCCTATGTTTGCCGGTCGTCTTCGCCTCAGCGCCGGTCCCCTCAGTTGCTTCCTCCCCCTCTTCGGCAAATGGGGGAGCCCTTTATGTCCCCGGCTCGACGGGAGTCGGAGAGCCATCTACAGTCTCAACCTGCCCTGCCTCAGTTGGGTCCGCAACGGCAGGGATCTCTCCTTCGGGGTCCAGGTCCACCACGACTGTTTCGGTGGCGGCTGGATTTCCCCCTTCGGCACTGCTAGGCGGGGCCAATTGGCCCCCTCTTCTGCCCCGACCCCGGCCAAGCCGAGGACCCGCTTCTTCAGCCGGCACCTCTCTAGCCGGCTCCTCCGCAGGAGCCGCTTCCGCCTGAGGTGCGGGGACCTCTGGAACTCGGGCCGGCTCGGCCTGAGCCTTCTTTCGTGCCCTTTTTGCCGGCCTCACTTCCTCGCCGGCCGCTTGTCTCTTCTGGTGCATGGCGGCCTCCAGCCTCTCGGCGAGAATTTTCATCGCTGCACAAAATCAAACGTTAGTAAGAGTGCATAAGGTAGCACTGGGCCGAGGACGAGAAGGACATGTTTCATGCTCACCAACCACTGGGGCCAGTTCGGCCTCATACAAGTTCTCCTCGGACAATAGTTCCTTATAGGAGGGGATCTCACAAGATGTTAAGCGGTGGAAAAGCTCCCCGTCATTCTCGCCCACGACCGAGTTCCTATTGGGGCTGACGTTGGACTCTCTCCACTCGACCCTCACCCCCTCTACATGGGCATACAGAAATCGGGATTTCATCCCCTGACCTGGATGGGAGACCCAAAGGAAGAGCCCTACCCGGCCTGGCGGTGAATATCCACCAGGCCATCTCACTATGGTGGTGGAGTTTGTAAAAGGCTCGGAATAGGGAAAGTCTAGCCTCCGAGCCCTGGAAAAAGCTAACGACGACAAAGGCGCAAATGATCCGAATTGAGTTCGGAGTCAGCTGCACCGGCACTAACCTATACCTATCTAACAGGTTCAAGAAAAAGGGATGAAATGGAAGGCGCAGTCCGCACCGAAAGAACTCCTCATACAGAGCAACCCGACCGGGAAGGTGGGAGTTTACTCTGTCCTCGGGTCCTGGTGCGGATAGGCGGATGAAGCTAGGGATCATATACCTATTCCTAAGGTCCTCTACTTCCTCGGGGGTCATGGTAGAGGCCACCCCCCCGGCCCCGTCGGTCAAGACCAGCTGCCGGAGGAGGCACCGGACGGTTGGAAGATATGGGAGTTGCTCTCACCGAGGAGGTTCGAGCGGATGGTTGGTCATTCATCGCCGACTGGATGTGAATGGAGATTCCAACCACCGGCCGGGGCACTCGGCCAGCCAAGGGAACATTGTACTCACCAGAGGAGCAAGGGGACTCTACCATCTTTTACCCTCCCTAATGGCTTGGCGGTCCATAAGTCAAGAAGGAAAGAGCAAAATGGGGGAACTGACCTGAAGCTTAGGAAGAAGATGAAGGTTGAAGGTCTCAGGCTGCAAGGAAACTCAGGGCTAAGGGAGGGGAAGTTGCAGAGGAAGCAATGATAGCGTAAAGGTCCTCCTCGAGCATAAGGAACGGCTTTATACCTCGGCTTCGAATCGCCTCTCTCGAGATCTCGCCACCTAGCCCACGACTGCTGCGCAAGGTGTCCATCTGTCGGCAATCTCGCCTGCGCCCGAGGTGCACCGCCTCGGTTCCGTCCGGGGAGCAGGATCCTCGGTCAATGATGATGCATGAAGAGCGGAGAAGCAATGATGGCCCCCCCTTTTTTCCCATCCTTCGAGAGGCATCCTCTCGGGACGTCCGGTGCTGACGTCAATCCCCACCTTCCACTTGATTGCGGAAGATTTTCGAAGCGACACTGCCTCGGGAGAGTGCGCCAGCTCCCCGCTATTAAAGGTACCCCATAACTGGCAATCATTTTTAAATTTTCGTGCTCCTTTCGCCAAAGGGACAATAGGCACGTTGCCCTTCGCGCTCAGGAGTAGGGGGGCATCTGATGTGGCTGGTAGAGCCACGTGGATAACCACGGCAAAATCGATCACGTGGTGCGGGCGTGTCTGCCCCGACTCCTCCATTTCAGCCGTGACAGCCCCGACCTCTCCGAGTCGCCGAGGCGGTCCCGACTTCTGCTCCGGCTCTTCCTGTCGGCCCTGGCGGTCCTCTGCGGCCCCGGCTTCTCCGAATAAGCCAAGGCGGTCCCGATTGCTGCCCCGGCTCCTCTATGTCGACTCCGGCGGTCCTCTGTGGCCCCGGCTTCTCCGAATAGGCCGAGGCGGTCCCAACTTCCCCAAGTCGGCTCCATCCGTCAGCCGTCAGGCCCACCAACTTTCTGACCCACGTAGCTTAACCCAGCCAGGCCCACCTACCGCCTGGCCACGCCGTCGATGGGACTAGGCCCACCTACCGACTGGCCCCGCCGATCGATGGGACCTGGCCCACCAACCGCCAGCTCCCCCTCTCCGATGGGATAAAGCCTACCAACCAGTTCAAACTCACGTAACTTCCACGTGTTTCGCAGACATTCCTTTCTCACGGAACTTCACGTGACTAATCCCTATACAAATGTCAAATGACTATAAAAGGTTAAGTCAACTCGAAACCCAGGTATGTGAACACAAGTGCTCACCCACTCTACAACCCCAGAAAAACTCCAACTCCCGGAGCTCTTTCTGCCTCCAAGGAGCTCTCTCGAGCTCCCCTTCGGTTGTAACCTCGGTTGTTAACTTAGGCGTTAGAGGGTCCCTATCGGAACTTCCTTCTATCTTGAGACTTCTTGCATATCATCTATCTTGATGAGGACCACATCAGCAAGCGGACACATCTTTCCTACATCTAAGTTTGATGATCGGGCGTGAACAATTCTCCTTTCCAATTCTCAAAATAAAATAACGCAATCTGAGAGAGCTCACGGAGGTGTTGGTGCCATGGATTTTGCTGCTGCTCTTGGCTAATTGCGCTCCTTCATCCATCCTCCAACCTTAGCTGTTACCACAGATAGCGAGACTATCAGCCAACAGAACTTCCCTCCAGTGTGGGCATTACCTACCAAAAGAGCCATTTCAACACCAAATTTGAGGTGCCCGACTTCACCATTCATTATTATTTACTTCAGCATAAATGAAAAAAAAAAAAAAGGAGAGGAATAGAAACTTTGATGGCAGTCACTTTTTTTTTGTCCAATGAAAGGATTGAGGAAGAATCCACCATCGATCTCGTAGAGATACTTCATGACAATAATAAGAATTATATTTGTTATTTTCCACCATTATTGATGAAGTACTTATATCATCTGTTTATGTATTTGACAAACTAGCACATCGACAAAATATAAGGAATCAGCCTACAAAAACATGAGAATCTTGCCCAACCGAAGTTCTCTTGCTAGAAATTTGATCACAAAACTAGTCAAGCTTAGGCTACCTAATAGTACTTAATCTGATGCTGTGAATAAATGCTTGTAAAGACATTCCACTGGGCCTCTAGAAATGGTGCACTGACCTTTTTGGTCCTAGAAATACTGAGTTTTTAAAGGTGGAGCTGCCAAGCTTTATGCTGCCTGAGCTGACATTTCTTATGCTGTTCAGACTCTTCATGCCCATAGGATAGTGATCGAGGGAGACGGTTATTAGGTGGCTTCGGAAGGAGAATATTTCTGAGATCCCCATTAATCCATTTCTCAGGGATATATGGTCCATTCTTCAGGAAGTGGATACTGTTCAGATACGACATATATATCGAGAAGCCAATTCGGCTGCTGATTGAACGGCGGCCTCTGTGGCTCAGCACAATGTTTATTGGCTATGGAGGCCGGAAGACCCCTGTTCTTCTGTTTTATTGCAAATTTTATACTCTGATGTATTAGGACTAATTCACACTAGACTTGTGTGACCACCCGCTTGTACCAAAAAAAAAAAAGAGGTGGAGCTGCCAAGCAACATCAGTTTTCAAAGACATGTAGCAATATCTCCTTTATTCTCTCTTCTAAGCACTAAATGAATTAAAGCCACAAGGAAATATGCCATCTCTCCTGTAACAATAAACTGCATCCTTTCTCATAGAATGAAAAGTAAATCTAAAGTTCTTCTTCCCCAATGTAGTAAAAGTTTACCGCTTCTTCAAGATCATATAGATCAACTTTCAACTGATACAAAGGGTTCTACACTAGTGAATTCCTCTGGTTATCTGAACCAGAATAACAAAACGCAGAAAAAACTACCGCCATTAACAAGGCCTTTGATGGTAGAACTACCAATTAACTCCCTCAGTTACACAACAAATAGCAGGAGATTTGCAATCAACTGGGCATTGCTTTGTCTTCCTTTTTTGAAGATTTCTTTCTCTTCCTTTCAGTCTGCGGCTCTTTCCCTTTCAACTCTTGGGAAAATGACCTCAATAAGCCAGTCAAGTGTTCATTTCTATGTGCTGAAACCATATATAAACAAATTATTTATACACCTGAAAATTTAAAATTGAGAATATTTGCAATGAATAAAAAAATCAATTATGCTGCCGCACTGAACTAGATTTGGAGCAGCTGTTAATAATAATACAAATTTAGTAAATACTGATTATCAGACAGTAATATGGAAAATTTAAGACTAAGTTAATGCTAATAACAGAGAGGCAGCCATAATGTTGATTATTTTAATAACTGATTGAGAGCAATTACAAGTAAAGTGGTCATAACAAGAGATCATATTTGATGTGATTAAACTACCTGATAATATAATATCTTCCATGTTTACAGATTTGCGACCAGCATGGTGTGCAAACAGCTCAACATCTCTTGCAACTGCTCTGCTTTTTCAGGAGAAAAAAGAATACTAAATACAGATTCATTTCTGAAATCAATTAAGAATTCATCTTAAAAATAATTGATAAAACAACTTGACCTTTAGTGTTATTTCCCCAGAAAACCACGTTAAATAGTGGGGGTTGGGGGGTGCAAAAGCAATTCTCCACTATTAAGAAGGAAAACAAAAAGAACAGCTGCTTACCCTAAAATTTATACATGTGGCATTGTGGCAGATAATGATAGAGCATCTAACATAAGAATCAAAAATCAGAAGTATGGGTTAAAACAGATCTGACCATATTTTGTCTCATCTAGCTCTATCATTAACTGATTGGTGCCTAGCATGAATGAACAGACAACCAAAGACTAGCATGTGAATAGCGAAGCAGTCCGAAGCAGTTCCCAGAACTGATTGTAGTCTGGGTTGCAATGTGGACTTCGACAGTTTAGTGGGGCAGTTGTTTGCCATTGGCCCCTCACAGTTCTTGAATTTAAAAAAGATATGAAGCCACAATTGAGGCATCTCCAACACTCCAGCAAGTACTCAACTTTTGTAGAGAGTTTCCATGCAGCGAATGCTTCCATGAATCTCTTGTATATTGGTTCTTTGGCATGAATCATTCCACTCTGAGGAATTCCGTATTGTATTCAATTATCCTTGAGATATCAATATCGTTTGTTTGTTTTACTTATCTATGAGTTATTATTTCCCTTTTACCTTTTCTTTTTGTGTGCTATTCGCATCTTATTAGAAATTGTAAAATCTTCTTACCGTAGCAAGTCCAAACCATGTCTTCTGAAAAACCGAAATAATTGAATGATCTAATCAATGTAGCACACCAGTGACCCAAACATCATTTTAGTTTCCTAGGAAACAATTGCAAATTAAGCTTGTCAGGTTGAATGCACATAAAAGTCAAAAGTCAGGCTTTGATCAAATGCTAGGCTGTTTCAGTTATAAATTGCCGTCTTTTATTCATTTATCTCCTATTACCCTCCTCTATGTTCTCTTCCTATTCCCCATCATCCTCATGATTCTCCTAATGTATAATGCTAGGCTGTTTCAGTTATAAATTGCCATTTTTATTCATTTACCTCCTGTTACCCTCCTCTCTGTTCTCATCCTACTTCCCATTATCCTCATTCTTCTCCTAATGTATATTTTAAGCAGGGCTTTTGTTTAGCAGTTGGCTCCTATTTCAATAAAATTTTTCTTGACAGATTATATTTAACCCTAGACTGGACTCCTTGGCTCTCTTATTTTTTATATTTTATCAATTCCAACTTGAAATTAAGATCTTTTAAGGTGTCATCGAGTAATATTACATCATTGCATAATGATGATACAAAGGATTTTTTTTGAATGTGCATTGCTAGATTGATAGTAAATGACAGACATAACAATGTTTAAATAGGTCATGATCCCATCAATTAGCATGGATTAACAAGACAAACTCCCTTGTTTTATCCAAAATCAACCAACTGAGTTGTCTTTCCAGTGAATGTCTACCCACCAACAACCAAATACACTTCTTGATATTCTATTTTATACGCACACAAATCTTTTAACTATATATATGCGGAAGAGGAGGGAAAAGCATTTTCTGCAAGACTAACAAACCATGATAACTAGCTGCCAAAAACTAATTTCAAAAGTCTAACCCTAAGACTAGTCCTGTTACAGCAAGATCCTTGTCATCTAGAAATTTAGCCATTACTAGGCCCATGATCCAAAAGATATTCAATATTTTATGACGCAAACAATGATCCAATAAAACCAAAATCGTGGAAATTCTATAAGAACAAGACTATCTAATAACATGACCAGAAACATGTTGCCAATGTACGGAGGACCTCTGAGTCTAGTCACATCAATACAGGGAAAAAATTTCTCCTTAATCGTCCAGAAAATGACACTCACATACATATCCCTACGTTTTCTGCAGCCTATATCACCCCATTTCAACTCAAAACTTGCAGCAATAGTCAAATGTACTTGTTAATCTAAGAAATGCCTACTAGAAAACAAAAAAATCTAGCAAAGTCATCCAGTGATATTATGGAACACACACACACACACACACATTCAGGATTAACCAAAAATAACAGGAAGGGACCCATACAAGGGTTAGGGTTTAAATTCTAATTTAACTAAAAAACCGCAGCAGTTCTCCAAACCTACCGGTGATATGACTTAAAAAATTAAAATTTAGAAACCCTAACAATCTAAACAGTGGAAATAAAAGAGAAGCTCAAATTAGGGTTAGGATTTTGGCATTCACCGGTGTACTTGAAAGCCAGGTCAGCGACGCACGCCACCACGGGCTCCGAGACTTCCATCTCGAACTTCTTCGCTGTTCAGAGGGGAATGAAATTTAAGCGTATCGAAGAATTCGAAGGACACCGGGGAGAGGAGGAGAGGATAAGGGGCGGAAGATACGAACCCTCGGCGTTGGCGATGGAGATGACGGAGAGGCGGAAACGATCCCGGAGGAGCTCCGCTCTCTCCTCCGCCTCCTCGTCCTTCTCGAAGGCCCCGCCGCCACCACCGCCGTCGACGTCGCCGCCGTCCATGGAGACAAGACCGATGGGAGCGCTTTCTCTCGTCTTCCATCGTTATTTGGCGGGAGACGGGAGATTGAACGGCAGAGATCGTTTGAATTGCCGCCTGATGGACATCTTAGCAAAATGGAACTTATTCCGCGACAAAACTCTATTCGGCTTGAGGCACCGAATAGAATTATTCTGTCTGATGTGGGATAACTAACGTGGAATAAAGTTGTCTCGCTTCTAATTTTGACCGTTTGGAGGGTTATCTCGTGAAATGAGGGGATAACCCCACCTATCCCACAATCCAAACAGGTTGTCTAATTTAACAAACCCTTTGGCATATAAATTTATCTCTTGACAAGTAGTGCTCAAAGGTGGTTCAAGATGTCATCACGGGAAACTCCATCAATCGAACAATTACTTGAGCTAATATCATAGATTGTTAGGTTAATAATGGGGGGCTTTTTCTTTGAGTTCTTTTGAACCCTAAAAATTCTAGCTGGTATTATGATGATTTAGTCCTTATACCTACTTTAGGACAATTTATATGTTAATAAGTGTTGCTGCTGAAATCTGTCCTCCAATTCGGGCGCGATCGAGCTTCAGAGTAGGCTCCCTCTTGAGCGGACCTGCAAAACAGTCCTCACGCGAGAGACGTTGGGGGTGGCCCTCCGCGGAAGACCCTCCGATGCTCAAGTCAGCGGAGATCAGCGATCAACAAATATGAGGAAAAGGCTCTCGCTGAAGAGTCTCTCCAGGGTGGCCCTTCGAGAGCTCTGAGCAAAGCGTTAATGGCGGAAAGGGGTGAGTAGAGGTAGATGGAGAGTAGGCCAGTAAGCAAGTGCGCATACCTGAGAAGTCGAAAGACGGTCGTATTTATAGAGGATCACTTGATTCCTTGAAAGCGTCGTGGGTCTGAAAGTCATTAGGATTCGAATCCAGTTTGTTATAAGGTCAGTAAGATTCGTATCTTGTTGGTTAGAGGATCGATGGCTGGGAGAGCTGATTGATGTCTTGAGATTCGGCGATCGTATAGGCTCAAGGGCTCTAGGCCACTCTCGGGTATGATTTTTGTTTGGAATCTTACGAATTTAAACTCTCCCATGCTGGATTTCACAGAGGTGCTTGAGTGTCCGGGTCTGGCCGGGGCATAAGAATAACTCGGACTAGGACCGAGGTATAAGGATAGCTCGGCTGGCAAGGCACGGTGGATAGCTCGGCTGGCGAGGCACGGTGAATAGCTCGGCTGGCGAGGCATGGTGAATAGCTCGGTTGGCGAGGCACGGTGAATAGCTCGACTAGCGAGGCACGGTGAATAGCTCGGCTGGGATCGAGGTATAGCGGCTGACTCATTTCTCATGGGCATCGCATAGCGAGTGAGAGCCAGGATTCAGGGTTGATCATAACCTCTTGCACAATTATTAATGCGATGGCGATTTCACCCCTCAACATATGCCCCCCACTCCCTAGTTCGAAGCCTAGGTTTGGGCGTAGGGAGTATAGTTCCAGGTGGCAAGATTTGAATGGAAGGGCCTGGATTTGACAATCTGCATAATGATGCCCTAATTAATGTTGCACGACCGCCATGCCTTTGCGGGAGCCGTCTCTTTGGGGCAACGGTTGAGGAAGCGCCACATATCAAATCCCGATTTTCACGGCGCCTGCGATGGTGGTTCTGGGTGTTTCGATCAAGACGCTTTATCTTCTCTTCGGGGCGATTTCCTTTGGGGAAAAGTAAAGTCGTAACAGCGCCATTCCCGTTCGTAGCGCTCTTTCGTTTCTTCTTGGAGAATCTTGTTCCCCTATTTCCTTTGTAGCCTTGCTCGGCGTTTCTTTTGACCAACAGCATGGTGAGTCCTAACGACATGGCTTCAGAGATTGTTGCTGAGGATTTGGGAAGAATACGCTAGAAATATGGCATTCCCTCGGATATCCTCTTGCGGCTGTCAGAGCCCGAACATAGGGTCTCGCAAGAACTGGAGCGTGGGATCTTTCTTTATGAAGATAGCCTGAAGGCAGGTCTTCGGTTCTCCCTTCATCTCCTAGCGAAGGAGATCATGAGGTTCTACAATATTTGTCCGACAATGGTGGCTCCTAATAGCTGGCGCAACATCATCGGGTTTATCTCAATGTGCAGCCAGGTTCAGGTAACAACGACTCTTCCCCTGTTCTGTGCTTGCTATCATCTGATGTCCGGAAGAAACTCGGAGTGGTCCTATATCAGACCTCGGAAATCATTCAAGACGATCATGGATAAGCCGTCGTCCATAAAGGAGTGGAAGGTCCGATTTTTTATCGCCGAGGGGAACATCGGCTTCGGCTTTCCGCAGGGAAGGGGGAACTTTGTCAGGGATGTGGAAACGCATCCAGCCCTATCCGAACAGGAGAAGGAGGACCTAGAGGTCCTTTGTGACGATCGAATGTTCTCAGCTAATGACTTACTATCAGAGGAGGCTCTTTTCGCGCTGGGCTTAGCCCCGTCGATGTACACGGTAAGTCTTTTTCTTTTTCCCTTCCATTGATTTCATTCGAGCAGGTATATCTCAGTCTGATTGTTTGCCCACTGCACTTGCAGCCAAGAGATCTGCACTGACGGCCGTATAAGGAAGGAGTTGGGCAAGCGCCCGAGAGGAGCTAGTAGTGTGGAAAGGTGTAAGCCTAAGAAGAAGGTTCGTCTTTCTGAAGATCACTCACCGGAGGCTGAGAGAGTCAAGGCTAGCCCGCGCTCCTTTCCATCAACGAAAGAGGATGTGGGAGAGTCGGCAGTGAGAGAGGGGTTCCCTCAGTCGAGGGAAGAAACGATAGTCATGTCGGAGGAGCAGAGAGCAGAGGAGCAGAGAGCAGAGGAGAACTCTGGGAAGGTTGCTGAGATCCCCTGCCCTTTGGTGGTAGAGATAGTGGACAGCCCGAACAAGGCTTCGTGGGCTCATTCGGTAGTCCCTTTTCCTAGGGATGAATTATTGCCAGGCTCGGCAGAGGTCGGTGTCGGTAGTCCCCTCATCCCCAAGCAAGAAGATGTCTCTAGCTTCGGTGGGAGAACAGGAGGGAGCGATTGCGATTGCCGAGGCGATCGAGGAGAAAACCTCGGATGAGGGGAGAGGACGAGATAAGAATCTTCCAGTTGAAGCATCTCTCACCGAGGTTTCGGAAAAATTGGCGCCTGGGCTGGCCGAGGTACCCGAGGAATCTCAGGCCAGAATTTTGCTGAAGGAGGCCAGAAGGTTGAAAGCTTCTCAGCCTGAGATCGCCCAGCCTGGTCCTTCGGACGGGCAGCCCGATGGTTTGGATCTGGCCATCGAGGCAGCGTTCGTTGCCCTGATGAGGTCGGTGTTGTATCCGGGTGCGAGTCCTTCGGCGAATGAATTTGCGGACCTAGACCTTGTCGACGCCGTGTTTGGTCAGCAGAATGTGGCGAAGGATGTCCATCTTCTCCCTGAAATTGATAACTCTGCCCTTATGGGGCTCGCTAGGTCCTATGCTTCTCGGGTAAGTTGCTATTCCAGAGCAATGGGTGCCTTCTAGGTTGACTTGATTGCGCTTTCTTATCTGTGTTTCGTTTCACAGAGTGCTTTGATCACTAGGGCGCTATACTGCCGCTTGAATCTGGCAGCAGGGGCCAGTGCCCAGGCTAAGAAAGTCAGCACTGAGCTCAGATTGCGAGCGGAGGCGTCTGACAAACTTGAGCGGGTTCTGGACGTTGCCAACGAGAACTTGGTGAGGGCAAGGGGACTGCATCAGGCTGCCCTCGATGATGCATCCAAGTTGAGGCTTGAAGTTGAGGAGCTGTGCGGGCTCCGGACGAGGTATGACGAAGTATGCTTGGAGCTATCGCAGATCAAATCTAGGCATGTTGAAGAAATGGACACTATTAAAAAATAGTTTGACGAGAGTCAAGACAGGCTGAAGAAAGAAGTTGTCGAGGAGAGAAATCGCTTGAATAGAATGCTCGGCGAGATGGAGGAGAAGATCCGGCAGCTGCAACATTGCGTTATCGCCAGGGATGATAGGATCAAATGGCATCAAGAGAAAATAGCTAAGCTCGATGATGAGCTCTCCCAATCCAGGGAAGAAGCTAACAACAGGCAGTCGAGGATCAATGACCTCAAGGAAAGGATCAAGCTGGTTAAGGCCGACAAGCTGAGAGACTTCGCAAGGTCGAGGAATTGACCATGAGATTAGCTCGGCAGGAGGAAGAGGTACGATGTTGTCTCTTTAACTTCCCCTATTATCTTATTACTGCACCGGCTAACTCTGTGCTGACAGATGGAGAAGGCAAGACTCGAGGGCCAAAGGCAATTAGATAGCCTGCAAGGAGAATTGTCGTCAAGTCATCGGAGGAGCTCGAAGCTCGAAGGGCGGGTCGCTGAGGTTGAAGAGCGAGTTGCCTCACTTCGGGGCTAGGTTGCTGAGGCTGAAGGGCAGCTTGCCCTACTTTGGGGCGAACAAGATGCAACTTATGCTGAGGCTTTCCAGCTTGGCGCGGAGGAGGCTCGAACTAAAATATCTCGAGAGCATCCGAAATGGGACCTCTCCTTTCTGGACATTGAACCCTTTGAGGCCTGTACCCCGGGGGCTGAAGAAGCTGAGTATGAAGATATTTCAGACGTCGATCTCGATTCTATTTTGGGTTTTAGTGAGGCCGCAGCTCCTGAAGGACACTCTCAGCTTGCTGCGAAGGGAACAACGACTTTTGAAGTTGGCGAAACAAGCCAAGCCCCCCCGGATGTTACCAAAGATGCTGCTGGGACTGATCTGGCCCCTGATCCTTGAGGGTCGCTCATGTATTTCTTTTTGCTTCTCGGATTTGTAGTATGGTTGAAATTTCAGATGAACGGGTCTTTTGCCTCCACTTATTTGCCTTTTTGGCCAATCTTTTTATCTCAAGTTTTCTTCTGGCTATGAACAGATTATAACTCATTCGCGCTCTTAGGTTGATTAGGTTCGGACTTAAATAAATGTCTCGGTCGAAGCCGAGGTATAGAATGGCCCGGCGCTGCCGAATAATATAGTTCTGGTCTCGCTCGAAGCGGGTAAGGGAATCCGTCCTGCCGAAGTATTTGATAGTTCGACTTGAAATGGCCGAGAATCGCAGGGGTATCCTAGTTAGGGCCGAGGTTAGATAGTTCGGCTTGCCCGAATTGGAGAAATGGACATGCTTGCAGCTGAGGTACACGGAGTGGTTTTGTTGCAGAGTATTTTGCCCTTGTCAGGGGCATTTATTTTGTTGGCCTTTTCCAATGCAGGTCCTTTTAGCGTACGTGACAAGCAATCGATTGCTATTGGATGGCGTCGTTTTCGGAGGGGATTTTCCAGGCCTGCCCGTATCTCAACGACTTGCAGATGATCTCATGCATTTAAGGTTTTCAATTCGAGATCATGGGGAGATCCCTTGCCTTTTGTCACAGCTTGGGAAATGCATTTGGCGTGCTCCGAAAAATAATTCTTTTTTTTTGCCCTTCCACGTAGTAATGGGGTATGCTGTTTCAAATTTCGGGGGTTTATTTGCCTATAAATTGGGGGGAACGGGCCATGTTAGGATATCTCCCAAGACTTTGTTCTCCTATGAAAGTTCTCATGATGTCTGTGTATCTAAGGTTGAAAGTAGAGAGACTGAGTCTTCCTTTTGCAAGTCGACTTCCTCCGGATAGCTAGGGTGATGAAGGAGCTGCTGAAGAGCAGACCGTCCTCGAGAGAGGATTTTGGAGATCATATGGAGAGTGCACAGAAGGTCCGCGGAGATCATATGGGGAGCGCACATATGCACTCCCTATGTGTCCTTCGACACTTGCCATGGGGACAATGGAAAATGCACGACATGCATATCCCCATGGTAAGGAAGGACTTTTCCTTCTCCCTCGGGCTGGATCCCTTAGCTTGTCCGGTTGGGAGATCTTTTGCCCGTGAAGAGGGAGTTGAGAGCAGTGTGGGTCTGCTGGTTCTCTGCCTTTTATGATTGGGCAGCGACCAGCAGCCCAGCATTCCACCCAGGGGGAATGTCTCCCTAGCATCGACGTCCATAGGTCTTCCTTCTGTTCTTGGATCTCTTGGCTCATCCAGAGGACCCGTGGGAGGATGGCTTCGCTATCTGGCCTTAACCAATGGTTCAGGGCGAGCTGTCTAGTTTGTCTGATTTCTCGGGTCAAATGCCAAAACATCATTATTAACCGAAGCTGACTGAAGTAGTTCGGCCGAGCTATTTACTTGTCTTTATTTCCTATGCCATGATGCACTTGTAATGCCTTTTTTGGAGGTTGTCACTCTTTTTCATTGATGAAAAAAAAAGAAAGTTTTGTTCTTTTTTAGCACCTGCTTCTTTTTCGATGTGATTGTGTTTGAGAGTTACTGCTCCCATATCATGCCTTTTGTGTCATAGCATATTTCGGCAGCGTTCTTTCTACCTTGTTTTTGCTAAGACCAATGTTCGGTTCTCAGTGGAGGAAAACATTTATCCCTATTTGGGTCAAAGGTAGACCTGGGCGGTCCTGTGGACTCACGCGGTAAGCATGATCTCGTTTGCAGAATGAAGCAGGTATGTTTTTACTGTTGAGTAGAAGGAGGTTGCTTACTTCTGGCAAAGTATCATAGGGCGCCCGAGCAACGTCGAGGTATTTGGGAGATTATCCAATTAAGTCAAAGTTTCAGGGTTGTGTTCCTTGGTTTGGCTAGACTTCGAAAATATGGCATGAGGCATCAGGGAACATATTGCTCGGCTTAGCCAAGGTATCCGATAATGTATTGTTTGGTTTGGCCGAGGCTTCATAAGGAACATATTTTACTTGGCCCCGCCAAGGTACGGAGATCGCTCAGCATTGCTGAGTGTTTTTAACACTTTTCTTGGCCCTGCCAAGGTACGAAGATCGCTCGGTGTTGCCGAGGGTTTTTGATATTTTACTTGGCCCTTCCAAGGTACGAAGATTGCTCGGTATTGCAAAGGATTTTTAATGCTTTACTTGGCCCTTACTGTAACTGTAGATTCAAGCGCTGACGGCCAAAGAGGATGGGGGCTACTCGAGCGATGGAGGGGGCGCCCGAAGCCTGTAAATTGGCCATTCTCGAAGAGGGCAAGCCATGTTGCTCCACTGATGGTCGCTGATGCACTTTTTCCTCTTCTTCACATTTTTTCGAGGATACCTAATTCAAGGAAGTCTGGCAGACTTTCGAGGACATTCAGTAAAAGGGGGTTGGCAGACCTTCGAAAACATTTGCTTCGAAAGGGTCCGGCAGATCGGAGGGAGTCTAGTCCCAAAAAGGGAGCTTCTTGAGCTTCTCAATGTTATTAATGATCCTCTTTGATGAGGGGCAGAACTCTTTGTTTCCCACGAGTGCCTACTGAGGTGGTGACGCGTGGCGAGTTTCCGTGAGTTGAAATTAATGGCCCGGGCGATCGAAATACTCGCATGTAGTAGTTTAAATACGTATAGGGGATGCCATCATTAATCACATCTCCTGTTAGCCTCCCTAAACTCAGGATAGCAGGATGGCTTCTGAGGATGGAGGGAGATCTGCTGGAGCACCAGGTAGCGACGGTAGTGGCCACGGGGGGCACCATAGGGGCCACACTACGGTGACCTTCGACGGGAAGGTCTTGGTGTCACTGTTCGTAGACCACGAACGACTTCAAGGGCGGCTGAGCGATATTTGGCTGTTTCTATGAGAGAAATCGAGCTCCTTCGTCGGGCCAATAGCCGACTGGAGGGGCAAGTAGCATCCCTCCAACGACAGATTGCCGAGTCAGCTTAGCGGCGTGGGGGAGCTCAACAACGCCCGGAGTAGACGATAAGCCCCAATGAGGGCTCATGTACCTTTTTCTTTCCTTTCTTGTTGTCCTTTTTCTAATGATGAAAAGAGGAATTTTTGCAACTTTTGTGTCTGCTGCTATCTTCAAAATGTTTATTTTTATCGCTTAGTCTTGGCCGAGGTTTTTAAGAGATGCACTTTGGCTTTGGCCAAGGCTTTTAATAAGCAACGCACTTCGGCTTTGGTCGAGGCTTTTGATAGGCAACGCCCTTCGGCTTTGGCCAAGGCTTTTACACTTCGGTGCCGGCCAGGGCTTGTATGCTGCCCGAATCGATCAAAGTTTTCTTCGCCCTTCGGTCTGGCTGGGGCTTGTAAGTTGCCCGAATCCAGCCGAAGTTTCTTCACCCTTTGGTCCGGTCGGGGCTTGTAAGCTGCCCGAATCCGGACGAAGTTTCTTCACCCTTTGGTTCGGCCGGGGCTTATAAGCTGCCCGAATCGGACGAAGTTTCTTCACCCTTTGGTCCGGCTGGGGCTTGTAAGCTGCTCGAATCCGGACGAAGTTTCTTCACCCTTTGGTCCGATCGAGGCTTGTAAGCTGCCCGAATCCGGACGAAGTTTCTTCACCCTTTTGTCCGGCCGGGGCTTGTAAGCTGCTCGAATCCAAAGTTTTGGAGATCACTTAGCCCGCAGCCGTACTGGGGGTGCTTGACCATGCCGAGCCTTTGTTGAATAGGATTCGACCCAGCCAGGGTGAGGAGATATCCCTACTCAAGGAGATAGCTCGGTCATGCCGAGAATGGGCAAGTAACATCCATTTTTCACTATGACTTTTCAGAAAAAATGATTGCAGCGATCAAGCCGTGAATAGCGGAAACAAGGTGCTAATGCTGTAAATAGGGCGAGTCTATAGAAAGCATACCCTATGGTGGTATATACGGAGATTGTCCGAATTCCACGTCCGAGGAATTGATTTCCCGCTCATATCCTAGAGCTTGTAGGTGCCAGGTCCGATGACTTTTGCCACTTGATAGGGGCCTTCCCAATTCGGAGATAGCTTTCCTTGTTCTAGTGGTTTGGAGACGGATGCTTTCCAAAGGACAAGGTCGCCGGGCGAAAAAGATTTTCCTTTGACTCTGAAGGCATGATAGCGGGCCACTCTTTGCTGATATGCAGCTACCCTGATTTGAGCTTTCTCTCTGATTTCTTCCACCAGGTCGAGATTGGTGCGGAGCTGCTCGTCGTTGGCCTCCTCCGAGTAGCACTCCACCCACGGAGAAGGAAGTCCTATTTCCATGGGGATGACGGCTTCCGTGCTGAAGGCTATCCGAAATTGGGTCTCGCCAGTGGGGATTCTCTGGGTGGTGCGGTAGGCCCATAGGACATGGTGAAGTTCGTCCGCCCATCTGCCCCGAGCTCTAGTAAGCTGAGCCTTGATCCCTTGAAGCAGGGTCCGATTAGTTACCTTGGATTCTCCGTTGGCTTGCGGATGCCCTACCGACGTAAGGCGGTGGTAGATCCCATGCTCCTCGCAGAAACCTCGGAACTTTGGGTTATCAAATTGCTTGCCATTGTCGGTGATGATGGTATGTGGGAGGCCAAAGCGACAAATAATGGATCTCCATACGAAGTCCCTGGCCGAAGCTTTGGTTATCTGGGCAATTTCCTCGGCCTCCACCCACTTGGTGAAGTAGTCGATGGCGATAAACAAAAACTTTCTCTATCTTGTGGCGAGGAGAAAAGGGCCAAGAATATCCATGCCCCACTTAGCAAAGGGCCAAGCTGAGGAAATAGGGACCAAACTGGCGGAGGGGAGCCTCTGGATGTTGGAATGTCTCTGACAGGGGTCGCAAGCTCGGACAAGATCATCAGCATCCTTTTGCATGGTGGGCCAATAATATCCCTGGCGCAGCACCTTGTGGCATAAGGATCGGCTCCCCAGATGGTTGTCGTAGATTCCCTCATGTACCTCCCAAAGAGCATAGTCAGCTTCAGATGCGCGAAGGCACTTGAGTAGCGGTATAGAAAAGGATCGCTTATACAACTGGTCGTCGATCAACACATAGTGGGTGGCTTGCAATTTCAACTTCCTTGCTTCCTTTCGGTCAGTCGGGAGTGACCATTCTTTAAGATATTTTAATATGGGGTTGAACCAGGATGGTTCGGCCTCGACCTGCATCACTCTGTTAGCCTCGCAATGCTAGGCTTTTTCAGAATCTCCAGGGGAAACCTCCGCTCGGAATCCATCGACTCCGTAGTTGCTAGCCGAGACAATAGATCGGCGCATGCGTTCTCGGATCTTGGGATCTGAATGACTTCAAATTCGGAGAAGTGGGAAAGTAAGTCTCGTACCTATTGGAGATACCGAATCATGTTCGGCTCCCGGGCCTCGAACTTGCCCCGCACATGACCGGCTACCAACTGAGAGTCGGTAAAGGCATTCAACTTCTTCACTTTAAGGTCGCGGGCGATTCGGAGTCCAGCGAGCAGAGCTTCATATTCGGCTTCATTATTGGAGGCTGGGAAGGAGAAGCGAATGCCGTACTTGAAGGTCGCCCCCTCTGGGCTAGTGATGATTAAGCCAGTGCCAGAGCTATTGGCATTAGACGATCCGTCAACGTGGAGCAGCCACAGGGCATCTGATCTCGGATGCTCAGAGGAGTCCGGAGTGGAGCCATCCTCCGGGATGGTACATTTGAGGAGGAAATCAGCTAGAACCTAGGCTTTGATGGCCGGGCGAGGTTGGTATCAGATGTCATGCTCGCTTAGCTCGATGGCCCATTTAGCCATTCTCCCTGATGTCTTCGGATGATGGACCACCGTCCTGATGGGTTGGTCGGTAAGGCTGTCACAGAATGTGCCTGAAAATACGGTCGCAGCCTCCAAACCGACATTACCAGGGCCAAAACCAACTTCTCGATCCGGGTGTATCTTGTTTCGACATTTCGGAGCAGTTTGCTGACATAATAGATCAGCTTTTGGGTCTTGTTCTCTTCTCTGACCAACACCAAGCCAACTGCGCCTTCTGAAACTGCTAAGTACAGAAACAACATTTCTCCCAGATTCGAACTGCTGAGGAGGGGTGGAGAGCCGAGATACCTCTTGAGGTCCTCAAACGACTTCTGATACTCGAGAGACCATTGGAAATTCTTGGCTGATCGGAGAGCTTTAAAGAAAGGAAGGCATCTCTCGGTCGACCGAGCCACAAAGCGGTTGAGGGTCGTGATCCTTCCAGTCAGGCGCTGGACCTCTTTGACGGATGCTGGGGGCACCATTTGCTGAAGGGCTTGAATCTTCTGTGGATTGGCCTCAATGCCCCGCTGAGAAACCATGAAACCCAGAAACTTCCTAGAATTGACGTCGAAGGCGCACTTAGTTGGGTTGAGCTTCATCCGATATTTTTGGAATGTTGCAAAGCTCTCAGAGAGATCCTCAATGTGCTGGGATGCTTCTTTGCTTTTGACCAGCATGTCGTCAACATATACCTCCATGTTTCGACCGATTTGCTCCTTGAAGACTTTGTTAACCAGCCTTTGGTAAGTAGCACCTGCATTTTTCAGACCAAAAGGCATGACACGGTAACAATAAGTACCTCGGTCGATTATGAAGGCGGTCTTTTCTTCATCCTCGGGCGCCATTCGGATTTGGTTGTAGCCCGAATATGTGTCCATGAAGGTCAGCATCTGATGACCTGAAGTAGCATCTACGAGCTGGTCGATCCGAGGAAGAGGGAAGCTATCCTTTGGGCATGCTTTATTGAGGTCAGTGAAGTCGATGCAGATCCGCCATTTACCGTTTGACTTTTTCACCATGACAACATTTGACAGTCAGGTGGGATAGTTTACCTCCTGAATGAAATTTGCCTTGATGAGCTTGTCAACTTCTTCCTCAATTGCCTTTTGTCGCTCAAGGGCGAAGCTCCTTTTCTTCTGCTTCACGGGCCGGGACATCTCATCCACATTAAGACGGTGGACGAGAACATCCGGGCTGATTCCCGACATATCAGAAGTGGACCAGGCAAAGATATCAGCATTCCTTCAGAGAAAGTTGATCAGCTCCAACCGGGGTTTCCCTCTCAGCAGCGACCCGATCTTTATGGTTCGGTCAGGCCAAGCTTGGTTCAGTGGTACCTCCTCTAGCTCTTCGGCTGGTTCTCCTCGTTGCTCGGCAAAGTCCTCCCGAGCGTCTAGCCCATCAACCTCGGGCAGTTTGGACTGAAGGCTGGTGACAAAGCACTGCCGAGCTACAGCTTAGTTTCCTTGAACTACTCCCACTCCCCATTCGGTAGGGAACTTCATTGCTAGATGCGGGATGAAGACAGCATCTCCAAGGGACATCAGGCCAGGTCTCCCAAAGATTGCATTGTAGGGCGACTGAAGTTTGGTCACCAGAAAATCTGTGTAAACAGTGGCAACGCGAGGCCAAGTTCCCGCGTGGACCGTCAAGGTCACGACCCCCTCTGGGGTAATAACATCGCCAGTGAACCCCATTAGGGTGGAGTCCATGGCTCAGAGATTCTCCATGAGCAATTTCATCCTTACAAACACATCGAGATACAAAACATTGACAGAGCTCCTACTATCAATAAGGATTCGGTCTACATCATAATTGTTCAAATTGAGAGATACAACCAACGCATCGTCATGCAGGAACTGTATCTTCTGAAGGTCGTTATCGGAGAAGGAGAGCTCATTAGTCCGCGCTCTCTTTGGCGCTGAACCTTCTTCATCGTCCCGCCAGCTCGACGGACTACCAACCGCCTTGATCACATTGATGTGGCCGGCGACCGAAGGATTCGGAGGAGGAGCCTGTTGGTGCTCGGGCTAGCGATCACCCTCATTCCTTGGCTCGGGTGCTCTCCTGAATTGGTCCAGTCTATCCCGCTGGATGAGCCTCTCGATTTCGTTCTTCAACTGCCAACACTCCTCGGTGTCGTGGCCATGGTCCCGGTGGTAGCGGAAATATTTGATGGGGTCTCTCTGGGCCGCATTCCCTTGGAGAGGAGGTGGTCGAGGGAGTTGACGCTCTATCTCCATGAGGATTTCCGCACTCGGGGCAGTGAGCGGGGTGAACCGGTTGAACCTCCTAGGCGGGCTCCGGGTGCGGTTCCTTGGCGGCAGCGAAGGAACCCTCTGGCGGCGAGGTGGGCTCGGCTAGCGGGCAGATCGGTGCTTGTCCGAGCCCTTGGACTCCTTCTTCCTTATCAGCTCGGTGCGGGCAGTCTGGTGTACTTGTCCACCAGGGCCATCATATCGGAGAGGTTCGGAGGGTAGCTGACCTCTAGCGCCAGGTAAAAGTCACTCTCCTTTAACACTCCGTCCGCTAGGACGGATATGGCCACCTCATGATTAAGGTGGTCCACTTCTAGCATGGCCGTATTGAAACGGCCGAGATATTTCTTCAAGGACTCCCCCTCTCTCTACTTAACCTCAGAGAGGGAGTCAAACCTCCACGGTGACAATGGCTGCTGACGAACTGGCTGATGAAGAGGTGGCTCAGCTCGTCAAATGAACCAACGGAACCTGGTTTTAAGGCATTAAACCAGGTTCGAGCAGACCCTCGGATAGTGAAAGGAAGGCGCGGCAGAGGATCGCATCTGATGCCCCGTGGAACATCATGATCGATCGGAAGCTGCTGAGGTGGTCGTCAGGATCGGAGGATCCATGATAGGGCTCGATGGCGGGTAACTTGACGTGGGAGGGAATCACTTCCTCCATGATCTCCTTGAAAAAGGGGATGCCCTGCTCTGCCTTATACTGAAGCGGATGAGCTTGCTTGACAACATCCAACTCCTGATACATCTCCCGAAGTTGTCGGTGGATCTCCTCCTCAAGCATAGCAGGAGGAGCTGGGCAAAGAGAATCCTAAGACGGTGTCGAGTCGTGACGAGAGAACACCGAAGAGAGGGATCGAGCCCACCGAGATCTGGAAAGATCCTTGCCGTAGACCCCTTGGAGGACTGGCTCAGCTCCGTTAGGATGACGAGGGGGTCTGCAGCCCCATGCAGGCCGAAAGAAGAGATCGCTGGATGAACAAGGGCCGCGTTCTCCTCAGGAAGGTACGGAGCAGGTGCAGCTGGACAGGGAGCTTCAAAGCACCCATGGATCAGATGGGCCAGAGCCTGGACCTGCTAGACCAGTGAGGCAAACTGGTTCTGGGTCACCAGGGCCGCCGGTGGCGATGGAGTCTCAGCTGGTGGTGGTGGTGGTGCCACACTGCTCACCGGATCAGGTCTTTGGGAGGCGACCTGGTCCTGGGCTTTAGAAGTAGCCTTTCTTTGATTAGCCATGAAAGAGGTTCTCTTCAAGATTGAGACCCTTATCTCCTGTATCACAAGTTTATGGGACTTGAGGGCCCTTCCTCTAGCGCTAATTTATTGCTGCTGAAATCTGTCCTCCGACTCGGGCGCGATCGAGCTTCAGAGTGGGCTCCCTCTTGAGCAGACCTGCAAAACAGTCCTCACGCGAGAGGCGTTGGAGGTGGCCCTCCGTGGAAGACCCTCCGATGCTCAAGTCAGCGTAGATCGGCGATCAACAAATATGAGGAGAAGGCTCTCGCTGAAGAGTCTCTCCAGGATGGCCCTTCGAGAGCTCTGAGCAGAGTGTTAATGGCGAAAGGGGTGAGTAGAGGTAGATGGAAAGTAGGCCAGTAAGCAAGTGCGCATACCTGAGAAGTCGGAAGACGGTCGTATTTATAGAGGATCACCTGATTCCTTGGAGGCATCGTGGGTCTGAAAGTCGTTAGGATTCAAATCCAGTTTGTTATGAGGTCAGTAAGATTCGTATCTTATTGGTTAGAGGATTGATGGCTGGGAGAGCTGGTTGATGTCTCGAGATTCGGCGATCATATAGGCTTCAGGGCTCTAGACCACTCTCGGGTATGATTTTTATTTGAAATCTTATGAATTTAAACTCTTCCGCACTGGATTCCGTAGAGGTGCTTGAGTGCCCGGGTCTGGCCGGGGCATAAGAATAACTTGGACTAGGACCGAGGTATAAGGATAACTCGGTTGGCGAGGCACGTAGATAGCTCGGCTGGCGAGGCACGGTGAATAGCTCGGCTGAGACCGAGGTATAGCGGCTGACTCATTTCTCATGGGCATCGCATAGCGAGTGAGAGCCAGGATTTAGGGTTGATCCTAACCTTTTGCATAATTATTAACGCGATGGTGATTTCACCCCTCAATAATAAGATAAAGCTAATCTTATCCCATATGAATTTCTTCCCGCTCTTAATTTTCTATATAGTAGTTTTAAGGTGATAAAATGAAGCATTCCAATGCATAACAAGATATTTAATTTCATCTTTTTTTAAGAAAAAACTCCTTAATAAAAAATAACTGATGATCTAGTATAAGTTGGCTAGCTTACTTAGCGGTGATGTACAGCATAGTTAGAAGGTAACATAACATTGTTGACCAAATCTCTATACATGTCCTTTCAAAGAACAAAGTCTTAAATTGAAGATACTTCCATCAAAGCTACCGTTTAATCCAAGAAAATCTCCAATAAGGCGCCAATCAATTTAAGATGCATTTCACCACTCAATCTGGAAGGGATTCGGTAGCCCTATTGGGTAAGGATTCCACCAAAGGCATCATTCCATCAAAAAATTTAGCTCATTATAATCGTCTATTAAGGAGTAGGAGAATCCAAAAGAGATTTTCAAAATGCTAATAAAAATAGCCATAAACTCTTAGATTTGCAGATTCTAAGATGAGACTCGTAAAGCCTTAGAGCAAAGTCTTGCGAAGCTCTGGGTCTTCCTTTTACATATTTTAGACCGATTTGAGCATCGAAAAGTCCTTCAAAAACTATTTATAATCTCTACTTTCTTTCTTTCTCTCTCTTGTAAGGGTATGATATAAACTTGCTAAAGAGCACTCTACTAATTAAGTCAAAACTTAGCATTCAAGAGCCAATTTTAGATGCCAATAATTTGATTACTTTCACATTAAAGTATAGTATCTTTGTATGAGTTGCCCATAATATTAGCTCATACCTACAATATTGGCAAAAAACCATGTTCTTTATATTTTGATCTTTGTTGGGTTAACTTTTTGATTATTCCTTTACCTAGTGTTTCTTCATAATTTAAAGAAATCAACCTCATGTGAACTAGAACTCAAATTGGTGTTCCCTCCTCATGCCTGGCAATTAAAGGTTGGTGCCAGAGGCTTTTTTTTGACACATTTGGATTAGATAATTAACACTATTCTTGAATGTTGAATGCTGCTGCGCACGCTCACTTTTTCTACTTTTCTTTTATGACTAATAAATTTTATAATACTTCTAATTAAAGTTTAAATATATAAGAAGATGATACAAGAGATTGAAGATATTGAATGAGATTTTGAATGGATAGAATTGGGACCCAATTTACCAAAAATAAATTATAAAAAAGTATTATAGCAAAGAGTTTTATGTATTTGTTTGGTATAATCTCACTATACTTCCAAATTCAATACTTTAGTTATTGCACCATAAGCTTTCTTTTGGACCGATCAAGTACAAAGTTCAACTACTTTAGAAAAGCTTTTCATTCCTTGCAATAGGGATTGCCAATGATAAAATCAGACCCTGAACACTAAAATACACAATCATGCCTACATAGATCTTAAAGCTGAACATTTGGCACCATTTTCTACTAAATATGTTCATTAGCCACAATGGTACCTTAATGCTCTTGGCCTCCTACATTATAGTATCATTTTCAGTTCCCTGGCTATAATTAAATCCCCTCTTCAGCTTCTTCCTCTTTTTTTTTTTGTCTCAAATCTTCCGTTAAAGCCTATTTATTGCCAGGTGAAAATATACTTTTTGTCTTCAAACTTTCACTCAAAATATTTTGCTTACCAAAACTTTTAGCTGCTACTCTTTAGTACCTTACGTTTTAGGATGTTACACTTCTTATATTCTGTTATATGGAGTCAGTTAAAATCATTGAAATAGCCGATCTATCATTTTATCAAATAGTTTACATATTTGTACCAAAGTGATGTATTAGTTATTCTATTAATTTTAGTTTGATGCATCTGATAGGATGTTGAGAATGTAATATTCTTAAAGCTAAAGTATAGTTTAGCTTTACTGCTATTAATGCGCATGATGAATATAATGAATATATGCTAGCATTTGTGGTTGACCTTCTTTCCGCCCACCTGCTCCTTTATAAAGATCACTGATCTTGTTGTAATGTTTGGCTGTGGGATGCTTTGTACATGGACACAAAAGCTAGCTCTTCAGCAACAAAATTCTACCTTTCAGCTAGTTGAGCAAAGCAATATGCTAGCCAAAGCAAACCCTTTTTAACTGATTTCAAACCGGCCACTCTCAAATCTAAGAAGTAAAGCCTAATGCACAGGCTTCTCCTATTTTAGAATCTAGAAAGAATCAAATATAAAGATAATTTTTTCTTCATATGTGAAGAGATTATTTTTATACTTCAAAATGATGATCTCTATATTACAGCAGAATTAACTTGCTGTAGTTGCACCAAAAACTTATCTTAGATTGACATCAACCACGATCCTACCATAGTCAAATTTACAAATAAACAACTGTGAACTTATCCTAAAAGAAAAAGGCGACATTCTCACACGTGTGCAGAAAGCTTGAGGCCTTGGAAGACCATTCTCCAACGTATAATATATTTTATTTCAAAACAACATGGATTCTAACCTAGCTTGCCACTCCTTTTCCTTGGTCAAATATGTTCAAGCAAACCCTCAGCAGTACAAAACAAGGGCAGATCCCCCACCAAAAGAGAGTGTGGTGCCTCAACCACTGAACCAAAGGGTCATTGGCCATGAGATCTTTTTAATTTGAATATTTAAAGTAGGGGGATATGGTTCTTTCTGCCTCACCCAGAATGCTATTCTTTCCCTAGTGTAATTGGGCAAACTGGGATCCATTATTCTTCCAAAACATCTGACACCATATCTAGCTCCGTGGGATTGGGTGGCTCTAATCCACCCATTAAAAGCAATCAACTGTGGCCACCAAGACAACAGTAGGGTTTTAGTCAGACCCACAGCTATCACTCCAAATCAAACACATACAATCCCTATATTAATAGGGCACCTCAGCACCCATGGAAGAACCCCACAAACTTTTCCTTGATTTAATATTGGTGAAAGGAATCACATGTTACAGCCAAACTGCCTTAAAACAGTGCGTGCCATTATTGGAGGATAAGAATTCTTGTGTCCCACACTCACACTCACAAGGAAAAGACTAGAATAATTAGTCTACAAAGGTCACCATCTTAAATTCTCTAATCACAGGCAAATCTTGGGGCACCCACTAAACCTAAGCCTGTTATTTATTTCGTTTGATATAGATTGATTAAAGTAGATATTGATTACGAAAATGTTGCATAAGATGACATCAACTTCACAAGACTTTTGTAACTATGCAAATCTAGTGGTAAGATTTTCTCCAACCAGAACATATGGCATTCATTGTATCTAAAGTATGTGGAACTATATCGAACTATTAGTACAGAGCATATCAATGTGGAACCTATATTGCCCATAGTTTCAAAACGGTATGAAATATGTACCATCCTATACTATTCCGAACCATCCCATACTACTCTAAACCACTTCGAACTGCCCTGTATTGGTTCCATAACGTTCTCATGCCACATTGAACCATTCGGTTTGGTTCAGTAGGAAAAAATTTATGAGTTATGATCTTTCGGTTCATCTAGCTGGTATGCCATTGTTTTGATATGGTACATCTTGTATTGAACCATACCAATCTGTTACTAAATGGTGCTGATTTATGTGAACCTTGATTGTATTCTATAGTAGACATATTCTCAATATAATTTGGATCCTCTCATCTTAGAATTAAATTGGGTCATCAATCATAGACATTAATGTATTGTACAATGTTGATGCTCATATAAATTTCATGCAGTATGTGGTATAATATGCTACACTTGTTACATGAGACATATAAGTATGGTCATTACACAGTAGTCAAATGGCAATAATTGAAGAATTAGACATCAACCCTACTTTCAATTCCTTATTTTGGTTGACATAAACGACATTATGATTCTTGGTTGCTTGTATAGTGCTACTTAGTATATTAAGATTTGGCTTAGACCTCAACTGAATTTGACTCAAGTGGGATCCTGATATGATCCATAGATTTGGTTTGGGTCTCTAAGTTTCAAATGAAGATCGTTTTATTTGTCAAATGTTTGGTTCATGCAAAATCATGCTTGACTCAACAACATATCAAATCGAATCAAAATTTATCCTTGTGCAGAACAAATTTAGACTTAATCAATCCATTTTCACCATTGCCATACAATTTCAAAATAAGGTCTCTAGAATATCATAGAAGAAGATATAAAAGTAAACAAATGATCCTAATTAAAAAGGAGACCACCCCCCCCCCCCCCCCTTCTTCTTCCTTCCACCATCCAATAATCAAACACTTAAAAGATCATCAAACCTCATGTCGATTGACACCTACACAAGGCACCATGGTGCCTTATGTGGGCCAGAAGGGTCAACTCAATGGACCCATAAAAGAAAGGGTCACCAAGGAAATAGACATGAAAGAAACATAAAATAATAAGTTATTGAGAGCAAAAAAGTCTTTGCATACCATGTGCGATGCAGAATATATGCACCGCATGCGATGATTAGCCGCGCATGCATGTGGCCGCACATGCATTAAGAGTATTTTTATTTTTTTTGCATTGCATGCGCTGCCATGCGTGCAAATGGTTAATCGCCGAGTGCATTTTTGCATCGCGCATTGATAGCGACGACAAAGAGTGCGGTCATCCGTATGTCAGCTCAGGCCCTAACCTTTCTTGGCCCATGGGGGGGGGGGGGGAATCTCTTCGGTCCCCCTCAAATGCCAACCCCTTTTGCCCCTCTCTCTTCACAGGGAGATTGTGACCACCCTAATGATTCCAGTCTCCTCAGGGGACAAGTGTTTCCTTACCAACTTAATTAGCCCTCCCCCTTGCCCAAAAGCCATGAGAAATTTTTGTCCATTCATGTAATAGTGAATCATGTTTGCTGTCACCCCTTGTAAACCAAGCCCATATATATATATATATATATATATAGAGAGAGAGAGAGAGAGAGAGGGGGGGGGGGGGGGGGAGAGATATGAATTATGCTTGTGATCTAGCACTCAAATCTATGCACCATGGCTTAAAACAAAAAAAAAAAAAAAAAAAAAAAAAAAAAAGAAAAAAAGTTCATGCACCTTAGGCATAGTGTGATATCTAGATAATTTGTTAATGAGTTTCAAATGTATGAAATATTTGTCTGGCCCATGTAGCTTGATTATGATTGCTTAGTGTGCCTTTGACGAGTCCAATTCAACAACTAATGTTTGTATAAACAAAAATATCTTTTGTTCCTAAATTTTATGAGCAACTTATAAAATAATCACAAAGTAGCCAAAAGTTAGCACTAATACGTTCATAATGTTATTTATTGTTGTCATTGTTTATTATTGATACTTACATCATTTATTTAAAACACCAATACTTAACAATAACAATAACAATATTATTTTAAATTTATTTTTATTTTTTGAGTATAGTTTTTAAAAAAAGTATAAAAATTTTAGTTTTTATTTGAAAATAGCTGTTGATTAATAGCTATATGATGTAGCTGCCAATGAACAATAATTACCTAGTGATCGCCTAAAACAGAACCTTAATATTGCTAACAAGTCCGAAGGCCATTCAAGTTGCAATGAAGTGTATTCTCAATGTCAAAGTCATGACAATCAAAACTGTAAAAAGAAAGAAAGGGAGGTAAGCTCACCAGGGGCAGGTAGGTAGACACAATCCTATGGGACATGGAAGGATTGATTCATTTTGGTGGGAAAGATCAACATATAGCATGAATACAAAGGAAAGTTCCCAAATAAAACAAGGCTGGGGAAGGGGCAGTAAGAAAAGGAACATATGAGGAGGGTGGTGGTGCCTTATCAACCCAAGGAAGGAAAGGGATATCCTTGCAGCTTTCTCATATTTAATAACCAAAGGTGATATAGACTTCCCCACCCCCCCCCCCCCCCGCCCAAAACAAAGACAAGAGGATCTCACCTCCTCCAAATTTTTTTTTTTTTAATATCAAGATACTGGATTATGGTGTAGAATTATGCACTAATGATATAATATTTTATAATTAATTAGATATAGATAGATAGATAGATAGATATATAGATAGATAGGGATTTCAGACTAGGCTAATGAGGACCTAATCAAGGCCCTCCTCCGTTAGAGGCTGGAGCTCTTTCCTTCTTTACTCTTTCTCTCCCCTTCTATTTTAAGGGCCAATAGAGGGGTGAGGAGCCACCCAAACCAAAGACTCCTCCGTTACGCCGTTAAGTTTTTCGGTTAGATTTTGGGGCCGTTTGGCGCCTAATGGCTAACGCCGTCGAGGCGGGGGGTTCCAACGGTTACGAGGGGGGCGTTGCGGGAGGCGGCGGAGGGCGGCCGCCGCGGCTACCGCGGTGGACGCGGCAGGAGATACTGGTGCTGATAGAGGGGAAGAGGGTGGTAGAGAGCCGGGGGAGGGGGCGGGCGTCGGGGCGGCCGGCGGCAGCGTTGGTGGGGGCGGGAAGCCCCGTGGAGCCGAAGTGGGCGGCGGTGTCTGCGTACTGCCGGCGGCACGGGGTGAACAGGGGCCCGGTGCAGTGCCGGAAGAGGTGGAGCAACCTCGCCGGCGACTTCAAGAAGATAAAGGAGTGGGAGAGCGGGCGGGCGGCGGCCGCGACGGAGAAGAAGGGAGCGGGGGAGTCGTTCTGGGCTATGAGGAACGATCTCAGGCGGGAGCGACGGCTGCCGGGATTCTTCGACAGGGAGGTATACGACATCCTCAACGGAACGGCGGCGGCGGCGGAGCCGCCGGAGGAGGAGGAGGAGGAGGAGGAGGGGAAGGGCGGTGCCGGGAAGAGAGGGGTGGCGGAAGAGGAGGCTGTGTTCGACAGTGGGCGGGCGGCAGCGGAGGACGGGCTGTTCTCAGATTTCGAGGAGGAAAAGGAGGTGGAAGAAGATGAAGAGCCGCCAGAGGAGGAGGAGAGGCCGGCGGCCCCGCCACCACCGCCGCAGCCGGCGGTGGCCGTGATGCCGATATCAGGTAATCGGATTGCTTAATTAGACTTGATGAAATGGTTAGACGGTATTATAGTTTATGCTGATACTTCAGGCTATGATTGCCTAGTAGTTGTTATTTTTCCAATAAAAAATGACATCTTTGAATCCAAAACTGATGTTTCTCTGGGGTTAATGGAGAGTATTTTGGTCTATCTATCATGCTTATTTGATTATTTGGTTTTGGGTGCAGAGAAGAATTATGAATCATCTCGCGTGGAAAGTTCTGACCAAGGTAATGGTTTCTTTAAGTCAATTTTAGTTACCAAGAATTGCATGTCCATTTGTTCTTGAATTTTTTTTTTTTTTTGGTTTTTCCTTTCAATATTTATTATGTCTTCCAGTCTTTGTTGAGTGTATCTTATTTGAAAATTAGCAGCTTTGATTTGTGGACTCGTGTGTTTATTGTTATTCAAAATTTTTTCCATGCTTCCTTGAACACAAGCATAACCTGTCACTTGGATATATAATACAGCCTTCAACCTTAAACTCCGTTACCATTAGTAAGTAAGAATATTTTCAGAAATGGTAATTATTAGTAAATTATTTGACAACTGATATTTTTCCTGTGAAGTATCGGAATGAAGAGATTGCATGTAATTAAGGGTGTAAAAGAGCTGAGCTTGATTGAGCCTGGGTTTGATCAAGCTCAGCTTGAAATTAATTTTGAGTTTGAAATGCTTGTTCAAGCTTGGTTTGTTTACTACTATTTTGAGCTCAATTCGAGCCTAAATGAGCAGCATCTAAATCCTTAGTTGAGCTGGAAATTAATTCAAGCTTGAACCAAGCTTGGTTCAGAAAAATACTAAAAGCGATATTGACTCTGTTGCTCTATAGAAAACTGAGCATTATTGAGCTGAGCTTGAACAAGTTTGGTATTCTTTTAGCTTGGCTTGAAATTATTTTTGAGCCTGGATTGCTGGTTCAACTTTGGTTTATTTAGTTTTGAACTGAGCCTGAACTGAACCTGTTCCAGATGGAGCCTGAGGTGATAAAATTAGAAAATTTGAGGATGCAGAGCTCATGAAATAGGCATCAGAAGAGTCACAAACTTTAAATATAAAGGATGAGAGGAACAAGTAGTTCCATACCTTAAATGATGCAGCAGGGAATGGTGAACTGCTGGTACCTTTGTTTCATCTTGCTGCACTTATAATCATATCTTGCTGAAATGGCTGCTTGTCTCATTGGAGGATGACTTAACAATTCACATCATGAGAAGTATACTTGATCCTAGAAGGAAAGGGCTAGATAACTAGATGAGAGCATCATTTTCTCACTTGCTTACAAGGACCAAATCCTTAAGCCAGTAATACATGTTGGCATATATTTCATTAAATGTTTGATTCTTCTCCTTGCATCTGATATTTACCAGTGAAATAAATATTGTCTATTAATAGAAGGAAAATTATCTATAGTATATTTTGTGATAAGTTATGAATCATTCATCATCAGATTGATTCTCGCCTAATTTTTGTGCTATAGATTTTTATTTATTTTAGTTTTGTTGTGCATCTCACTTTTAGGCTTTCATGTCAGATGTATATAGAATAGCCAGTAGAGTTGCATAATTATAAAATTACATGTTCCCAATTTCATGTTGTGAAGGATTGGACATAATGGCATTTGATGTAGTGATAGGAGTTGTTTTATTGCCTAGACCAAAGGATCATTTTACGTAGTATCGGTTTGTATGTAATCTGTAGCTCTGTAGCTCTTCTTTTTGCATTTGATGGACTTCTGTTCAAAGGTCATTTGTCTAAGATTTATAAAATGGAGCTGTTCAGGTTACCTACTATCAACTCATCCATGCTTTATGGAGTCATCTCTTCTTTTGATAATCAAACACTTCATTGTTTCCTGCACATATCTGTCAGAGTTCTGAGGGTATTTTTGACTCACTAAATGCTTATGTTGATTTCTAAAATTAACAAAGGAATTATTGTAGTCGAGAATTGGCAAGAAAGGTATAAAGTGTAAGGTAAACTAGCCACCTGATTAGTGGCAGAATCCTTGCAAATTACAAGTTCTTGAACAGAGGCACCTAGCTGACTAACTTTGTCTAGATATAGTCCAAGTTAGATTTGTAAAGTAGTTACTACATAACTTTTTGGAGCTTGAAGCATAAATGGTTTTGTACAACGTTGTAGTGATGATCAATTTGACTGTGGCTGTAAGCACAATGATGTTTTTGGTTCAGGTTCAAGATATCTATTGAATGGGCGATATCACTTAGCTTGTACAAGGCACCAACAGGTTCATATTCTTTTATGGTTGCTAACAAGTGTTATCGATGCAGGTATGGCGAAAGACAAGCAACCAGCTGATAAGCTTGAGAAGGGGTCTCCATCTCAGGAAGGACAGAAGCGAAGGCGAACATCACAAGACACAGGTGGGGACATCAATCTACAAAGTCAGTTGATTGAAGTCCTAGAGAGAAATAGTCGAATGCTGACAGCACAGCTTGAAGCTCAGAATATTAACTGCCAGTTGGACAGAGACCAGAGGAAGGACCAAGCCAATAGCTTGCTAAGTGTTCTTGGCAAACTCGCAGATGCACTTGGAAGAATTGCTGATAAGTTATAGGGAGTGCTGGAGAATAAGGATGTGATCAAGCTGCTAGAAGACTGTACAGTTAGATAAGCTTGTAGCTAAATAGATTTTGGAGGTGGTTAAAGAATGCATCTCTTGGTGGAGGATAGTGGCTTTATCTTCTAATGTAAAGTTTTTATTTTTACTCTAGAGAGTGATATAGTTGATAGCTGATAGCAATTTAAAGGGAGAGATGAAAGTTTGACAGCTCTCTTCGCTGTATTTATTTGAGATTGCAATCTTGATGGTATCAAAGATTGCATACTGATTGATTTTTAAGTTATTGGAGTAAATTGCAAGTGTTGAGATTCATATCACATAGTTGTATGAAAGAAATTGAACCGTTGTGGCTTCCTCGGGTGCTGATAGAGATATATACAATCTTTTTCACACGTTCTATCATTATGTCTGCTGATCAGCTGATTATTTTCCCTTCTGATTCTTTGAAGGCAGTTGGCGACCTTTGTTGTTGGCAGGCACTGGTTTTTTTGTTTGAAACCTGATTTTTGACTATTAGTGGGTTGGATATTTTAAGATTGTGCATCAGATTATTGCGTGTACGCCAAATCTCTGTCTTTTGGTCTGAATTTTCTATGGGGAAGGTTGCGGACAACCGCGGTTTATGCAATGCTAGTGCTTACCAACGTCATCAGAAGAGATTTCATAAGGAGAGAGAATGACCTCGATGACTGTAAGGAGGAGCTATTCATGACCCCTATCACTGTGAAGAAGAGAACAACTCAAATATTTCTTGGCAATTGTTTTCTTGAGCAGCGACCACAATGTCTGTTTCATGAGAGGAGGAGGACTTTCTTGTTCACCCAAAAAGAGAGAGTTATGTCCGCGCTCACGTAAGTCAATCACGCATATTATGTTTATTCAAATTATTTTCTTATTCCCAAAGGGCCAAGTTGACCTGCCACCTAACTTGTCCCATCCCATCCCATCCCATCCCGTTTAGACCCACCCCAACCCGCCACCAATAGGGCTGAGTCCGGTTCCAATATCAGATCTACATTGATTATATTTCAGATTGAATCCGAATTTCATAAATTCCAACCCAACTTGATCTACTATGGATTTTTTAATTGTTATTTGACTTGGTATATAACCCAAATCTACCGAACTACTTAAATAAAAAGTCTTTGAGACTTCAGTGGTAAAGTGTCACCTAAATCCAATCTTCCCTCCATTCAGAATTTTTATTTGAAGTTCAGTTTTTATTGTTTTAATAAAATTTGATTAGACATTTTCTTATGTATCTTTTTCTATAATACAAAACAAATAAAATATAATGAAGCATTGCATACTGAGCCTGATCATGATGTTTTTGTGAACATAGTAGTATATTCAGATTCAAATATTTCGAGTTGTGCTTGGGACATACATGACCTATGCCCCGATTCGAAGGAACCAAGGAAGACAGACTCCTCTCCCAGCATGCTGAGCAACCCATGGCTAACTTTCATCTGATTTAGTCTTAACCATTCACTAAGTAACAGAGAGAGAGAGAGAAAACAATTAAAACACCATTTCAAATCATAGAACATCCAGATACTTCTTTTCAAATAAAATAGGCCTAGCATCTAAAAAGTTTATTGTCTACACAGCTGCAACAATAGCGATGGTGATAAAATCTTGATCTTTAAATTAATTGGGATCAATTATATGAATCCTTTTTCTTTATTCAATTTGGTTTTAAGTCATATTTTTTCTAAAATACAAAGTTTCTAAGTCTTTTTTTCATCATTTTTTTTCATGCAATTTTCAGTCAATCTCTTACCTATCAATGTTATGTATGTATACTAAGGAAATTGAATTCGCAACCGTCCATCATGATGGCAAAAGAAACTGCTGTGGAATTCAGCAAGAACAAAATCAAAATAGAGGGGCTACATGATGAAATGCTCTAAGCCTCCTTCCACAGAAATAGTTTAAATATCTTTACATACATAATAGATGACTCATAGATTCTTCAGGTAACAACCATGGACACGTTGCACTAGTTTCCATGGATTCTGGGACCATATGAAGATTTTACGTTCTTCATTCACTTCAGTATGGACACGTTACATGAGGATCAAATAGAACAAGTCTTTTCGGCTTCGAATCATTCTGTTCCTTTTTTCTTTGCAGAATGGGCTTTAAATTGGTATCATCCTCGGCTACCTTGACTTTGTGAATCTACGGCAGGCTCTCTACCATCATGAGTTTGAAGGAGATGACAATTCTCTGCGGCTTTCTTTTCTTCTCTGAGCCTTGTTTGGTCAGATGCAACCAATTGTTGATGAAATTGTTGAATTCAATCTCTAATCCCCCTCCACTACAAAAAAGGACAAAACAAGAAAAAAAAAAAAAAAAAAATCTAATTGCTGTCAGAGATAAAGCCATGTCTCAGGCCAACTTGTGACACTAAAGCTTCATGGTGCTTAGCTAACCACGCCCCCACCTCCTTCGAAAAAAAAAAAAAAAACAGGCGCACAAAAAAAAGGGAGATATGCAACCTACATCAATGTTAAAATGCATTTTTTTTTTGGTAAATAACAGATTATGACAACAGTTGACCATCGTATTGGTTTGGCTGCACAAATTGAACAGTCCTTGGAGGTTCACTTATAATTGGATCTGGAGATTAGTCCACCATGACTGCTTAGTCCATTATGACTGCTATCAACATAACTAATAACCTTATCATTCTGTTCACATGGAAAAACATGAATATGCTTTAAGAGTGAAAGAATAATGATAATAACAACACGAAAATAATGAACCACTGAGTTTGAAATTTTAAATCTGCAGTCAAATTATGCAAATAATGTAGTCAGTCATGTTTCTTTTATTTGCTTAGATAATATCATATGGTGGAAGGTATTAACAAGACCTTGTTTCTCATGAATGAACTCTTTCATAGGGTAAAAGTTTTGACTTGTGTCCAAATTTTTTAAAAAGATGCATCCCACTGATTCCTTCAGCTTCCACTGAATTAGAAGCTGTTTGCACTTCACTGTACTCTGTAAAGAGTTTAGGCAGGAGTCGATCACCTTGCTCATTCAGTCAACCCATGCTAGGGAGCGGCTAATTGACACAGAATATGGACTTGATGAATATATCCAAATCTCCATCTTCCCTTCAAATGAGAAGCATGCAGCCCACCCCCTCTCAAATGCTTCAATATCACAAAATATGCCCTTCTTTTGACTCTTAATTTCGAGAGTCGATAACCTTGATAATAACACTTAATCCAAGATACACAGGTCATTAATCAAAGAAAGAGAATATAATAAAGAATACTGCATCAAAAACTATTCTAGTTGCTTAGCAAAAACATTAGTCACCACACTTGACAGATAGCTTAAAAGACTAATCAATCTAATGCTTTTCATAGCCCACTTCTATATTAAGGCATAGTTTGCATCACTTTTCAGTCTTAAAGCTCAAATATAATCAAAATACTTGGAAAGCTTTAACCCATTTTCTGATAGAACCGACTCAAAAATCTTGGAAGAAGCAAAAGTTAAACAACCACTTCCAGAAGCCTTGCCTAAACTAATATTAGAGAAGCATGTTCAATTTTCTTACTCTCAAGTTATTCCATTTAAAAAGTTCTGTCTTTCACAATAAAAGCAAGCAGTCCAAATCTTTTGATTGAACTCTACCAGATCTATTTTTAGCATTCATTGAAGGAAAGTACACAAGGAAAGGTGTTGTCATGATATGTTTGTCTGAAAAGTTTCAAAACTCCTATGTATTGTCCCTAGTGATTTTAAATGTACTTCTTCCTTCAATGGTAGCTTGCCTTTTCTAAAACAACAAATAGGTCCAATTCTAGTAAAACTCCAACTCAACTCATCTAAGCCTTTTCCCAACTACATGGGGTCGGCTACATAAATTTGCTTTCTCCATTCTACTCTATGCAGGACCAAGTCGACATTCAAATTACAAATAGTTATATCTTTTTTAATTATTTCTATCCATGTTAGTTTAGGTCTACCTCTACCTCTATCCTTACCATGGATTGTTAAAAGATCACTCTTTCTAACTAGAGCATCTAAAGGTTTACGTTGTATATGTCAAACCACCGTAATCGATTTTCTAGGTCCAATTCTAGTAATACATTTAAAATCCCACCATGGAAAGACCTTCTTCTTTAATTCTCAATCTCCAAACTTCGAATGTGGATCATACTTTAATTTTAAAGCCTTACTCATCATTGTCCACCACCTAGCCACAATACCGAGTACTAAGAAACAAGTTCTTAGTAATCCTGGTTCGACAACCACATATTTTCAAACTTGATTGATAGTAATCTTTTCCTTACTCTGAAGGGCTTTCAAATGATAAGCATATGTCGTGAAATATGTATTGAAACAGTGGAAAAAATCATATAAAGTGGTAAAGCCATCTTAATAACACAAGAATGATAATATCCAATTTTCACATGGTGTGGTGCTAACAAGTGAATAATCCATCTCCAAGATAGAGATGCAAAAGCTCACTACCATTGATGCTGATGTAAAAATGCCATGTATACTTGCCACAAAACATATTTAGATGTTATATAAAAGGATTTCTTAGTCAAGCAATCTTGTACATCCATATATCTCACTCATATGGCTCCAAGACAGTTGTCCCATTAACTGGCCCTAGTTGCAACATTCCTATCATGCCATGCATGCCAAAGGAAGATGGATGTATGGTTGTGATCTTAACTAAATAAAAAGTTGTTTAATATTTATGTGCACTGCATAAGGACACCAAAAGTAATTGAGACAAAGCAAGATCTGCCAAATTGATAGCAAGCTTAAACTTGCAGGAATAAATATCAATTTAAGATTATCTAAATAAGTTCAGTTTTAGGTCCATCATACAATGGACCAGTTTTCATTATGACAGGCTTGGAGATTCATGCATGGTTTCATAGTCCTCTTTCACAATGAATGAGAAGACGTTAATAGTCCGCAGCAGTACCAGAGAGAGACCAATCTAAGAAAATATTTTTAATACTCTAGTATCAACTGTGTTGGATTTGAATTTTCTCCAAAGAGAACAGCAACAGAACTTGAATCACTTGACAGTATGTGCTTAGAGAAAGGTGTAGATGTCCTTTGGATGAGATCAACAGAAAGCTGAATTTTCTGTTTCAGTGTCTGAAGCTTTAGAGGATGCAAAGTTTCTTCTTCTATTGTTTGTAATTAGTTTTACTGTCTAAACTCTTATTTCTCCTTTTGTTGTCAAGGTTTAAAATTGGCCATGTTATAGCATGCTTACCTCCAAAATGGTGTTTGATAAACAGATCAGGGTTTTAACTTTTAAGCAACTTAAGTGTTCTGAACTTCAGAAACTTTTAGTCCTCTCAGATATTTTAATCTTTTCATAATGAATCACCTCTTGATAGTTCTTCTGAATGTCTACCCTAACATTTTTGCCATTGTTCGATTTCTTATCCTCATGGATTTGTTTGAAGAGGAAGCAGAGGGACTTGCAATGGAACTGATAATTACTTTTAAGCTATCTCAAAGTGGTAAATAAGCAATGACAAGTTCTCAGAAGTCGAACAATTGAAGATCTAAATATTCTCAATGATCCTTATTTTAATGTAAAAGTTGAGGGGAAAAGTGTCTGTTTAGTAAATAAGAGTGAAGAGTGTCAGATTGAATGCATTATTCTCATCAAATATCCGTGCTTTGAAGGTGTGAGACAACAGATACAGCGGATTCTCTGAAGAACTAGATTACATGGAGTTTTGGATCATAGAGAAAGATCTATAGTAACAGTGAAAGTGCTTTGCTGACACTCCATCAAGCATATGCTACCTTGAAAGCCTACGTCTGAAAGAAATTTGCTCCTAAAGATGATTCTCATATTGTTAAGTACAACAAGCTTGACAAATGCTTTAAAATATGAACCAACAAACAAGGTCTTAATGAACATGTCTAGCATTCTGGGTTTTCATGTGCAACTAGTTTTGATGGGTTGTAGCTTAGGTCTGTTGCAGTTCCTGCAGCCATACAAGGTGGGCCTTGATATATTCTTCTCATTCAATTTTTATTTTTAAAAAGGAAAGATTAAAGTTCAAAAGAAAGCTCAACAAACATTAAAGATATATAATCAAATTTCTACCTTGAATTTTCACCGCCATTAACAATCATTTTACACTACAAAAGGGCATTTGCACATTGGCATAGTATTTGTTGTTTGTTTGGAACATCATGCTCTGTTCGTTTGATGGTGTTGTTAAATTTCATCTCTAAACTGTGACAAATTGTTATTGATATTCAATTCTATGACCACAATTGCCAAGTTTCAAGTCCAATAGCATGAAACAATCATCAGCTACCAATCAGTAGGGATTCATGGCTTCCATTCTGGCGGAGGGGGTGGATATGACATGAGAGGTTGCATTGAAGAGAAGATGGTGTTCCTGTCAACACGATCGCCACCACTGCTTGTAAGGGATACAAGTGCTGCTACAAGCCCAGCATTTCCAGCCAAAGTTGGCTCAGTGTAGCTTTCATTGTTCCGCCCATCGACGAAGTGATCAAATCTATTTGGTCCACCAACCATGGCCCCATTGATGACATTAGGATTTGGTGACTTCTTGTCACGCCACTGCCAACCACCAGTGCATGAATAAGCTATGCCATCAAGGGGGAGAGATGCACCACGGTGGTGCACATTCCTAGGATAATTGTTTCCATAACCCACAACATAGCTTAACCTTGCAGGATTTTTTCCTAGGACATAGTCCACCTGCAAGATTTCATGACATGTGAAGTAGTTGAAGTCATGCCATTGTCATTCACCCCTGATTCATTAAGTCATAGAAATGTAAATTCTTATATTCTACATGTCACTATGATGGATAAAAAGTTTAAGCAAAAACCTGAGAGGCTGCGAAGTCATAAAGGGTTCTGGAGCTCATAAAGTATGGACCGCAGTACCATCCAGGGATGTTGCTAGTGTTCAAGTAATCTGCATAAAGAGATGCAAGATATGCAGCATTCATTGCATATTGCAAAGGTCGTGGCTGGCCATGGTTTAGCTGAATCAATCCCCCTACACATAAGCTCAAAGATAAGTGCCAATACAAATTCACTAGCATTTGGTATTCATGGTTCATGTGACTCGTACCACAATCATAGCTAAGATTCTATCATTTGCAATATATCTAATTTAAAGAAGTATTTGATGCATGGTTGTGATCACATGATTTACCATCAATATTTTTTGTTTGCAAAAGCACGGAAGGAAATGATAAAGAAAGAACCAAAAATTTTGCTTCTCACTTAAAATATGACTCAAAATCAAGTAAAATGAAGAAAAAAGATTCATGCAGCCAACTCTAACTAGTTTAAGATGAAAGTTTTGCTATTGTTATTGTATTTTTACTTACAAAAGCATGGAACTTGACAACATAGATGGTTGGGGTAACATCACATAAATGCATGTGATATTTTAATTTATGGTGAATTGTCAAGATTCAATTCACCAAAATGTTGGGCTTCCATTACTCTTCAGTTAGACATGCAATTAGACTGTGAAAAGAGAGTAAAACTGGAAGAGTAAAATGAAAGCACAATCGTTGTGGTGGAGTTAGAGCCGGGGAGATACAAGGGCACATCGTCAGGTTTTTTCTCTAATAATGCTACTCATATGTCTACCCACTTATCAACCAAATCAAGTATGACACTTCCTACTTTGTCTCAAAAAAAAAAAAAAAAAAATTCAATATAAGCAATGCAACTTTATATCAAGCATTTAAAGGGAGAAGAAGATGATGTCTGTTACCTTTAGTCCAGTTGAAGATATTGAATCTATGAAGAAAGGAGCACATGTTTAGCTCTGTGGTATTATGGTAATCTCTGAGCATCGTCTCATAGGGATACCCCACATCTATGAAGATTCTAATCCTTGCTAAGAGTAGCTCAGCCCCTGGAAGCTTGTTGTCCCAACTAAAAACACTTGAATCTGGACTTGATGTGATGTCAAGAGCATTTCTAGAGAGACTCGAATCTGTTGCAAAGGAGAGATAGCTGTAGTTCCCAGTGGCATAGTACATCCAGGCAGCACCCCACAGGAACTCATCCCAAAAGCCTGTGGAGTTGTAGAATGGTTCTATGAATTGATTTCCCATGGAATAAGTTGTTCCTTGTCCTGACTCTGTAGCAAATTTGTAAACTGTTTCTGCTGCCTTGATGAGCTTTTTAGAATAAGAAGTGTCATCATAAAATACAATTGAAGCAGCAGCTAGTGCTGATGCCACCTCACTCCCCAAATCAGGTGCAGATGTAGAAGTTTGCACAGGTCGGGCATAGTTCATGTCTTCTGGCCTCTGCCAGCAGTATTCATCATCTGGGTTGGTTGATCCATTAATATGTGCCACTCCTACCTGAATGGCAGTAGATGTCAAAGACTTGGCTACATCTGCTTCTTTTAAAAGACTAAGCATGACAGCGTTGACATGCATTAAGATTGCACAGGGTAAATATGTATGGATGCTGATGATTTTGGCATGCATGCTGATGAAAATATGTAATTCCATATACACTACACAGTGCCACCTCCACTAACAAAAAGTAACTAATAAATCCAAGAAAGTCAGATAACTTTAAGGAATATGAATGTTTTTAAGACATAAATATGGTTTAGATATTGTGTCTCTTGGGAATAGTTTTGCTATAACAACTAATGTTGGTTTATGTCATCTATTCTCTGCTTCCATCAAAGCACTATAAATTCATCTGCAAAATTGCCTAACTAGCATATGAACAGAGTTTGCAATTTTATATTTATTAACCCTTTTTTTGCTTATGTGAAGGAATTTTGAATCTATCAACCTCACAAAAGGCTATTAGCAGTTTGAAGGTTTTCTATCAAAAGGCTTGTCCACGAACATAATGACTGAGATGAGAACATTTTGATTCTAGTCATAATGTTTCATGACCAAACTGACAATCATATCATGAACTCAATCATCCACCTTTATCATCAAAGTAAGAGAAGGGGTTTCAAATTATCATCAGTTACAAGAAAAGCATTTCTAACATTATCCAGAGCATAATATCACACCTCCTTGCTAATAGATCTGTCAACTGCCTTACTTTTGTTGGCTCTGAGCATTACCATATGCTTCATTTGATATGTGCATCATCAGCGAAAAATTCACTTCATTTCTCCAACATAGGTAGATGAATAAATCCCACCCCTAATAACAATTTGTTAATTTTTAAATTTCAACTCCATGGCATGTGGGAAGTTCTGAATGTTTTTATCCAAAAAAAAAGGAAAAAGAAAGAAAGTTCTTCATGTCTGCAAAAATCTGAACCACGCCAATCATTCTCAACAAATCTGAATGAAAATTTTCAAGGTGACTGATCTTGAAAACAACTATAAATCTATTTGGCACCCTCAATTGAAATCAATGCTTCAATGGCTATTACTAGCAAGGGTGACGGAGTCAATATGGCCAGTACTGAAAAGCATAAAGCTAGACCAGAAGGTTGGCCTAGATTGAGGAAAAAAAGGGATTTCAGCAGTGTACTAATTCAGGATAACTATGCAAAAAAATTTCATATCTTTAAAGCATCCTTACCAAAAAACTTTTAAAGCATAAAATCTAGAAACAAGTATAGAGAAGTCATTTATTGCGGAAACCTAATTATTTTAGTTAGTGTTTGAAAACATGATCTATGGTCGATAATTAAACAAAGGGAAGTATCCTCCCTAGGTTAAAGATCCAAATCCAATAAGTTCAATCACAAACACCATAATTTACCTATGATTAATCTGAAAAAAGCTTATTTGTAAAGTTTTATGATCCATATGTGCCGTAGGTAATGTTTACTCTCATATCATTTGTAATAACATAAGATCTTACCCAAAATGCTAGCTGGAATGGATTATTGGGGTTTCTTGGCCCATATATATACCCAAATATAATTTAATGTAGGACTACATATATTTCAGTATGGGCTCTTACATACTCCTATTTAAGCTATAGAATCCTTAGCAAGCTAAGTCCCGAAGAGCATACATGACGAGTTTGCTCTGATGTTATTTGCAACAACCCAAACCTCACCTAAATAGATTAATTAGAAGATGTTATTGAGGTTTTCTTGAACTTGTATATGTATCGAAGATCTAACTAGTGTATGATCGATGTGGCACCAAACATATGCAAGCATAGACTCTTCCCTATTCCCCCTATCTAAGCCTAGTAGAGGCTCTAACAAATAGTATTTGCTCTGCATTTGAAGTCCTAATATTATGAAATGGTTCAATAAAAATCTGATCATAAATGGATGTTATTAAACTAAACCAAAATAATTTTCGAATAATATAATATATTGGTCCAAAAAAAAAAGATGGAACTTACAGCAAGAGATACTACCATGTTCTATTAGATTGCAAGAAAGTTGGGATTTCTTTTTCTTTACCTGGCTGTAGATTTTGCCAATGGTGGTACCAGAAGAATTGAAAGTCAACAATAAGTAGTCGGTTCCCCATTTGATGACATCTCTGACGTGATCATATTCTCCAATGGCCTTGTATTTATGACCATATTCTATCACCGACCAGCTTAGGAGTGTCATAGAAAAAGCCATAGGAAAATGGAATTTTATGTTCTCGCCGCTATCATAATATCCTCCAACTAACCCATCCTTGAAATCTGTATGCCCTATGCCGTCTTTCAGGCCAGAACTTGCACGCCAGGCCACGCTATAATTCTTTGGTAAGGGGCCAGCTGATCAACCAAATATTTGAAACATAAATTATACTTAACAGAATAGCCATATTCTGCAGAGGAACTGCCTACATCAACAGAAGACTGAAAATATATGAAAGAAATATGATTAAAACTGTTCATGCTAACTTTGTGAAAGTTTGTAGAGTTTTCAAAACATCTAAGTCAAAAAGGCATCTTAATGTGATGACAAAGAAAAAAAAAATCCAACTAAGATGGTCTTCTAGGAATTTAACATCCTAATCTTGACCCTAATTATTTTGTCTCAAGATATTCTAAGGTAAACAAGATGAACAGTATCAGTAGAATTTTGGAGGTGACCAATCCAATATATTTTGGGAACAAAATTCCATTTGTTAAGTGACCAATCCAAAGTTAACAGAGGTGAATCTACTTTCAAATGTTGGAGGAAATGGTGATCAGACCCTTTCTACCCAAGCAAAGAAAGCTAGGAAGAAGAATAGAAGTCTTAAAAAAAAGCAGACTAAGTTGCATTGCTAATAACAATGAGAGACAGGCATCAAGTAGACAACTTATTTTTTGATGATGTATTTCAGCCAAGGATTTCAATTAGTTACTAGATAGAAGCGGAGACTGCAAATTAGTTTGTCTAGCATGACTTCTAGAAAGTGCCTCAATCCACAACTGAGATGAGGTTTATTTCAGTATGCAAGCAAAGTTATAGACCAATCCATGAACACTATGAAAATTATCTAGTAGCTAGAACTGCCTTGCACAATTATGTTTGTTGCTTCTAAAAGCCTTTGCCTGCAATGCAATTTAAACAAAAATGCAATAAGATCCACTTTATTCAATGCACAAACCAAGCTAGATGACTTCATCACAAGCATCAAACAGAGTTTACATCCTTAACTCTACCTACGCATAAAGTTTTTATTCATAGCCGTTCTCAAGAAAGAGGATTGCATTAGGTTGATGCCAGCATAAAACCATAGTCATACTCTAAAAACAAAAATCTAATAGAGCAAATCTTTGCATCTTATTAAAAATTTGTCTGAAAACCGAGCAAAATAGAGAAAAAAACAAAATCTATGTAGACAATGTCTAACTAGTTTGGGATTAAGGCTTCGGGGTAGTTGTCGATGATGATGACGACGACGACGAAGAATTTATATCCTTAACAAAGATTTTAACTGGGCAATGTACAGAAGTGCCTGCCACATACTCATCAAGGCCCCAAAAGTTTGCAACCAGATTTGAAGTCCAAAAGACATTTAAGCAAAAGGACTTACATTTTTGTGCATCAAAGAATTTAAGAGCCATTTGGAGAGCGACAGTGTAACCATCTGGTATTGGGACGGGCTCCTCGTTCTTTGGCAGCAGCTTAAAAATGAGGGCAGGAACCGCGACGACGATGATTGTAACCACAAAAGAACCCATCAACCAATTAAGCGTCTCCTTCTTGCAAAGAACGCACCCCAAGTCAACATACTTCTTCTTCTTCTTCTTCTTCTTCTCAGCGTCCTGTTGCTGGAGAAGCCAGCCCTGCTCTGTCGCATCCAACTCATGCTTCGGAATCGCCGTTGGTTCCAAGTCCACGTTCCGGCTGTGCTCATCCTCCGCTGCCAAATCGTAGTGGATCTCGAACGCGCCTCCCCAACGGTTGCCCGTGTCCATCTCTGAGCCCGTCCTGATTCCAACGCACTGCACGTAATTGGACAAACAGGAGTCACCTGAATGAAAGTCAATCGCAATATCCGATCAATAACATGAACCATATATGAATCAATCGCAATATCCAATCTCTCGCTTGCTTCCTTGGGTCAAGCAGTATGCCTATAAATGGCCTTTGGTCTAAGTGGCAGCAGAGAAGAGTGTCACTCAATGTGAGGAAATATTGGAATGAGCTCTGGAATGAGAGGAATTCAAAAAAATTTCACAACAAGATTTCCTCGCCAACAGCGATCATCTTCAAACAAATAAACAAACAAATTTGAATTATAAGATGCAAAAAAGATTAAAAAAAAGCCGGTTGGTACATCTTTGGAAGCAATCCAAAAACACATCAACTCATCTCCTTCTTCTAATCCTATCCTCGGCTGAATGCTGTCGCTCTTAACAAAGAATTGAAAAAAAAAAAAAAAATCGAAGCAGAGAAGAAACGGCGGCAGTCGCTGGGGGAGAGAACGGGGGGCTGTTCGCTTTGGAAATCGCTCGGTTTCGGAAGGCATTGATTCGCTTTCCGCCTTCGGAGGAGAGCCGCGCGCGTGCGGCAAGGGGGCCCCGTAGACGCGGTTTATGCGTCCAGAGAGCGCCAAAATTACACGTGAATTCAGCTGGGTCCGGCCTATGGACGCCACGTGTGCGATAAAGGATTCGTTCAATTTGGTTTTGGTACGCTGGATCTTGCACGCAGACGGTTATATCGATGCTCGATTTGGATTTGGAACCGGCGGAGGAACGGAAAGTTCGAGCTGGGCTTTGGGAGTCGTGCAAGAGCGCCTTCGCACGATTGCTGAAGCCCAGCTGTACCATGGCTGTTCCAGCTGTACGGCGCTTCGTGCTACCATGGAAGCTACCTTAAACGAACCGATAAATAATATTATATATATATTATTTATTTAATATTTAAGAAATCGAAATATATATAAAAAATTTTGCACCATTTGAGCTAAAACTAAACTCTCAATGCCATTAAGTAATGGTAATAAAATTTGGTATTTTGGCATCACACATGCTGTTGGACCTACGTGTCCATATGACATGCATCTCTTATTTGGATATTTTCTATGGTATAATTTTATCGTTTTTTATTTGATTGAAGAACAAATGCAAGCCATCCCTTGATGCTAGCTAGAGGTTTAATATGAGATCTTTGGGCCTGAGGTATGGATATCTGCTGCATGGATTTATGGGAGCATCATGGGAAATCCCTTTAGGATGCACTTAATTCACTGCATGGGATTCGAGTATCATGAAATTGCCAATCCAACACCATGGAATACGAAAAAACATGAAAAGGGATTAGTTTGTCAATACCATAATTATATATAAGATGTCATTGAAATAATATGGGACTCATCATGGATTGCTAAATAATTCTTTCTTGTTTTAAATGTAAAATTGGATTGGATTTGGTTTTCAATCCAACCTTATCCATGCCGTCATCCTAATGCTCTGTTTGGATGAAAAGAAAAGCGAAAGGAAAGAAAATTCGGGAAAAAAAAAGTGGAAGGAAAAAAAATTAAAGAGAAAATATTTTCTCCTTTTGTTTGGATGAGTGAGAGAAAAATATAAAGGAAAGAAAAGTTGATAATTTACAATGACAATAATATCCTTATTATAAATGATTAAAAAATGTTTCAGTTTTTTTTTTTTTGAAGGATCAATATCGAAATAAAAAAAATGAAAGAGCACTTTTGAGTTTTCTCTCCGAAATCTCTTCGGTTTCGAAGAGAAAATTTTTACGTAGAGCCCACCACTTTTTTTCCTATGTTTTCTCCTCTAATTTTCTTTTCTTCCTGTTCTCTTCATTCAAACAAGATAAACTTCATTTTCTCTTTTATTTTTCTCTCTAATTTTCTTTCCTTCTACTTTTCTCTTCATCCAAACAGAGGCTAAATGCAGCCTCAAAATCCCACTGTTCATCTAGAAGACACATGGTTAAGATTATGAACAAATACAACTAAATTAATAATGATACTATTTTTATTATGTCTAACCAGATTTATATTAAATTTGAATTAGACATATGCCAATTTTAAAACAACTATAATTAAATATCCAGATAAAACTATATTTATATCAATATATCTGTTTTGCCAAATTTTGAAAGGTTTCATTGATTTTAGAAAACCAAAATAACTAATAAGATTTTATAAAATTATAATGACTATGCCATCTCAATTAAGACTAATATCTCATTCTACACTCAATGTCAAATCTTTACCTATACCACTCTATTTGTTAGGCTCTAAAAAAGAAAAATAAAAATGGGAGTGAGTTGAAAGCTTAGCGAGTAGCAAAAATTATATTTTTAACGACGTATTAAAGCATAAGATAAATATGTCAGGAAAGTTAAAATTTTATGATTACTCGAATAACAATACATAATTATTTTCAAATATAATATTTCATATAGAATTTTAAAAGGATAACTTGTATCTATTTCCAAAATTAATATAATACTTATATAATTAGTTTGATAAATAATAAAAATCATTTTGAATCAATTTTTTACATCTAATTTTAGCAAAAAATTATAAATTAACTTTCTAAACTATTATTTAATAACTCATTGGTCCCAAATATTACAACCATATAAAATTCTTATGATTAAGCCTACTATATTATACTTTATCCTTTATGGTGTAGGTTCATTGTTGCACATTTAATTTTTGCAAAATATGTCCACTATTTTGTATTCAATTTTGGTAGAGTAAATCTATTGTATTCGACATAATTAATTCATTATATAGCATTTAAGTCTTAAAGAATTGGCTCATTCTATGCATTTAAGCCTTATAGAATATGTTCATTATACCATATTTAATCTCTACTTAAGGTTTTAGGCAAAAAGATGGTATTAATTTCTTTGATACTTATGCACTTTTTATTACTATTTTCATTATTCATGTCTTTCTGTAAACCTTTTGTACATTAAATGGATATGAAAATTCCCAAGTGATCTTGATGAGAAATTCTATATAATACAATCTGAGGGCTTTATAGTGTTAAGATAAAGAGTATATAGTGTGCAAGCTTATTAAGTTTTTGTATGAACTAAAGTAGGCACTGGAATAATAACACAAGAAGCTCAATAGTATTGCTCTTTCTTTTAGTTTCTAAATTAATGAATTTGATAATGATCTTTATTATAAAAGATTTAATGATTAATATATTCTTCTTTACCTCTAAGTTGATGATATCTTGATTCTGTTTACTAACCTTGATCTTATGAATAATATCAAAAGAAAAATTTTTCATCATTTTGGTATGAAAGATTTAGGTGTAGTTGACATAACCCTTACCATGAAAATCATTTGATCTTCTAATTGTATATCTTTATCTTAATCTCACTAGATTTAGGTGATTGATAAACTTGATTTTTTTACTCCTTTTAATCTATCTATCCAGCTCTTAAGAAACTCTAATAAACTTGTGAATCAAGAAAGATATGGTAAAATCATTGGACCTTTCAGATATCTTTCCAATTATACTAGACCTAATATTGCTCCAACTATTTTTAAACTCTTTCCCTATACTTGCCATCTTAATAGGAATCATTGGATTGCTTTGGAAAGAGTCTTTTGGTGTTATTTTCTATTGTGTTAGATTTGTTGGCTATCCAGCTACATTAGAGGGGTACAGCTGTACTAGCTAAATTTTTAATTCATGTGATATCAAATTTAATTCTAGCTATGTGTTCTTTCTTCATGGTAGAAATGTTTCTTGTAAATCAGTCAAATAGACCTAGAAGTACAATGAAAGTTAAATTTCTTGCTCTTGATTCTATCTCTATTGAGGTTGAATAGCTTAAAAGGTCTTTTATTAGAAATTGATTTTATTCCTCTTGTTTTGACTCGTGACTTTAGAGATATAATTAATTTTTTTAAGAATAAACTTATGAATTCTAAAATAAGTAAATATAAAAAAAATTGAAGAAAAAGATCATAAGAAAATAAGAAACTTATGTAATCATCTTATGTGAAAGCTGATTATAATCTTATTGATTACCTTATTAAAGACTTAAATAAGACTAAGATTCTAAAGCAATCGAGGGGATGGGACTTACACTGTAATGAACCCTCCAACAATGAGAGCCCAACCTCTATGATAGGAGACCTTTTGAAGAAGGTTCAATATGGTAATAAAATTTTTGGTATGACTATTGCATCGAACATAAAACTTGTGATTAGTAGAAAAACATAGATTTTCTTGTTAATATAAAGTTATATCTTCAAAGATTTCTTGAAATATGTTCGTACAAAGTTTTATTATAGCATCTATAACTACTTCTTTCTTATTCTTAAGCAAGCTTCTGAGAGGGCTTAGTTGGTCATGATTTATGTTTCATCTTTATTTTAGGTTTGCCCTTATTAGAAACTTGAGTAAGGAGTAGCTCTTTATAAGGTAGAGTTTTATTGAACAAAATAACTACTTGAGCCATATGAGAGAAAACCTTCGCACCTAATTTTAAAAGGAAAAAATTCAATGAACCTATCTTAATTTTTCTTTTTCTAAGCTCATATATGAAAAACCTACTTTCTTATGATTACGTTCAATATGGTAATGATAAGATGATTGGTTGGTCAAGAAATACATATTGTTATAGATCTATTAGAATCCATTCTAACTCATCCATCCCTATGTAGTGCTCCTATGTAGATATTGAGGAAGAGCATAACTATAAATGAGACCCAAAGAAAATATTTTTCTTGATATGCAACTCCATACATATCCCTAAAAGCGTTGACCTATATGAGAGCTTGTATATATGGCCGCGATTATAATATATAGATAATCCCTAGATGCTCGTATGAGGAAATTTGAGTCGGAATGTTGTTCAAAATCTGATATCTTCTGATTTCTTCAAATAAAAACTACTAATTCTAAGTGAAGTTAAAACATCTCACCCATTTTATAATATAAATACCCAACAATAAAACTTCATTTTGACAGGGCTATGAGATGACGAGGAAAAAAAAATAAGGCCAAGACATTAGTTAATTCACATTGATCCATACATACTGATATCTGCGTCTTTAAGCAGTACAGATTTCTTTTTTATAAAAACAAACTCTAGTTAGTTTTCCTTTTATTCTTTTTTTTCAATAAATATTAAAACAACTGGAAACAGGTTTGACAATTTAAGAGAGGAAATAGACTTTTTGTCAGCCAGACGCATCAAGCATGTTACCATCCTTGAATTGCAGTCAGATGAGGTGTTCTGATATCAGTTAAAATCGTTATAATAACTGATATGACAGTATGGCATGAAGACATGAACTGGTTGACAATTGACAATGGCATTAGCTATTGAATCAACTATTGCATCAATCTAATCAATCTCAGCTAACCATGTAATGGAATGTGAGGGGCAAAACTGTAACTGAAGACCAAAACGAATTATGTTGAATGAAAGTTTCAGGACCAAAAATATATTAATGAAAAAAGTGGGCACATGTTAACTTTTGCTAATGAGTAACTAATGATGGTCACAATTGCTACATATAGCGATCCACACTGGTTCCCACCAGAAGATCAGACTGATCTTCTGACATCTTCTGGCATCAAGGCACACCATCAGAAGCTAAAGCTTCTTAAATAGAGTCCCCAGGGATCATTTCCTTGGATGTTAAACCACTCTGAAGGCCAAAACACACACATGCAGAGATCAATTTCACTAATTCGTTATTTTTAGAAGCCATATCAGATCTTTCGCATTGCTCAAACAAAATAGTCATGGATTTCAACAGGAAATGGCTGTCCAGATGCAATAGATGCACTCAGTCTTCAACATGCCTGATAGTATTTATATCAAGTCCAAACTTCACCTACAATAATATTTTAGCTGCATGTATTTCACATCAGAAGAAATGCAAAGCAAAGGTCTTCCAATTTAGCAGACAGTGAATCTCCCAAATTGAAAGGTGCGTTGTCTCTGGGACATGAATTCTATATTCAGCAAGCAGCTCACTAACCCCTTATTGATGCCTGAGGCACAGCTGGTAAGCCCAATTCATCCTCCGCCTGTATCAGAACACACCAACAAATCAGCATTTGTTTTCAATTTAAAATAGAAAATTCTAGCATTTTCCCAGTGACATGGTGAATGATACCAAAGCAGCAGTAAATAAACAGGCAAAAACATGTAATTGAGGGACTTCTGATGGGGAACCTCAGTTGCCTTTGTCAGCCTTTGTGACAATAGGTAGAATTATTTCCATAAGAATTAGTAGATACAGATATTCGCTTATAAAAATATCCGCTATGATTCTAGAAACATCCACTCATCTTTTTTTACCAAAAGGTAGTGTTTGCCTAGCCATGAAGGGAAAAACATGCCTGTGCCATTTAAATCATCATTCTTCAGCAAAGGCAATACAAGGGGGAATATTTATGCTGTGTTCCTCATCTCATGAGAGAGAGAGAAAGATGGCTTTTTTTTTTGGTTGCCTTCTACCATTTGGTTTCTCTTAAAATGCGGTAACTGTGTCAGATGTATTGAATTTCTGACAGTGGGCATATCCCCAGGGAGTTCGCTTAGAGTTCCTGAATTTCATCTTTGAAATAGTGCTTCAATTACATCTTTCATGATCATCAATACTAAGTACTTCCCATTCTTTACCTTCCATCAGTTGGGAAAAGAGCATAACATTCAACTCTGACTCTCAATCATAGAAGTCATTGCAGGTTGTGAGATCTGATTACCAACTCAAAGATCAACATGAAAGGAAACCTATTTCAGCAAAAATTCTTTATCCACAAGGCCAAACAGTCATGATATATAGACAACTCTAATGATAGGGATACCATAAAAGGCTTTCACATGCAGACCTAGATTGTATCGATAATTCACATCATGCTACAATATTCTAGGCTCGGAATGAGAACAATGAAGCTTTGTCTCTAAATTTCAAATGATGCAGAGGTATTATTTATTATTTAAGTCATTTCTGACATTTTAGTATCCTCACATCTGACAAGTTTGCATTTCCACATTTGACTGAATTTCTCAATAGGTCTTCATGGCTTGTCTACCATATGAACAATTTCTTTATCCTCTGGTTTTTTAGGCAGAAAATAAACGAACAAAATTTCAAAATTCAATTTTACCTTTGACATCTAGAGATCTAGAAATTCAAGAATTTTGACAACTTCTTATCTTTCCTACTGATCCTAATTTAATGATAATCATGGTAGGCACAATGACATACAATTAATGTTGTCAAATTGCTTAGGCAAATCCTGGTGGTGGATGCCCTTCATGGCCTTAGAAAGTACCTAGGTGGCCTCCCAAGGAGGAAAGCACTTGCAGTCTTAATAATAAATATCTTTAATGACATACAAAAATTAATAATATTCATATATCATATATTCACTCCTTTTTTTCAAAATATATGATATCATAAAACTTTCCCAAAGAACAAAATCTACAAGAAGAAGGAGAGAACTAAGACAACTGCTGTCATTTCAACAACCAGAAGATATATGGTCATAGCCAAGCAGCCAATATCCAGAAAGGAATAGACAGAGAAGGAAAAAGAAAATGGTAGGTAAGAAATAGTAAACAGGGGCATAGCAAACACACACCAAGGAGGAGAAGAAAAGGTAGCAGCAAGCAAAATAGAGGCTAGCAAAGGAGATGTAGAGCAGAAACGTGAAAAGTGGGGAAGCATGGCCAAATGAAGCAATAGTAAAAGGAAAGGAGGAATAAAAATAAGAGGAGAAGATGAAGATGCTGAAGATTGATCTAGAGATAGAGAGAGAATGGAACCAAGAAAGGAATAAAAAAGTGAAAAATATATGCATTCTTGGCACCAGTGCTAAGTGATTGTCACCATCGCTATGACCCATCCACCATCAGCTGATCCACAATAGCCATTGACCAGCCTATCAGCAGCTGATGGGTAGGTGAATAGCCTTCATGACCCTCCCTCCCAAAGGTCCTATATAGGGTTCACATAGGGAAAGAAAAAGGGAAAAAGGAACCTTAATAAAGTAAAGCGTTAGGCAGCCTTGGCTTAGGTAGCCTGACTAAATTTGGCACCTCAGCAGTAACCTTGATGCCCAGCGGCCACCTTTAACAGCTGATGATAACATCTTGTGATCAAAATACTTTTGATATTTTGTAGGACTCCTAGGAGATCATAAAATCATCAGGCTGGTTTTCAGTTGTTAAAGAAGGCCTACTAATACCACAAGGCACAAAACATGAAATTGACCCAGTGAGCTAGGCGCATCCCTATTCTATGGAAGGGCTAAGTCCTCTAGAATGGTATCCTCAAATCACTTCTCACACTTCCATACATCTGTCTCCACTAGCTCTATTCCAACTCTTTAACCAGTTTTTTTTCCACTATCCCTCATTGAGACCACCTTTGGCTATTGATGCCCATGTTCATATCATCTCAACAGAGTGCATCCACAATGATACTCTATAGCAATAAAATGAAGTTTATTGAAGAGAAGTATACTGCCAATGGAGACGTAGAAGAGAATGGCTGATGGTTTTGCCATGTGAAATATTGCCTAATGAAGGGAAATAGGATGTTTCTACAGCATGATAGAAAAATGAGAAAAAGAAAGGAGATACAAAATATTTGAAAGTATTTAGGGAAAAAGCTGTCACCATTTGTTCTGTTTTGACAACAGCCTTGGATAGGAGCTAATGGTCACCTCAAAAGAAGTGCACAATAGCTTTCTTTTGTCATACTCATCTACACTACTTGGGGGTATCCGTGGATGATACATCAAGCATTGAACACAATTTAAAAAAGAAAAAAAATCCACAATCATTCCAGCTAGAAAATTTTGGCTATATTAAACCAATTATAACTTAGCAATAAATTCTTGCATGTGGTCCATATGCCAGTTTTCAGCACAATGACCAATATATTTTTGGGTTGATGAGATGAGCATGAAAAGTGACTTTTCACATGATGACCAGGGATTGTGCTACAGCATGATGCTGTGTGAACGCATGGGTTCCAAAATCTTAAGAAACATTCAGGATTGTTTTCTAAAACAAGCAATGGCATGACTGAAAATCCAAAATTAGGTCTTTTAACCTTGATTCAGAAACCACAGACTAGAAGCATCTCCCTGCAGATGGCATAATAATCTTGCTATAATTCCTGACAATTCATCAATATTTCCCATATCCATGAAGGCCTATCTACATTTTAAGGGCGATAGGATAGAATGCAGATTTGCTATAATTTGACTCAAAGCTATGCTACAGCATAAACGGACATACCTGGGGGTTGTGTCTGTTTGGTGGCTCTGCTGCATGGCTAGTTGGTGCTGCAGGCAAGTAGAGTTCTGCTTCCAGATCTGGTTCCTTATCAGGTTGAAGATAAGAAGGGACTGCATCAGATTCGGTCTCTGCTCCCATATCAGCTTCCAAAGCATCTAGCTCTGCATTGATAATTAAAAACAAATCAAAAAATGGATCGAAAAAAGGATATATAAACTTAAGTCTAGGCAGATAGTAAAAATAGCAGACAGAGAAATACATTGTTAGGAAATAATGCCAAAATAACATATGTGGATTGCTATCTTACCACCCATAAGTTCATCCTCATCAATGTCATCAGGGACATTGTAGCTTCTACCAAGAGATTCTTGTATTTCTGTACTCATATCCATCATATCCATCATCTCATCTTGCATACTCTGTGTTTAAGGAATGAAGATTTTAGACATAGTGACCAATAAATATGGACCAATAAATATGTTAGTAATCTTAGCCAAACTAAACATGGATATACTTAAACCATATGTAACTTTTGGAGTTTAACTAAAAACATGAAGAAAGATAACAAACGCACATCTATGTCTTGAATCTTCACAGTTTTCATCATTCCTTTCAACTCCTTATTTGCAGACTTCAGTGCTGACATCTGCATGTCATCAAAACCATGAATAAAATAAATATATCTGATAATACGACTCCTCCTGATAACCTTCATAGAAGCTTGCAAGACATACAGTTTGTTGAGCATCTTTAAGTCCCTCCGCAGCAAAAGAAACTTGGTCAAGGTTAAATGTCTGATTATATAACATGTCCCGCTGTCCTTCATACCTTAGCAAAACATAGATGAAATCAGAATGGTCTGGGAATAAATGTTAATTTAGTTATGTATATAAGAAAGTGAAGGGTAGTAACACAAAGAAGTTTCTAGTCATGCCACAAATTCCATCAGTGTTATAAATAGGCAATATAGTGACTTTTACATGGACAATCAACCAGACAGTGACAATCAAGTCAAAATTTTCCATCTCACACTATAATGACCTAGGTCCAAATACTTAGAGATATACCATACAAGACTCAGATCTAGAACCTTTAGTTGCTAAGAAGAGAGGTGTGCCCATTGGGTTATGCCCTAATTCACTCTTTTCTCTGTTTTCTTAAATGGTATACAATATGTAGTGAACGTCATCCAACACCATCTACTTACAATGCATATCCATTCATTAATAAGCTGAAGAACATACTTCGATATATATAGGATCGAAGAAAACATTATGTGTTCTAAAAAATTCAAATCTTCACAATTCAAATATATAATATCATTCAAGTGTCCTGCAGCCTTGATCGAAAGCAGACACTTCATGGCCTGAGGGTTTCTTTACATGCATATAAAAAGGGAAATTCCCTAACATGACTGGATGTTTACATGCAAAGCCATAAGGGACACATATGCGCATTTGGGCTAGGGCTCTCCTCTTTAAAGGTACTTCCTTTTTTGACTGAATGCATCCTTTTTGGGCATTGGAACTCATAATTTATGTTTTAAAAAACGAAGAGAGAGAGGGGGAGGCCATCAAACAAAGGAGGGAATGAAATTAGCATATCAAAAAAGTCTAATTCGGAATGCTTCATCAGCAGATGATATCAGCCACCGATTAAGTACTCTATAACTCTTGAAACTATCAAAAGCATTGCAAAAGCACCAATCACAAGATATTCAAGGTCAATGGGAACACAATCAACCATCAAATACTGCTTCCTCTTGTATGGTCATGTTTGAAGCCACCACAGGCAATGTGCATGTGCATGTGCATGCGCATGTTCCACCAGTGTGTCTGTTTCAACAAGCCTAGACTCCCACCTTGACTTGGTCCACATCTAAATTTTTTTCAAATCATGTCACAGGTGCTACGCCATCATTGCAGCTGGAAACGTGCCACATTGTACTCATGTCACCACAGCTTATCAACCTCCAACTGTACCACAAGTGTTGCCCCCCACCCACAGAACTACATAACCTGGAAGCTTATCAAGAAATTTCAGATGTCCTATGAATTGAGAGTAAATAAGCACAGTTTGGTTCAGTAAAAGCAGGTGAAAGATACTTTTGGATGACAAGTTAATTTTGTCACAAAATGCAACCATTAAATATTTAGGCTGCTCGAGACTCAATAACTTAGCTTCTTGGAAAACTTTAAGGCCATATTAGATATTTTGCAGCATTTCAAATTGTCAAAATGGATTTGTACAAGAATTCAAAAACTTGGCAGAATCAAGATTTTTCAGCTCTCAAGAACTTCATTTTGTTCTTGTCCTATAATCATAATGGCACCAATATCTGTCATCAGTCATAAGTTTCATATTGTTATATGCACTGGCCCAATGGTAAGGCCTGCACACCTCTTCCCTTCCCATCTGTCAATTTAAAACCAGCACATATCTCTTCCCTTCTTTGAACTCACCCAACTGCACCATTTCTTAGAGATTAAGTCCTATATGCCCTTATAACCTTCGTGCACCACTTTCCAGGCGCCACCCATTTTGGACACCCCACAAGACCCCTGTTTCCCTATACAAGCACCTCATCCGTAGGCTCTCCACATAACAAGCTTCCTTCCCTTATGCTTCTCTTTAGGCCTTACCCAACCTCTCTAGGCCCCCTTTTGCTCTAGAAATCCATAGATTCTACATTTTTCAAATTTCCGGCACATGCTTCACTCTTGCTGGCCTAAGCTCCCTGGGATACATCTCTATCTTTGCCTCAGGACAATTCCTTGTATTGCATATACACCTTCTGCACTGCCTTGTGCCTGCCAACACGATATGTTCTTTTGCAAAGTGTGCACCAGATCTTCCTCATTTTCCATTTATGAATTTTTAATAGGCAGGTAATATCCATCAAACAAAACCATTGTCTTCAAAAGAATCATAAGATAAAGTACACCTAAAGCAAATATATGCAAGCCAACACTAATGCTTGAAAGTACAATATTTAGGATGGAGTTCTATTCCTTTATTCAACATTTTTAAACCTTTGAACAAATTCTCAATCAATACACTCTATCTTATTCATAATCTATCCCATATAAATCTACTCCAGCATTCCTCTCTTTAGCAAACAACAGGCAGTTTTAGTGAAATCTAAATGAATTAGGACCAATAGAAAACAACAATGACATTTGGGGAAAAAAAAAATCTGTTGATGAAAACAACAGAATTTGAGTAAGTAAAATGGAGAGAGGCATTTCATTCATATTCTAAGTTATATAATATGATTGGGATAAAAGAAATGAATTTGGAAAATTTGCTAAAACAAGAGTATATGTAACTTTTATAGGAGCGAAAAACTAGAGCATGCCTAGGAACCTCCTAACTCCATGGTATCTCATGGGAATTGGGCATTACAAGGAAATCCTATAACCCATGAAGCAACTCAATCCTACAAAGCTGTTTGGATGGAGTTTTATCAGTTCACGATACCATCAAAAAAGGTCATCCCCAAGGAACAAAAAAGAAATCCACTTTTTTCTCCTGTTCTCTTTTCAAAGTTTGCCAAGGAAGCACCTTGCCTCATCACCCTTACTTGACTAATTTTCCACCCTGTTTTTTATTCTTTTGCACAGTCTCTTCTCTTCACTAAGCCAATCTAATGCCATGTTGGCCGCCAAGCCTATCCACTCATCCTAGAATTGCTAGTTCCCGTGGTGATCCACATTTCCATCCATTGATTTAGTTAACCCCTGCCATGGATGGCCTATTCCCACTTGGTCATCTAATCCTGCCACAAATGGCACAATCCTTCCCATCCCCCATGATCCACCATGGATGACCTAATTTATTCCCTCCCTCTAGATCCTAACACCCATCATGGACAAGATGATTCATTCCTTTTAGATCCTTTATCCTTGATATAGTTAAGAAAGGAGACAGAAATTATGGTTGATGAACTATCATAGCTTGCTGCTATAATGAGTACATTTTTGCCAATTGCCATCCACTAATTCATTGATACCAGGAAGGTTTCAAACTATCAACACATCAAGACCCAGTCATTAGACATTTTTAAGGACTTTCTGCTATCCCAACTGAGATAGCATGCCACTCTACTTGAATGTATCAGGTTATATAAAACACTTTGTAATCCATCCACATGGTTTTCAAAAGATTCTACTGAGTTGTGGATTTTTTGCTTATAGATCATATTATTGTATAATTAGTAAAAGGTCAAGAAAGTTTGTTTAAATAAAAGATGATAAATACAGGAGAGTTCCAAAAGTAACCAATTACTGGATAATGTAAATACCAACATAAACTCACAGCTGCAGTTATAAGACAAAAAATGATGGCACATGGAAAGTTTGCCAAATTTGCTCTACTAGAGTCATCATTGGTCAAACCTTGAACCAATAAATTTCAGTCAATCCATGCACCAGTGCATGTAAGCCAAGGACAGAAATTTTATCAACAACCCAGACAAAGCAGGAGAAAGTAATACTTTGGTTTATCCAGAACAGATGCCAAAGCTAGGGTCCACACACTACAATACATCAGTTGCTATTAGTAACATAAAAATCACCAAAAAACTGGAAGGTTTATTCTTCAAAAGTATGACTTATGATTACACAATATCCAAATATTTTTTGCCCAAATGAATAATCAAATTAGATTGCAAGCAACCAACTCTTCGACATATTATAATGAAGGATAATTGCTAGAGAATCATAACAGGGCTCATATCCAGAACCATTTAATGACCTAACAAAGATGTAATTCAGAACCAATTATCACATCATGCACATTGGTAGATCATGGGGATATGATATAAATATTTTATTCATTTAAATTATGAAATTTCTAATCTCCCAGTATATGATAGTTGTAAAACTCAAATTTAATTTCCACATAGTGATAGTAGCGAAAAGGGCCCCAAAAGAGGTGAAAAGTTAGAAGGAAAAGATAACCTACATCCTCCTTTGCTTGAGAATCCTCATGGCACGAGCTTTTACAGCTTCCTGAGCGGGACCAGGTCGAGTCTTCTTAATCTGTTCTTTGTATCTAGCCAGTTCAGCATCAAGCCTTTTGATTTTGTCATCAACCGTATCCCCTCTTTTATTTATCTGTAAATCATTTCTTCATTAGTGAAGAACAAAAAGCAGTACAAGAGATGATCTCATTCTCCCAAGACAGAAAATTGTGAAATTTTGAAGTGAAGCAGAATTCATTAATTAATACAGAAAAGACAAAAATTGCCTTATCAAAAAATCAAATTAACATGAATATGTAGAAGGGAATCTGACCCATATCCAAAAGATGTTGTTGGAAGAAAGAGAGGATGTGTTGTACATATATGCAACATATGCATGGGTGACTGTAAGACTTGCAAATGAACTGATCTCTTCATGAGAAGCTTTGGATTTTTTTTTCAGACCCATTTGTTCTGGAAATGGTGCAACCTCAAGTCACACGGTAAGATTGGATTACAAACAAGCCAAGCCAGAAAAACCCTACCCCTGAAGTGTCAAAAAACTAGCTAAAGCACAGTTCCAAATCAAGAATCAGCTCATTCAAGGGGCTAAAAGTTAGGCTTGTTTCTTCATATATGAACTTTTCTCCAGCCCCTGAATTGCTTTAAAAAAAAGGAAGAAACAAGAAGAGGAGAAGCACAGTTCTAGGGTTTCAGTTTAGGTTTGGCTGTTCGTATGTCAGGTTTGTTCCAGCCCTTGAACTGCCACACACAGTGTGTCAGGTTTGTTCCAGCCCTTGAACTGCCACACACACACACACAAAAGAGAGAGAGAGAGAGAGAGAGAGAGAGAGAAAAGAAACAATAAGAGGAGAAGCACAGTTCTAGGGTTTCAGTTTAGGTTTGGCTGTTCATATGTCAGTTTGTTCCAGCCCTTGAACTGCCACATACACACGCTAACTAGAGATAGTGTTTCAGCTTGAGAATCAGCTTGTTCGCATGAGTTAAGTCCAGTAATGCATACGTGAACTAGGCTTCAGCTTGAACTGAGCTTTCATGTAGACAAAATGCCACTGTGCTAATCTGTGACCCTAGTGACTATACGCACTTACAAATTGAAGGACATTTATATACCGTACAGCAAGACTTGATTGAAAATAAAAGAACTGTCTATGTAGCCTAAATGCTCTTATATTTCAAGCTCAGATTCAGCAACAGTGATGCATCAACATGAGGATGTTGAAGTGCAGAAGTCATGGAACTTGGAAGTATAAATTTTATGAAAGTATGTAAACCAACTCCCAGAAAAATAAATAAAAACGCAGCCATAGTATATATAAAGGTGTGAAGTAAAAGTTAACAAGTTTTATAACATGCAATTAAGGTTGCATTATGTATGTATGCATGATTCAGTCCTTTAGCACCGGTCCTTTCCCTTTTGTAGATTGCTCACAACTCAGCAATATGCAAATCCAACCACCTGTATTTGCACAGAACTTTATTTTTCAAAAAATAACAAATACTGTAGTTGGCTGTAGTTGGAGACCAAAAAAGGCAAACAGTATTCTCCATGAGAAAGACATGCATTAAGACAGGGAACATCCATATGTCTAGAAATATCCAGAAAGAAATCTAAACAAGTATAGCTGGATAGTCATCTGAGAGGGTTTCATCATGCATGAGGCATCGAACAGATTTAAATCATGAATAAGAGAAAAAGGTTCAACTTTTAATCTCGTAAGGATGTTTTGATGTCAACAAGAGACACTCTCCTGCTCTTCTTAACTAAGTTCAGATTCCTATTGTGAATTCTGCAAATAATGTCAATCAATTTTTTTAATCATTGTAAAGGGTAAATCATTTGGAGTATGAAGACTTTAAAATTAGGCCAATGGCGGGCGAAGAAGTTTGGTTATTCTCTCTCAATTGCAATTCTCAACGAAGAGATCGATCAAGCCTAAATTCCTCGCCTTCCATTTTAAGAAATCCACCTTCCCATTCCACCATAAATCGAGAAAAAAGATCAAACTTTACGGCTTCCTCTTCGCTAAATCCTCCATGCAATTAAAAACAAACACATAAACGACCAAAAAAGTCCACAAAGATATCTTCGATCAGGGGGGCAAATCGTAGAAAAGAGAATTGTGAGAAGTAATACCCTCTCAGTCGCATCCTGGATCGTCGGAGGGGGATCCTTCTTCTTCGACGCACCGAAAACCCTCCTCATCTCCTCCTCCTGATGCCCCGATCTCCAGCCGATTCCAACCTTATTCCAATCCTATCCCCGCGATCCGACCTCCCCCAAACCCTAATCCTCGAAGGAGAGATTTCCGGCCGGCGGATCCTCGCCGGATTCGTAATTCCGGCGGCGATGGAATAAATCTGCAATCAAGAGAACCAAAGAGCCATTGGAATAATCTCGAATCCAAAACCAAAAGGGGAAGATTCGAAGGGTTCGGAGATGGTCAAGACCGGAGACGAAGTCAAAGATATCGCGTCTCGGCGTCCGGAAACCCACCGCCTAATCCCCCGAAGCTTCCCTCCCTCCCCGCTCTGTTTCTTATTTTTATTCCGTCCCTTGTCCCAATCGATCTATTAACATCTGCTGGGGAAATAGAATGGAATAAATAGAATAATGGACCGATGCAACTAGAATTACAAGAATAGGATTAGAATAAGGCTCCTTGGTTTAAAGTTTTATTAAGGCTAAAATACATTCACAAATTATGCCTTATATTGTAAAAATATTATATTTTTAATATTTTATTATATAAAATTAATTAAAATTAATAAAATAATTAATCTATCAATAAAACCATTGAAATTGATTGATAGAATGATATATTAAATATTTATAAATTAAGAGACTGAATTATAATAATTAAAAAATTTGATGACTAAAATAAATTTTGAATAAAATTTTGAGGATCAAACTTATAATTTTGCCTTTTATTAAGTAATAACAAGCTAAAGCTCTCCTCTCAATACGGGAAAGAGCTCCTTTTTTTTTTTTTGGTACAAGCGGCATCACACAACTCTAGTGCGAGTCAGCCTAATTATATCGGAATACAAAATCTGATTAAAAGCAGCAGGACAGGGATCGTCTTGAATCCAGACCCTATAGTCAGCATGATGAGCAACCACCGCTGCAACCTAGTCTGCCGTAGCATTGGCTTCACGATAGACATGTCGGATCTGAACACTGACAGCATCCCGCAAAATAGCCCATATGTCCAAGAGCAGGGGATTGACTGGAGCTTGACTACAACTATCCTTCTGAATCCATAACAGAAAGAGAATCTCCCTCAATAATCAGATTAAGAGCATGAAGGGTCCTGATAGCATATAGAACTTCAGCCCATGCAGCATAGAGCTCGGCCAATGGGACCGAGGAGTCAAGACTACCAAAACCTCCAGCCGCCAACAGATCTCCCCCATGCCCTCTAATCACAAAGGCAGAACCAGCTAGCCTACCTCGGACACTCCCATCAAAGTTCATTTTTACAAACCCTGGAGGGGGGCTCCCAAGAGATGAAGACCGTATACCGGTCCGCTGCTGTAGCAGCAGGGGATCCCCAGTGGCCAGGGCAGCCAATCACAGAAGTATTATGATGACGAGAGAAATCAGCTGACAGAAGCCTGGCTTTCCGAACAATACTGAAAGAAGAAATGGGCTCATCAGTAAAAATGAGGAGATTCCAAGATAACCATATATGATGAGCAGTCGCTGCCCATAGACCAATCTGGTGTTGTCTACCCTGCCGCATAATTTGCAAAAAACGGGATCGCAGAGAGCCCACCGCATCAGGTCTACAGTCATAGCCCACACTCTGCCAGATCCGCCTAACTCTGAGGCAAGTAAAAATGACATGGTCGGTAGTTTCATCCTCCTGACCACACAAAGGGCAAATAGTCAGAATATGAAGGCCCCTAGCTGAGAGGTTGGAACAGGTCGGGATGCAGTCCCACAAAAGCTTCCAAACAAAAAGCTGAATCCTAGGATGAATAGGAAGTTTCCAAACCCATTCAGCAGCCTCCATATGATGCGAAGGAGTCTATAGATGCTCATTACGTCCCTAGAGGGAGCCAATGGCATGCAGGTACGTCGCCATAATCTAATATCAGAAACATTCCCCTGAATAATCGGAATAGCAAGGATCCGTTGAGCAAGCTCCTCTCCAAAGAGCCGGGTAACTGTAGAGAAGTGCCAGCTGGAGGAATCTTGGGAGATCAAATCCTTCACCCTCATAGTACTGGGGATATCGATACTGGTGAAAGTAGGCCAACGATAGAGGGGAAGGTCATCAATCCATCTGTCTTGGATAACATCAACCATAGAGTCATCGCCTATCATCCAAGATGTATTAGACATGATAATCGGAGTACGGCAACAAACCTCCTTCCAAAAGGGAGAATGCCCACGGGAGGTCTGAAAGACCATAGAGGAGTTCCAGTCTCCATATCTAGCCCGCATGAAGGAACTCCAGAAACAATGAGGGTCAAGTAAAAACGAGAAGCGTGGCGAGCAAACAGAGCCTCTCTTCAAACGGTTAGAGACTGTATACCGAGGCCACCTTCATGAATTAGCATACAAACACTATCCCAAGCTAGCAGATGAGTACCATGACCATCCTGCATCGAAGCCCACAAAAAGTCCCGAAAACATCTCTCGATCCTCCTCAAACAAGTCACCGGAATAGCAGTATTAGAGAGAAGATGCAAAGGAAGCGAAGTCAGAACCGATCAAATTAGGATAATCCTCGCCATCATAGATAACGAAGTAACATGCCAACCCTCGATACGATCGTGAACCCGCCGAACAATATCAACATAATCACTGGTGCGGGAACACCTTCCCGTGATAGGAATACCAAGGTACTGAAGACGATCAGCCTGAGTAAATATGCCCATAGTCTGGAGAATGGCTTCCTTAGTATTTCTTCTAGTCTTCGGGCTAAAACAAATCATAGACTTGAGAAGATTAACCTTTTGACCAGAAGCTTGGCAATAGCTCTGAATAATAGAGTCAAAAATGGACGCATTCCGAACAGTAGCCTACCCCAGCAAAATGCAATCGTCGGCATACAGAAGATGCAAACAAAGGACCCAAGGGAGCAGACATGAAGGGGACAATGCGACAGTCACACTGTGCCTGATGCAGCGCACGAGAGATGTCGTCAGCCGCCAATATGAACAAAAAAGGAGATAAACGGCACCCCTGCCGAAGCCCCACAGCAGAATGAAAGAAATCAAAAGGACTACCATTGATAAGCAATGAGAAGGACGGCGCCCGAATGCAGGCCAGAATCCAATCTATGAATAGCCTATCAAACCCAAATTCGAGGAGAGTGCGATGCAGAAATGTCCAGTTCATCCTGTCATAAGCCCTCTCCATATCAAGCTTGATTGCCATAAGACACTGTCTAGCAGGGGCTCTCTGAAGATCATACATGAATTCCTGGGCAATAGTGACATTATCTGAAATACTACGCCCTTTAATAAAAGCCCCTTGTTCATCAGAGATAAGACGGGGAACCACCCCCCTCAAACGGTTAACAAGAATACGAGCACAAATCTTGTATAAGGTAGTACACAAACTGATGGGCCGATAGTGCTGAGGGATAGAAGCGTCAGAACGCTTGGGCACAAGAGTGATAAAAGATCTATTCCAGTCAGCAGGCATGGACTTGGATTGAAAGACAGTCTGGATAGCCTGAACCACCTCAGAAGCAACAATGGTCCAATAATGCTGGAAGAAAAAAGGCAGGAAGCCATCAGGCCCCGGAGCCTTATCTGGCCCAAGATCCCATAGAGCTTGCCGAATCTCCTCCTCTGTGATAGATCTGACAAGGATGTCGTTCTCCTGAGCAGTAACCTTCTTCGAAGAAGAAACATGCTGAACTGGAGCACCGATACCAGATTGCTCAGTCCACCTAGACTGAAAGAACTGGAATAGCTGATCACGAATAACGTGGATATCCTCCGAAGATCTCCCTTCATCATCCTCCAGACGCCGAATCCGATTAGCCGCATGGCGCTTCAAGGTAGACTGATGAAAGAATATGGTATTTCAGTCCCCTTCCCGAATCCACTGGACCCTAAACCGCTGCCTCCAATAGGTCTCCTGCTGCTGAAGGAGAGAGTGATGAATAGAAAGCTTAGCTCGGAGAGCAGAGAGATCCACATCAGAAAGAGAGCCATCCCGAGATTCCTTACCCTGAAGATAAACAATATTCGCTTCCACCCCCTCAACTTGCCTCAGGATATTCCCGACCTCCTCTTTGTTCCACCTAGACAGTCTGCGCCTAAGTAATTCCAGCCGCCTAGATAATTTGTAGATAGCATTACCTCTAACCGGTAAATGCCAAACCTGAGCAATAATAGACCGAGCCGAGGAATAAGAAGACCAGAACTGCTCAAACCGAAACTGCCTATGATCCTGAGAGATAACCTCGGTGGAAACCAGGATGGGGCAGTGGTCTGAGGCAATCCTGGGAAGGTGAGTAACAGTAGTAGAGGGGAACTTAAGAAGCCATTGGGAAGAGGCCATAGCCCTGTCCAATCTCTCCCAAACTCGAGCTGAGCCTTGACGATTATTGCACCAGGTGAACTGGGGACCCGAGAATCCTAAATCCAATAATCCAGCGAATGAGATGAAAGATCTGAACTCAGATATCTCAACTGATCCTCCGACCTGTCTTCCACCTCTCTTTTCATTCGCCCCAATGATGCAGTTAAAATCACCAGCAACTAAGGCAGGAAGACCATACGCCAGAAGGGAAAGGAGTTCACCCCATAACACTCTCCTTTTCCGGAAGTTGGTACTAGCATAGACTCCAGATAAAAGAAAGGGGTCAGGATTCCCCTCAGAAACAAAGAGACACCTGCTGATTGCAGTGATGAAAAGCATCCACTCTGAGGAGGGATTGCGCCAGATGGCTAATATGCCTCCCGATAACCCCACCGACTCCACCGCATAAGAAGACCAAGTTCGGTCAATCTGTCTCCAAAAGGAAGCCAAGCTATCCCCAGATAGACGAGTTTCCAATAAAACACAAATGTCGAATTGATAAAGCTGAACCAATCTCACAAAAGAAGCTCGAAACGAGGATTTCCGGGCTCCTCTGACATTCCACAGAAGAATATTCATTGAGTTATAGGAGGGGACTGGGACATAGTCGAGTCCACCGCCATACTGCCATTAGCATTGCCTCCAAAGGATAGGGAGATGCCATTTGCCTCCATAGCTGCGGTCTCCATTTCCCTCTCTGACTCGATCATCGGACCATCAACCGAGGGCGAAGAGTTCATTCCTTGCCCCAGAATAGCAATCTTTAGACTGGATACAATAGTCTCATGACTACGACCCTCCAAAGATACCAGCTGAGGAAGCACAACTTGATCATTACCCTGACCTTCTGAAGACTGACCAGTCGAAGCAGACAGCGGCACAGAGTTCAAGGAAGCTGACTGCTTGAATGGAAGATTGACTTTGCCCAAAATGGATTTCCCCTTCCTTTTAACAGGTTTAGGGATAGCTCGATGGGTTAAAGACTCCTCGGGTCTGGCTCTCTTCATAGGACCCGGGTTGACATCCCGACGGTCCGTAGGAGACCCGATCAAAGCGTCAGAACCTAAAATGGCAAATGGATTAGCTGTCTGAACATTTTGAGACATTTTGGGCATTGTCTGATCAGTTGACTATGGAGCATTGGACTGAGCTTCAGCAGTAACTAAATCGGCACGCACTGGGAAACCGGCACAGTCCAAATGAAACCCCTTAATACCTGTGGCCATATCAGGAGAACCAGAGGCCTTGCCAACCAGTGGCATAGTAACCTCCATAGGGGATCCAGTGATAACTCCTTCACCACCAAGAGCCGAAGGAGAGGACAGAGCCTTACCACCTTTGGAGGGACGATGACGACCAGATCTCCCGGGGACCGTCCAGCCCTCCTGGGTCTGCCTCGATCTTAGAGCAGAGAACAATGCATCTGAAGCCAAGCCATGAGCAGAGGAAGCCCGGCCAGAAACAGCGGAACCCGGAGCATCAGAAGAAAGAGAAGCAGTCGCAGAAGCATCTGGCATCGTCTTTCCACCAGGCAGAGGCCCATGCGATGAGATCTGTTGCCGAACAGCCACCAACCAAGGCCCATAACAGGGGAGAGCCGGGGACGATGAAGAAACCTCTTGCGGCCGGAGATTGCAGTGGCCACGAAGATGCAGAGATCCACACATAGAATATAAACCCTCCAATTGTTCATAGACGAACGATTGCCAGAAGGGAGAATTGGATCCCCTCACACAGACACCCGACTGCAGCGAGCAAGTCAAGTCCACTCTGGCACAGACCCGCGCATAGCCTCCTCTGCTTCGCGCCACCGTAGGAGGATCGGAGAAGAGGAAGCTACCCGCCGGAGCAAGAATGGAAGAGAGGATAGCATCCAACCAATACTCCAAGGGCAGATTCGGTAGACGAATCCAAATGAGAGCCGACGAAACAGAGTCATCAGCTGGGATGAAATCCGCTCACCAGCCCTCCACTGCCATCGGCTGACCATTAACCAGCCAGGGCATGCCTAGAGCCATAACCTTTGCAGAGGGGTCCGAGAATTTAACTATGTGGCAACGGAAGGCCAGACTAACAATCTGGAATTCTCCTGGAACACCTGCGCGCCAGAATTCCGGATGAAAGCTTCGGGAGGAACCCAGATGAAAAGTGCGGACGATGATAGCTAGCTTCTCCCAGCTATCAACATCATCTTCCAAGGCAGAAGCCGGAATTTGGACTATATCGGGAAAGCTGGTCTCCAAATTGGCGATCTCGCCATAGATGGGGACGAAGAAACCCATTTGAAGCTCGACTCCGCCTCCTTCCTTCTTGCCATCGGACGGACCTTGGTAGCATCTGGCGCCATCAGACAGCAGAGGAAAGGACCGAGAAGAGAGCGGAAGAAGCAGATAGAGAAAACACCGGGGATCAACTGAGATCAGGTGCAAACATTCGTAAACACAAATCTTAAAGTAGGCTCGAAACAGGGAGCTCGGTTTCTTGTTCTACAGGCGGTGGATGGGTAGGGGCAGTAGGCTTCAAAGCAAAGGCTAATCTCCAACTCGCTTTCTTGTTCTTGGGGGTTATTTTGAAGTCAACCAATGAGCACATTGTTTATCATTGTTTATCTAAGTCTGGATGAAAGGTGACTTGTTGGACACAACTACATGTGTGGTGTTAAAAATTTGAAGACTTGTACCATGTGGTTGACTTTTTTTCCTAGTGGTTATGTTTTTAAATCGTTATAAGAATGGTCAAGTAGAGCAGCAATTGCCCTGTTGTCGAACGCCTTGATTCTGATTATCTACCTTCATCGGATCAAGCGATGCTTTCGTGATTTTTTTTAGGCATCAATACAGGAGGGTCATGATCTTCATCTTCAATTTTGAGATCTTGCTTATTTGCCTACTCGAGAAGATGGTTTGGGGATCCAGTCTTTAGCGGTTCATAGGGAGGCTCTTCTCACTAGGCACGCCTCTAGATTCCTGTTGGATCCACATTGCTTATGGAGCACTGTCATATGAGGTAGATATGGCAGCTGGTCTACCAATTTGACCTTCTGTATTCTTCGAGGCTGTTCTTTCTTCTGAAGGGAGCGATTTGCCAGTATGCCCCTACTATTATGTCTGACATCCATTGGATGATTGGGGACGGAAGGTCTGTTGATATTATTCAGGATACTTGGATAGCTAATCTCCCTATATCCCGTTGGCCAACCTTCCTCAGCTCTGAAGTTGGTCCCTCCATGTCAATTACGGCTTTGAATTGCCAGGATCGTCCTGCCTGGCATGCTCCTTCGGTGTCTCGGCTATTTGGACCTAAGCTTGCGTACATGATCTTTGCCATCCCTCTCGCTTCCTATGCTGCTTCTGATACCAGGCCGTGGCGTCGATCTTGTCTCCTTTGTGCCCCTTCTAGAGATCTTGTTGATCGCTTCCGCCCTCGAACATCGGGGCTAGGTGACGTTGCTTGGATATGGCGTCTAGCCATCCACCTCAGGATTAGGCTTTTTTTGTGGAAGATTGTGTAGGACCGCCTTCCTACTTGTTCTCTTCTGGCTGGTTGCGGTTTCCCCATTTTGCCTCTTTGCCCGATTTGTGAGCTTCAGGATGAGATGGTTGAACATGTCTTACTCACATGTTCTCGTGCCTCCCGAATTTGGCAACAGCTTCATTTTATCCCGTGGATGCCGGAGGAGGGACCCACTCGGCTTTCATTTCTGCATGCCATCCGACGGTCGGCCCAGTGCGGTCCTTGCTCTTAGGGTGTCTTTTCTGCTTATATGGCTTATCACATTTGGCTGACCCGAAACCAGTTTGTCTTTGTGGAGGAGTCGGTTTCGCCTCAGGTGATCACCCGCAGTGCTATCTCCCTCGCAATGGAGTACTTCCGCTCTGTTTCTGGTATTCACTTTGACAGACTCGACCTCTAGGACTCCCCTGCTGCTTCAGCTGCGTACCGTTCTACGGTCTTTATCTCTTGGGAGCCCCCATCTTCGGGTTATGTCAAAGTGAACTTTGATAATACTGTATCAAGTCGTCTTGCTGGATCTGGGTTTATTATTAGAGGGGGTGGACATGGCTCTCTCGACACTTCGGTCCATATGGTTGAGCTTCAGGCTGCTTGGGCAGGTATCACCTATGCGGTCCGTCAATTGGGCTCTCGCCAATTAGTCATTGAGGGAGATTCTTTAATGATTGTCCGATGGATTAGACGGGATGTGGACCTTTGCACCCCTCACAATCCTCTGATCTCTGATATTTGGGCTTCTCTCTATCCCACCTGTGCGCCGCTGATCCGTCATGTCTACTGGAAAGTCAACACTGCGGTTGATTGGGTTGCCTTTGCTGTTGCTCGTCATCTTGGTCTGTGAGGTTGGTATGTTGATATTCCTGTCCTATTATCTTGCAGTAAATTATGTACTTTAATTTATCGAATTTGATTCGTATAAAAGTGATGTGATCATCCACTTGTACAAAAAAAAAAAAATAAAAATAAATAACAAAAAGTAGAGCAGCAACTGCCGTAGTTTGACCTTTTAGTGGCATTGTTCTCCAGAAGTGTGACCAGCTATTGCTAATGGGTGATGTTTCCTATGTCTTTCTCTCTCTCTCTCTCTCTCTCTCTCTCTCTCATCTCGTGGGTGCCAATTGCCTGGATATAAAAAGACTTAAATTTGACTCTTCTTGCATTTTAATATAGGCAAAATTTAGAAACATCCTAGAGATGTTTGTCCTACAGTTCTCTGTTTAAAAAACTATATAGGTACAATAATTACACTTAACTTATAATACATTACATTAAATAAAAAATATTTGACGAATACATAAAAGAAATGACCAAACATATGTTGCTTATTAATTGAAGAATTAGATGGCAAACATCTAACGGACTACACCTAAATTTTATTCCTTTAATATTTGATCGGGCTTGCTTTCCATCACCACTCTTATCCCTATTCAGTACTAGAGTTATCCACGAGAATCAAATATTAGCGTGATGCATGGAGTCATGTTAAGTGATAGGTAAGCCCTATGTATCAACTCACCAATTGTAGGGTACCAGAGGAGGATAGGAGCAATGTCATCAAGTTTTTTCCTAGCTTTCAAATGTCTTTATTTTTTTAAAAAAAATTAATATCTTGTACCTCAACAAAAAAGAGAAAGAAATTTAATATTTTTGTGCATCAAATTATATTGTAATAGGTGTCCATGCAAACGAAGATTTATTTGATAAAATCACCCTAATAACATAGGTTCAAATCCCTCTCCTTCATGAATTTTATGAAGTCTTGCCCATCCTCTACTTAAACAAAAAAATAAATGCTTAAATAAGCTAACAGGAATCTATAAAGCTAACTCTAAATAATTGGGACAAGGTTTGCCTCTTCATGAGTTGCGAGCAGCTTGGGGTGGGCCTTGTTTTGCCATGGACGTTTTTCTTGCTTATGAAATCTGACTAAAAGAAACACACATTTTGAGGGGAGGGAATTATATAGTTAGACAGAATGGCTAACATTGAATGATTAATTTTCCATGATGAAAGGTTCTGGCTGCTGAGACTGATGGGGCTGTGGGTTCCTCAGATTTTTCCCCTCTACAAGTTGAGATGTTTTATTTAGAGGTCTCCCCCCTCTCTAATGAAAATATAACAGCATATATTTCTCTGGAGGCCAAGTTTTATTTTTATTATTATTATTATTATTATTATTCTTTTTGATGAGGACCAAATATTATGCTTGTTGATGATCACTGAATGGATCTAATGTCACTAAGAAAAGATTGAAAAGTACCCAAAAAACACGTAAAATACTAAATGTAACTTGAAACATGATTAAAGTAGATAAATGTAAATCGGTACAAATATCGACACTCTAATGATACAGTTGATAAAATAATAGATTAAAAAAACATTCAGAAATTTCTAGTTCGGTTCCTATCGCGAGTAACTTAGCCCGGATCCCTTTCATGCACCAATTCTGCGCTTAGGCATAGAATTGCTTCTGGCTGGCTTAATTAATTATGTACCGTAGATTTGCCCCCCTGCCATCAGATGCTATACGGTAGTCTAATTCGTCTGCATCCGTTCAAACCAAAAAGAAAGAAAAAAAAAAAAATTGCACCGTTCATACCATAAATATTTAGCCTCCAAAGAGATGAGGAAATAGCTGGCCAGGTGGAGAAATTTGAGATCAGGGAAAGATAGGGGTAAAACTTGCAATCACAACCCAGCCAAAAAAAACCTCCTGAGAAATTTGTGGAATTTATAATTTTCATGGGGCCCAAAAAGGTTGAGCTAAAAAACAGTTCAAGCAATCATCAAAAGCATTAATAGATTTTTAAACATTTGAGAAAGTTTTAATAATCAATCCATAATTATAATGCATCTGAGTGTATGAAAATTCAGATTCATATCCTGGTTGAAACCATGCAGCACAAAGTTTTCTGCCTCACCAGCATGCTCTTTACCTGTCCATACCAGGAGGAGTTGCAACCAATCAAATAGATACAGACCATAGACCACAAATAATTTAAAAGAAAACCACACCACAGTTGACCTTTTATCGCGAAGCTCTGGTGGTTAATTTTACACGGATAACACAAACCAGCCTCATGATGTCAAAATACAAACATAAGCTTTACCTCTACCACTCAGTAGCGACGGCCGCCGGCAGTAGACAAGAGCACTCTGGTTGGTTTCTTCCCCTTCTTTCCAAATCCATTCGTCTTCTGCGCCTCCGCGCTCTCGATGGTCCTGGGAGAGGATATGATGTTGGCAAATGACAACGCCGCACCAGCCCGAGGACCTGTGGAGAAATATATTAAGAAAAGGCTTCTGGTGATCAATTGAAGCTCTCTTATGAATATACTACCAGTCAAAGAGCTTTAAATTTTGCTTTCTACATAACAAGAAATTTAGATTAAATAGCAGCATGAGAAACTTTTAGGGATCATTCACAAAATCATTAACGGATGACATGCTACCGTCAATCATCAAACGCCTTCAATGCCGCTTGGGTGAGAAATGCCAAACCACTCTGCCAGAATGTCTGCAGCTCTGCACCAAAACATACTGACCTACAAACTTCTAAAACCACCGGTCAGAACGCTGTGTTTAACATCTTCACTGGACTCCACAACCAACAGAACTAAGAGCCGAGACATCATCTAACATATATAAGTCTACTATGGCCACAAACACCAGCAAGTATGCAACTATCAGGTAATTGTGAAATGCCATATGTTTTGAAATGGATCTGAGACAAGGTAGGTTAAACCTAGATCTCACATGTAAGTTGAAATGCCCTGGCATTTGTGTCTCTTCTAACACGTAACTAGAAGAACCAGACCCAGGGCATTTGTACCCCTCTTGAATCATAATCTCCCAACTGTTTGGGCACATTGTTGGACACTTCCACAACAGAAATCTCAGATCAGTCTGGCAGGCCGACTCAAGGAATGAGATTAAAAAATGAAGAAGCACTGATAACATGTGTTACCGTTGTACAAAATTTCTGTTGCAACTAAGCATACCTTGAAAGTTAGAAGTTTCGCCCATTCTTTCCACGCTTCCTGACAAATCAATCCGTTCTTCCGTTCTCAAAGAAGGTGAATCATGTGCAGCAGCAAAACCAAGCCGTGTCACATCCGAGAAAAGTTTCCTTTCACCAGTGACTGGAGGACTAGTGGATGGTACACTACAGCTTCCCAATGCTTAAGACAGAACAGATGTTAATTAGCAGTTAGAGCAGATCACAACATCACAGACCAACACTATCTGAGGGATTAATGCATGCAAATATTGTTTTACGCATTTGCTTCCAGAAGGTTACGATAAGAATTGTGTTTATAATGGAACAAGTTAAGCTTCAAAAGTATGAAAAAACTTGCATTCAGAAGTCTGTGCTGATACCTCACAAACATGCATTATGAAATACCTTTCTATAACAACTTAGACTGGGAATTGATTCACTAGCCAATGTAAAAGCAAAAATTATTTTACCTTCAAAGTCATCCGATGAGAATGTGACATCCTTTGGAGAATATTGTCGCTGATCAGGAGGTAGCAGACTTGCTTGCACGGCAGCAACCTCTGCCCTTACTCTCTCTTCTTGCTCCTAGAAGATACAAATTAAAAGAAACATATAACATACAATAAAATGCAACCAAAAAACACTTAGAAATGCAGTTTTGCCTTGAGCAAGGGATAAAAGATTGGCCCAAGAGGAACTGGTCTCGCATGGTTTCTGTCATGCAAGGCTCCTATCAGGAGTTTAAGCTACTACTGATTTCGGGAGAGAAGGATTCTTTGGGGCCACTTGTCCCCTATTATTACTCAAGGCCTCCCCTCCTTAATAGCCGGGGACTTTAATTGTATGCTTGGGGCTCATGAAAAGAAGGGAGGGAGGCGGTATACTAAGAAGCTGGAGATCAAGGAGTTTAGGAGTTTCATCGACACACTCGGTCTGATTGATCTTGGATTCTCTAGTCCTAAATTCACTTGGTATAATAACCGTCATGGATCGGCACGAGTTTCCGAGAGGATCGATTGAGCCTTAGCATCGACCCGATGGATTCATCACTTTCCGAATTTTTCTGTTTGGCATCTGCACAGGATAGCCTCAGTTCACTATCCCATTCTCATATCCACAGATACTGTCATCAGGTAACAGAGCCGTTTCAAATTTGAGCAGTTTTGAACCCATTATTCTTCTGTTTGGGAGCTGATATCACAAGTTTTGAGGTTACCAGTGCAAGGGGGCCCCACCTATCATATCTCTAGGCGGCTGGAGCTAGCCAAATGTCACTTACTCTGGTGGAACAAACACGAGGTTAGGGATATTTTTCGGCTTCTGGAGCAGACAGAGGAGCACATAGCAAACAAGCAACTTCGGAAGGATCAGGAGGGTAGTCTTTTAAGAGTATGATCTTACTGACCTCCGCCACCATCTTGCACTACACCATTCCCTTACTAGACAGCTGAAATTATATTGGAGACAAAGATCTCGTATCTAGTGGATTAGGGAGGGTGATCGTAACACTAGATTTTTTTCATCAAGCTACAATTGCTCACCGATCTTCGAATCGTATCCGAAGAATTATTGATGGCGATGGCCTTTGTCATGATGAGGATCAGGGGATCAGGGACCAGCTGCTTGCCTTTTTTCAATCTAGATGGATGGATCACTCTGATGCCGATTTTCCTGTTCAACCAGTTTCTCTTACCCACATAGTCTCACAGGCTGATAATGAGATATTGACCAGACCAGTTTCTTCTATCGAGATCCGTGCAGCTTTATGGGACCTGGGGCATGATAAAGCCTTTGGTCTTGATGGGTTTCCTCCATTTTTCTTTCGCTATTTTTGGACGATCATTGGTCAGGATGTGATTGACGCTATCCAGTCGGTCTTTCGTCTTTCTCTCTAGTAGCATACCAAACGACAGGAAGAGGACTTATATTACTTTGATTCCTAAGCGTCCTGATGTGACATCTCCTCAGCACTATCGTCCGATCAGCCTTTGCACTACCCTACATAAGGTCTGTGCTCGTGTTCTGGTTTCTCGTCTTCAGCCACTTGTTGCCCGGTTGATTTCTCAAGAGCAGGGTGCCTTCATCAAAGGCAACACTATCACTGATAATGTTCTATTAATGCAGGAATTTATGCATGATCTTCAGCGCTCTCCTTCCCGTCACTGCCTTATGGCAGTTAAGCTTAACATAGAGCGGGCTTATGACAGGATCTCTTGGCTCTATCTTCGACACACTCTTCAGGAGTTTCGATTCTCTGCCCTGTTTATAAAATGGATTGACTTGTGTTCATAGCCCCACCTTCTCTCTTATTATTAATGGCAGTCATACCGACTTCTTCCGCTCTTCGATCGGGCTATGCCAAGGTTGTCCCCTCTCATCATTCCTGTTTATTTTTTGTGCTAACGCTCTTTCTCGAGCTCTTGTTGTAGCACTTCAGGAGGCCTAAATGAAGGCTTATTTTGTTGCCCCTCAGGCCCCTCCCTTATCCCACCTACTCTTTGCCGATGACTGGATTCTGATGGGACGAGCCTCGATTCATAATGCAAATATCATTGCATCCATTGTTCAGCCATATTGTGCTACTTCTGGCCAGCGAGTCAATCTTACTAAGTCTTTGATCTGCTTCAATCCCAAGACCACCCTTCATACTCAAGCAGCCATTTCTCAGAGGTTTGGGATCTGGGAGCAGACGGACCAACTGATGTACCTGGGGTCCCCATATTAGGGAGGCGACCTCATGCAAGTGACTATCAGTTTGTTGAGCACAGGATTCGAGACCATCTTCATGGATGGCAGGCTTCTGGTCTTTCTTTGATGGGCAGGGTTACTTTGATTCGATGTGTTTTGTCCTCCCTTCCAATGCACATTTTATCGAACTCCATCGTTCCGATATCCTGCCTTAGGAGAATTGAGAGACATTTTTGGGACTTCTTGTGAGCCTCCATGCAGGACGATTATGGCATCCACCTTCCCTCTTGGGAGACCGTTTGCCTTCCGATCTCTAAGGGCGATTTGGGGATACAGTCACTCAGTGAGGAGGGAGGTCCTGTTAGCCAGACATGCCGCTCGCTTCTTCCTTGATCCCGATTCACTTTGGAGTTCTCTGATGAGGGCCAAATATAGTCACTCCAACCAGGCGAGGGATCTCCAGCCTGTCCATGGGTGTTCTCATATGTGGAGGAAGATCTGTCGTCGTGCTCCAACTGTTATGGCTGACATTTATTGGATGATTGGGGATGGCTCCTCTGTTGATATTCTTCATGATGCGTGGATCTCTGATCTGCCTCTGTTTAGGTGGCCTTCCTTTCTCAGCATTGATCTCGATAGCTATAGGATTGTCAGTGATCTTATTGACCACAGTTCCTCGACTTGGCATACTTCTACAATCACCCGCCTTTTCGAGATTGACCTTGCCTGCAGAATTCTTACCATTCCTATCACAAGAGATCATGCCCCTGGTACCAGGCTCTGGAGGACTTCATGCTTACCCCGTGCTCCGATCAATGATCTTGTTCAGCTTGGATATGGCGGCTTCATGTCCACCCCAGGGTTCAGATCTTTATCTGGAATCTTGCCTGAGATCGCCTTCCGACTTGTATGACTCTCCAGAGTAAGGGTATGCGGATTTCATCCTTATGCCCAGTCTGTGGTCTTCATGATGAGACGATAGACCATGCCATTCTTTGATGTCCTCGTACTCAATTGATCTAGCAGGCTTTGGGAGACATCCCATAGGAGAGACTTTCATGAGCATCCTTTTTGCACTTGCTCCGTCAGGATGCCCTCGAGAGCACTTCTGGGAGAGGAGCTTCCTAGGCGTACACAGCTTACCAGATATGGTTATCCAGGAATCTTCTCGTCTTTGAGGATGAGCTTCCATCCATTGACAGAGTTCTAAGGCAGGCGACGCGGTTAGTTGCTAAGTATTGGTGGTATGACTCTCCCCACCTTTCTGATAGATCCAGCATTTGAGGCTCCTCTGCTACTACAGTAGCAAACCGATCTACGATTTTTTTCTTTTGGGAGTCCCCACCCTCGGGTTTTGTCAAGGTGAACTTTGATGGAAGTGTCAGAGGGAGGATGGTTGGTGGAGATTTTGTTATCTGGGATCCAAATGGATTGATGTTGGCTACAGGTGGGCGGAACCTTATTGATACCTCTATCCCGCAGGCAGAGCTTCATGCTGCTTGGACGGGCATCACATATGCTACTCGCATCCTTGCCGCCCGACGACTGTATATTGAGGATGATTCTGCTGCAATCATTGATTGAATCAGACCAGATGCAGAGAACCGATCTTCAGTCAATCCTCTTATCCACGACATTAGATCAGCCCTCTATTTGGTTGATGAGGTTTATTGTCGTCATATTTATAGGGAAGCCAACTCCGTTGTTGACTGGGTGACTTCCTCCGTTGCTCATCATACGGATATCTGGTCTTGAACAAGTGGGAACTCATGTCCTTCTGTTTTATGTTTGATATTGCTTTATGACATTATGAGTTTGACTCATACCCGAATGGTATGATCGCCCGGCTGTACTAAAAAAAATGAATAAAAAGTAGCCAACTAGAAAATAAAAAAGCTATACTGATGCCGTATTTCTGAAACTCATTATTATCTTAAACAATTACTGATATAGTCAAAACTGATAATGAAATATTTATGGCTAGGTGCAGGCAATCTAGGCAAGAGAGTTGAAAATTGAGTCTTAATTTTCTCTGCATTCAAATCTTTGGGAACAATAGTCTGGATATTATATTTTCCATGAAATTTTATAATTAATTTTTGGTTTATTTGGAATGAGTTTTTTAAGTCTAATTTTGAGTAGGAACATCACTGATCCGTCATATCTTTGGTTGAATTACTAGGACTGTGACATATTTTACTATTTTCAGGAAGCTTTTCTGAATTACTTTTGCTCGAAAAGTGTATTGAAGAGTCTTGTTCTCCTAGGAGATCAACTTTGAGAGTCCCATTGGCAGTCTACAATTAAAAAGAGGGGAATTTGCTGTACCTAAGTTCAGTTTTGCAGAGATTAAATAAAAATTCCAGAATTTTCTTTGTTCTTCCACTTTAACAGTTTCCTTTCAATTCTTTTAGCAATTTATTGGCCCAAGGCTTGCTTCTTGCTTCTGATGTATATTTACATCCCTGACATGCAGACTTTCTGCACACCATCATGCCTGTTTTCAGATCTGAACAGAAAATTCAGATCTTGCATGTACCATAGGTTGGTCATTAGAGGACAGGTCTAGACTCTAGATCAATCCCCAGATTCTTTAATCATGCAATCATGGATGAAGAATTAAATGCTCTGTTTGATGAATATTAACACAGAATCATTATCAAATTGGAAACTTTTCAGTGACACAGTTCCAACATGGTTCAAGTGAGTTACATAGATCACATAATAACCATCACAGTAACAAGCTGTTTTCTATGATCGATCATGTTAAACTCGAATACTCTTCAATTCTTTCATTTTATCAAAAAAAACTTGCATTATATGTTCAGTTCATGCGGTAATAGAGTAAGCATTGATGCTGCATCGCAAGGGATATATCTAGCGAAACAATCATTATCAGATCTCTTGTAAGAAATGCATAGTCAAAAATGAAAGTGGACCTTCGAGACTTATAATAAAGCCGCAATTATTGTTAACATATAATCTTTAAGAATAAAAGTGTTGCACAGTAATGAGGCAAAAGTTTAGCTGCGATGTAAAACTCCTATCCCAACTCTAGAAATAAATTTATCAACATACCATGCAATCAGATTTTTCACTCAACTCAACTCAACTCAAATAAGCCTTTTCCCAACCATATGGGGTCGGCTACATGAATCTGCTTCCTCCACTCTGGTCTATTCAGAACTAAATCGACACTCAAATTACAAATAGTTATATCTTTTTTAATTATTTCTGTTCATATTAGTTTAAGTCTACCTCTGCCTCTATCATTACCATGGATTGTTAAAAGATAACCCTTTCTAACTAGAGCATCTAAAGCTCTTCGTTGTATATGTCCAAACCACCATAATCGGTTTTCTCTCATTTTATCTTCAATTGGGACTACTCCTATCATTTCTCGTATATGTTTATTTCTAATTCTATCTTTTTAAGTTTTATCACATATCAATCTTAACATGCGCATTTCTAATTCTATCAGATTTTTCACTATGAATGGAATATACTCCATAAGATCTAATAGGAGCAAAGAGAGAACTTTGAAGAGCCTTGATAATTGGACTTTCTAACTAAAGTGCCTCATCAACTTTAATATACTACTAGCTAGCACTCATGTTTCTTGATGCCCATGGAATGCACAGTGGGCATCTAGTAGCGGCTTCTCCAATTTTTTTTTTTTTTGGGGTATAGAGCTCCACTAAGTGATTTTCTAAATGCAACTTTAGAATGAGCTCTAAAAGAAAACAAGGCCCAACTCATCTCAACTCATCTAAGCCTTTTCCCAACTACATGAGGTCGACTACATGAATATGCTTCCTCCACTCTACTCTATTCAGGACTAAATCGACATTCAAATTACAAATAGTTATATTTTTATTAGTTATTTTTGTCCATATTAGTTTAAGTCTACCTCTACCTCTAAGGCCCAAATGGACTACTATTATTTCATAGAACTCAAATTTACTTCATATAAGCACTAGAAGGTGGCTAGGTGCTCCCACTTCTTGAATTCCAGAGAACCACCTTCTCATTTCCTCATTAAGGATACAGATGGGGTCATATTGGACCAGCGAACCAAGACAACATATCTTCCATGGAGACAGATCTGACTGATGCGGTTCAGGCTTGCTGAAGGTTGACCCATTTTAGACCAGAATAATTAAATTTTAAAACTAAGTCCAACTCAACCTAGTAAATTATGTCTCAGTCTGTGCACATGTTTGTGCCTGTGGATTGGAAGGATCGAGAAAGAAGCTTAAGCTTAAGTCACCATAGATTGAAATTACAAGAAATGGTTTGGAAAAGCAAGCAACTATCATAAAATGAAATTTTTTTCCAATTATTATACCAAAACCCAAATATCTTGTGCAAGTAACATAAAGAATCACATCCATAGTTTCCCTTAATACTATGAATGTGACAAAAATTTGGCATTTACATTAAGAAAGAAAGTAAAGCTAGAGATTTAATTCTCCAAGCCTCAAATAGTTCATCTTGAGCTTCAAATAGCTCATCCAATTAGATTATTAACTAGAAGAAAATCATCTATTAGAAAAGGAGGAAAAGGCAGTGTTACAACATTATGTAAGAAAAATTAGACCAATAAAGATGAACCATTGCAGTTACAAATCACAACCAATATTTTCAAATTACTGTATGCTTATACCTTCCTAGCAAGTCGCTTCCTCTGCTTTTCACGCTTCTTTATTTCTTCCATGAATGGTGCTAAAGAATGGGGAGGCAGGATGTCACTCAGATCAATTTCACATAGCTGATTAACAAGAATTTGTCAGACAAAATATCATAAATTTTAATTAACAAGCTCTTACCAATAGACTGAACTACCTGGAATGTTGTTGTTAAAGAAAAGTGACTCAAGTAACGATAACGCCTTCTCATGGCTTCTGTCTGTGTAACTGTCTCCAGCTCTAAAATTTTCCCACTGATTCTGCACTTGCAATTATATTATTTATGTTAGAGAACATAAACAATGATAGCTTCTATGTGAAGAATTAATATATTAATTGGTGAATGACATATAAGCACAATAGCAACCACAAGAGCCATTGATTCTGACAAAACTTTTTACAAAAAGGAAAAACAAAAAACAGATCGCTGCTTGGACTTGGACTATGCAAATATGGACACAACCAAGCCATTTCTTTTTCTTCCTATAATCACAAAAACATCACTACTATCACAGCACCAACTCTTGCATTGACATCCCCATCCCCAAATCACAATATTACTATGTTTTTTTTTTTTTTTTTTTTTGCACCAAAGTGGTAGAATAGCTGCCAAATATGCATAGCTTTCTTCCTTAGCATGGTGTCCAGAATTAATAACTAAGAATCGCCAATAGCATGACAAGAAGCGCAGACAACAAAAGATGCAAAGCAAAATTTCTGAAGCTCAGAAAGAGGTGAAACAAGAGAAAACATCCACATTTAACTCCTGATTTTGATGCAGGTAAATTAACTAAACTCATGTTCATCAAACTGAAAGAAAAAGGGGCAGTACAATAAAGGACCAGTACAATAATGCCATGATTCCGGATTTTAGTTTTTCAACTCCATCCAGATGCATTCTGGATGTACACATTCCATCCACATTTATGAGAAGAACTCCTGCATGTTTATCTAATAGTAGCGCATAAGAAAGGCAGCTTGCAAAGTAGCTGTCTGTTTGATTCCTAGCAAAAGAACACTAACTTTAGTTCAACAAAAAGACAAATCACACATGAAATCTAATATAGACTGATTTAGTCAACATGATAATTACGTCGTGGAAAGATAGAATAAGGGATAACAACAAAGTCATGGCTCTGCTAAGTCAGTCATAAGTTTGCAATTATATCCTACCTCAATAAAATGAGGGTTTGAACATCTACATCTGTTTACCGGTATTAACACGAAATACTGCAATGAACCTTGTTGTTGTTAAGTTCAACTTTAGGCAGGGTGCAATAATTGTTCTGTATGAACTGAGCTGGCCTCACCAGCCAGCAAGTTCAACAATTATCAGTTGTGCTCAATTACAATTTTTACACTTGCCAGCCAAGTCAGAAAAAATTGCTTTCCTTTAGGTAAGCAAAACAAGACTGGGTGCAACTAATTTTCTCTCAACACAGATCAGGATCAGAAATTTTAGATCATTCTCTTCGTTGAATTATATGACAACAATAGCAAAAGAACACAACATCCTGAAAAGACTAAGTTGTTACAGTAGTCATAACTTAAAAAAGAACACAACATCCTGAAAAGACTAAGTTGTTACAGTAGTCATAACTTAGTAAAAGACTACAGTAGTCAAACTTAGTAAGAACAAAAGGTCAATGTACCTTGGCGGAAGCATATCATAGCTTCCATGGTGGTGCAAAAGACACTTCATGTTTAATGGATGCAGAATAAGGTGTTGACCATCAATTGCCTGTACCAATATGGATATTAAACTCAAACTCATAATGCACATGGAACTAACAACAGGATATGATGGCGTAACTACAGCACTGATTTATATTGGCAGTTAAAGCATTGAACTATAATCACTTCACATTGAGGAGTTAAGAAATGACTATAACTCCTATATTAGTAACTATTAAATTGGAAAAGGCATAAAAGATCTTAATTACCTGATAGAAAGTGTATGAATCATTTTCCTTTGAGTCCTTGCAGCTACTTGAATTTTGAAGTGAAGTTTTCTCTTCAGTATATGATAGAATCACTTTATCAGAATATTCAAATGCTTCAGGTGCAGCAGCACGTGAGACTGGAGAACTGTCAGAACCCAATTTTCGAGATGACTCAGTTATCTCATGTTTTAGACAGGTATTTCCGCCTGCTGATTCCCATGCATCAGAGTTAACAATGTCAGAATTTGCAGTTGCATTCAACGCTTGTGACTGTGTCTTATTATGTCTAATCTTCAGATTATTGGAAGGGAGGTCGAGTTCCTTAGCGGAGGACTGTCACTATAAGTTCGATGTTCCATCCAATTTTTCATCCTGTCCTCTAGCTGTTCCAAAGCCGCACAAACATATGGGAGTTTTTCCAAGTCATCAACAAGACCAGACTCTGCTTTATGTAGCCAATTATTGAGATCTAATTTTGCTTCCCGCACAGACAACTCCACATTTGAAGTCAAAACAAACTTAGAAAATGAGTCAGAGATGCTGTCGCTGCTACATGGCATAGGACGTTCTACTTGCTGATTTTTCAGTGAGGGAACTAGCGAATCTTTTGGCCGAGTTAGAAGTGTAAAAAAAGCATGATCACCAACTTGCAACTGCTTGACATTTTCAATAAGGACCGTATACAAATCTTTTGTGGATATCATCATAAAGCATAGGGGGCATTTTTTCCAGCATTCACCTTTGTGATCCTCCTCCCCCATTAGCAGATAGCGCAAAATACAGGGGAAACAATATATGGCCACATGATGTTATTTGCGGGCAAAGGGGACTTTCCAAGCAAATTGGGCATTGTACTGGAATTGGGGTAGAGAATCTTACACAAATGACATCTTCCCAATCCATCATTTTATCTGGGTCCGTCAACTCAACTTCATAACATCCTGTATCTAACACAACAAATTTGTAATTTGCTTGAAGAAATAAATCTTTGTTGTAAGGTTTTATCTTTTGTTGCCTTCTTGGAGGAGGAAGTCGAGGCTGCGGGCGGGAAATTGGATCATAGTAGAAATTTAGCAGATGATTAGCACTCACCACCTGGTGTCTTCTTGCAGCAGGCTGGGCAGTGTTACCTTGAAGACCACCAGTACCAGCAGCCAGGTTATGAAAGCCAGATGACCTCTCGTTGATTTGAGCAGGTCCAAGTCGATCAGACCTAAATTGAGAGGCTGTCCCTTCTCTACCAGTTGGCTGGTACTCCAAAATGGAGCCACTGTTTTGAAAATATGCAACTTTCGTGGTATCCGGCACTCTAAATCCGATCACCTGTAACAATATCATCCACTTGGGCAAGTCAATAACTTGTACAGAAGGCAAGAAATAAATGATATGGTTTTGCCCAAGTTCAACTCTCATGACCAAACATAAAGCAAGAAAAACTGATAGTAGCTGCTGCTAATAATCTGACCACCGAATTCATTCATATTAAAGTATTCGAATTTTAAATAACTTTTTAGTTGGGTTAAAGGGAGTTAGAACCATACCATCCTTCACTGATAATAATACAAGCAGCAAAGGACATACCAAAATTACAATTTCTTGAGAGAAGGAGAAAGAAAGAAACAGCCAAAATAGAAGACAAAAAAAGGGGCACAGGGGGAGGGGAGGGGAGTGTGGCGTGGCAGACGTAATATTGTTGAGAGATTGCCAACAAAGAGTCTACATAAGTTGTTTGCTCATGACAAGCATAAGGTGTAAGGTGTCAAGAGCTTGAGTCAATAGACATTCTGATTTTCTTTTTCATGATGAACAGGTTTAACATTAAATTGCAAATTAAAGTTAGGAAGAAAATTCCTTTTCCACAGGGCACTGGGGAAAAACAAGATTTGTTAGAATTTGTTTGGAATAGAAGAATCAAATTTGATATTAAAAAAAAACAGGTGTTAGTGCTATGGAGCAAAGTTAAAAGATCAAAGGGTATTGCAAGCTGGTTAATTCAACAACATAATTGTCAGTTTACCTAATGTAATTATCGTGTAAAAATCAAAAAGGTAGCAAAACAGCATTATTAAAAACAAAAGGAGCATTCAAGAACAAAGAGCTCTTTGAGCCTCGGCATAAAGTACAGACACATGCCTGAGTAAGGTGAGACACACATTTTTTTAACAAATGATAGAATGATTTATATAACCAAGATTTATAACAAATAATAGAGAAAGTCAAAAAAAATCACAATAGCGACATATTTAGCCAATTAGCTCAATGGAAGGCCTCCTCTTTCTCAGCTGAAATCTATAATCCCTTGATGTCTTTCCACCTTTTTCTAAGATGATTGCATAATTTTTTTTTGTTCCACCATTTGTCTTCCAATTTTTAGGTTTTTTATAGGGTAAAAAAAATAATTATGTATGAGATGGTGCATTATAAAGTTGATACAGTCTAATAAATATAATAAAGTTAAAAAAAAATTATAGATATAACTTATGAAAAATGGCACGCTTTTCTTGTGCTTCAAATCAGATCAAATGTGCATGCCTTTTTTGCCTCATATGTGCTTAAATGAATGTGCTTCACTTATGGTATAAGTACCTAACCCTTGCTACCTTGTGCCCTACACTTTAGCATGCATCTTAAGGTATAAAAGGCACCTAACGCTCAAAGCTTTGTGCCTCGTGCCTTAAACAATACTATAACAAAAGATGTAATTTGGAAGGATCAGACTGAAAATTCATTTAAAAGTATGTAGAACCAGACTGATCTACATGACAGGAAAGTGGTTGGTGTTTTGCTTGGTGGCATTTTTAGATGGTCAAGGGTAGAACTGCATATGAACTAAGCTTCTCATAGGCAGCTTGGGCTCAACTCAATAACTACTCAATCAAGCTCGGCTCAGCTAAAAATGAACTGAACTCAAACATTGTTTTGAAGCTCAGCTTTGTAAATGAATTGAGTCTAGAAATCGGCTCTGTACAAATATAGTGGGAAAGCTCAACTCGATTGACTAAAGATTAGCTCAACTTGAGCACTCTATCTGAAGCTCAACTTGAGCTCAAGCCAAGCATAAGCACCCATTCAAATATGCTGAACCAAACCAAGCAGCTTGACACAGCTGGTGTTGGCTCATTTGCACCCCTAGCCCAAAATGTGATGAGAATTATTTGAGCTAAAAATGAGCGTGTAATTACATTCCATAAAATAGTGTGGATGATTGCACACAAACCATATTCTATGGCCTGTATAGCAAAACTTGTACGTGATTTCTGCTGGAGGTCATGAATGGAAAGATAATATTCAGACTGTGGTGGGTGGCGAGTTCAATTCGCGAAGTCTAGATCCAATATAAAGTTTTATCATTATAGATGGAAGCTCTAGGTTCCAAGTAATCACATAAGTCTAAAAAGTCTTTGTCACGATAGGGAGAAGCTCTCAGTTCTAAGAATGCAACCATTATGTTAAAAATAGTGTTCCATCTACCTATCATAAAAACAGTTAAGAATCCTATTAGTTTGTCTTCAATATCCTCTCAACTTTATCCTGTAGTATTTTCTAGTTTCTACACAACCGTTGACCCTCTAGTCACATATCCTTTGAAAACCATGCCCTCTTAGTCTCCACATTTGAAATAACCATATCTTTCCCTTCATCTCTAAAATGCATCATACATCTGATCTTTTATTTTTGAGGCAACTCTATCTGTTTTTCATCCACTATAAACCCCAACAATCCAATAGCTAAGCAATCCTTCTTCTTCATTCCCCTTAAACACAAGTGTAATAATCCCTAGTAATGTTTGAATGACCCTAGTTCTATTTTTTTTATTTTCTAATACCCTATAACCAATTTTAGAAAAAAAGAGCTAAACTATAAACTTCCCTTTCAATTTAATCTCCTTTTCATCCAACTTCTGTAAGAAGACATATTGTAGAGAAACAAAGGCCTGGCATATGTATGCCTGGAGAGCAATCATGATGACTATGGCGATATTAACATTTTCATATTATACAAAGCCTTTTGTGTTCATTATGCTTGCACACTTACATGCGCGTGCACGTGCACAGAAACAAACGTGCTTGTATATACATACACATGTGTCAATATATATATTTATGAAGTACATTTATATTCGGGTCATTCAGGTTACTTTCATGTTGGGAATTTTTTCTGTTATTAGATTCAGTGCATAATATCTGCATGCATAAGTCAAACATGGAGGGAAAAAATGCGCCTTACTTGGCTCCTCTGAAAACACATATTTTTAAATCCATAAATGCGCATAGAAACTCCAATGAGACTTATAGTTTATCAAAATAGCATACCATAGAACAATTAATGGTGTACAATGATTTCAGTTAATTATTTAATTTGGTATTTAATGGAGTACTTATGACATTAAGCCATTAAGGTCATCCTATATGATAAACATAGCACCTCCATTTCTTTCACTAACATTAGTAAGAGCTACTTTTACCGATACATGCCAGAGATTGCACAACTTCCACCAATACCAATACTGTAGGCTACTTTAGTAATGAAGTGAAACAGAAATTGTAGGTGAAGTTACCAAAAGGAAGAAACATGAAAATTTGAAGAAAAATTCTTCTTACCTTATTGGACGGATCACAGGAATCTCCAGATGCTGCAACCGCTGACTCTGCAAAATATGAATTGAAAGATAATATTGAATCTGTAGATATGGAAGAAGGCAGGCTTTGAAAATGGGAAGAAATGCGAAACAATTATAGCAGAGAACTTTTACTTTCAAAAGACAGGAAAAATAATACCAATGCTTTGAAAGAAGCCTCAGCTGCTATAAAGTTTCTTACTCAGACGAGAGGAATAAGAAATCTCTGTTCTCATCAAGCTTTTTTTCTTTTCAAAACATCAAACTCCAATTAATAAAACAAGTCACACAAGGGACGAAAAAGGAGGGGGGAAAAGAAAACTTCTGCAGCGAATGAGCGTGATCTCCGATCAAATACTAGGGTCTAACGACACCAGAAATCAAACGCCGAAAGAAAACCCTAGACCAAGAATTCACCACCAGGAAACCTCTAGATCGGGCGAGAGCTCACCGGAACTCTCGGCGCTCGCGCTGTTGGACGCCTCGGGAGCGGAGATCCGTGCCGATCCGCGGCGATCGGCGGAGAAGCCCTCCGTTTCGATTTGGGGAGGGCGGCGAGGGTAGCGAGGGGAGCCATGGCCGGAGGAGCGAGGGTTTCCTGAGAGGGCGCGCGACAGAGAAGCGGATCGATGGGCGTCGTCGGTGGGGGAGATGGACATGAACGTGCGCGAGGGAATGGGGGAGGGTCGGAGTGGTCGCAGCCGGAAGAGAGCTCGAGGGGAAATTTATTAAGGATTTAATCATGGAGCGGTGGGCATCTTGATTATCCGGCCATGTGGACAAGAAAGCCCCTGGTGATGTATAAGAATTGTCCACTCTGCCATTTTGTGGTATTTTATCAAATTATTATTGCTACTAATCAAATTGAGTCAAGATTTCAAATAAAATTTTAGGTGAGGAATTTAGTACAGCAATCTATGGTGATTTTTTTTTTTTTTTTTTTTTTTTTGAATACAAACGAACGGTCAGATGTCGTCGGTAACCAATATTAAGGACTGGAATCTACGATGATTTACCCATAAGTTTTTTTTTTCATCTTCGACATCCATCAACTCTTGATGATGATAACTAATTTATATACAAGCAAGCAATGGATCAAATGAGTTCATCTTGTATTCACTTAAAAATTATTTTAATATCATCTAAGCTTTGCATGTACATCATAGGTAAATGCTGAGATTATAGTAATTATTAAAAAAATCAATGCAATATTAGTTAATTATTTGCCTCATCTAGCTCTGAATGCATTATTCCGTAACATTTTAAAATGAGTGCTTTTAAGATCACAAGGCATGAGAAATTTAGTGTAACTTTGAGAATTGATGATTTTCATTAGGAGAGATGTGAAGTAATTTTTTTTTTTTAATTTCTAATGTAGATTGATGATTCACATTCTAATTATTCCTTCTATCAATCATTAATAGTGGCCTATCTATGAAGTATCAAAATAATAAGTGCTATGGTTGGCAAGTATCTTCAACACTATAGAAGAATATGCTATAGGATTATCCATCGATAATTGCCAATAATTTGGTTGAAGATAGTATGATCATTGCATTTGGTTGCATTTTAATAATCTTGTATGAGAGTGATCCTAAATTACCCTCACTTCTACAATTACTATCTTATCAAACAATTCTAAATCTATCTTAAAATGGATATCCGAGCTTGCCTTAAAATAGCAATTTAGATTTAGATTTGGCTCATACATAGGAGAAAAAAAAAAAAGCACCCAACAAAAAAGCCACGATATTATTTTTATACTAATATAATATAATTTGGTTTTATAAGATTATATTTATAATAATTTAATTTAATTTAATTTAATTTATCACAATTATAAGGTATTATATTATAATTTTATCTAAATATTAATAATATGAAAATAATAAATTATTATGATATTTTAAAATATATTAAGGATAGTTTTAGAATCACATGATGACTAATTTTGGATTTTTAAAATATATCAAATAGGTTAATAATGAGTATTTAGAAATCTTTAATCTTTTGAAGATAACGTAACAAGCATGATAACCTTAAATCACTAAATACCATAACATCTTGAAATAATGATCATCAAACATTTAAGATCACTATAGTAACTCTATTTATATTGCAAAATACCCTATGTTATTATTATTAAAAGGTATGATATTTACTTGTTTCAACATTTAAGGGACCATCATTTTACTTTTTAATATCATATTTTATGGTTTTAAAAATCACGAGGTATATTTCTATAAAGGCATCAACAATATTGCTTAGATAGTATTCTATTTTTAAAATAATAAAATTTGAATAATTGTTGAATAAAGAATTTATTTAGTTAAGCATCAAAACTTTGCCCATCCTCAACCAATAAAATTTTATTACGGTAAAAAATATAACCAACCTACTCCTTAAGAGGAGGAAAAATAGAATTATCCATGTTGGCAAGGCTTTTGTACCATCAGCACACAAAAAAAAAGAAAAAAAAAAGAAAAGAAAGGAAAAGTGCAAGATTTCATTTATTTTAGCTTATCTAATCAAAAATCAATTGCAATATTTTTTTTTCTAAATTATTCAAAGCATTCAACCAACAGAATATCAATTTTATTCATATAAAAAGAAGATTAAATTGAATAAGGAATAAAAATTTAAAAAAAAGTAACATATGCAGTTTTTTTTTTTTTTTTTGTATCTCTGAACGAAAAGCAGTTTTGGAATTCCAATTCTAAGTAAAATATTGAATTGATTTGCTTTTTTTTTTTTTTTTTTTTTTGTATAAACGGGTGATCATACAATACGGGTACGAGTCAACCCATATTGATTAAAATACAATATTTGCTGTAGAACAAAGGGACATGGATCACCTTGCCTCCAACTCTAAAAACCTGAATGATGAGCCACTGACGTTGCCATCCAATCGGTCGCCGAATTAGCTTCACGATAGGTATGAAGAATCTGGACTCCATGGACCTCCCTCAAAATAGACCATATATCATATAAGAGTGGGTTGATAGGGGCATGGAAGCCATTATCCTTAACAGTCATAGAGTCACCCTCAATAATGAGGTTATAAGCATGAAGAATCCGAACGATATAGGAGATGCCCACCCAAGCAGTATAAAGCTCGGTCATAGGGACATAGGAGTCCAGACTGCCAAATCCACCTGCCGCTAATAGGTCACCCTCCGGCCCATAGATGACAAAGGCAGAACCAGCTAATCTTCCACGGACACTCCCATCAAAGTTGATTTTGACAAACCCTGGAGGGAAGCTACTAAGATATGAAAATCATATGCCGGTTCGCTGTTGAAGCAGCAGGGGAACCCCAGAGACCAGAGGAGTCAGAACCACCTATATAAAACCACGGGCACAATCCGTCATCAGGGATCAGATTTTCCACATGATCTTATGGAAAGATATACTGTCATCAGTAAAAATAATCTGGTTCTTGGACAACCAAATCTGGTAAGCCATAGCAGCCCAAAGAGCACTTTTATACTGAGAGGCCTTCTGGAGGTCATCTAAGAAAGGGGAGCACGGAGAGCCCATGTGATCCAATCTACAATAATAACCTACTGACAGCCAGATCCACCCCATTCTAGGACGAGAGAAGATGGCATGATCAGTAGACTCCGCCTCCAGACCACACAACGGACAGCTAGGCTAGATAGGCCAACCCCTCCTCGCAAGCAAGGCACAAGTGGGAAGGCAGTCCCATAGAAGCTTTCATATAAAGAGATGGACCCTGGGAAGGATGGGAAGCTTCCAGATCCATACAGTATCCAGCGAACCCTGAGACTGAGGCCTAAAGATCTTCATAAGATCCCTAGTGGGGGCCCTAGAAAGACAAGATCTCTGCCATAGTCTGAAATCTGTAGAAATACTCGGGATGAGTGGAATGGAAAGAATCCGACGAGAAAGCTCCTCTCCAAAGAGATGGGACACCAGCGGGGTACATCAGGAGGGAGGATCAGAAGAGATCAAATCCTTGACTCTCATACTGCTAGGGACGTGTTGGCCTCTAGATTGATTTTGATGATTCCAAACAATTAAAATTAAGTTTATTATAGAAATTAAGATTAATGCAGGGATGCACAAGTGTCGTACAGGTGAGCCTTATCAAGCAAAATTTTATTTGTTACATGGTAACTTATTTTCTCTTATCTTGAAAATAGCTAATTAATCCATTATTCTCTGGATGATTGCATGACTATGTGAGCTAGCTAGTTAGCTAGCTTATCCTTCCTTTTTAGCTACCTGGACTTACATGTTAGCTAACTATTTTTACCTGTGTTTGTGCTGGCCGAATGGTTGGAGAAAGCGGCTAGCTTGGGAGCTAGCTTATTTCCTTTCTTAGCTAACTTCCTCCTCTTGCTAGCTAGTTTTTTTCTTTGCACTGTAAGCCTGGCCGAACCATGCTAAAAATAAGTTAGCTTGTGAGCTAGCTTACTCCCTCTACGAGTTAGCTGGATCTCTTTGGAAGCTAACTATTTTCTCTTACAACAGGCTGGCCGAAAGTTTCTTGGAACGAGTTAGTTATCTAGCTAACTTCCTCTCTCTCTTAGTTAGCTTGTTAGCCTTAGTAGCTAACTGTTTATTGTAGGTTTTTGTCTTGGCCGAATGAGCATTGAAATCAGCTAGTTGGGCAGCTAGCTGGTTGGGTTTGTGAGTTAACTTGTTTATCTCAGCAGCTAACCATTTAATGCAGATTTTTTGTCTTGGCCGAATAGACTTTGGATTAAGCTAGCTGGAGAGCTAGCTACTCCTTTGGGCGGCACCATGAAATTCAAATTTAGTTAGCTAGGAAGCTAACTCCTTTTTCTCTTGATGCCTGAAACTTTTCATTCAGTTAGCTGAATAGCTAACTACTTTTTCTCTTTATGCATGAAACTTTTTATCTAGTTAGCTGAAGAGCTAACTACTTTAACTCATTCTCTCTTCCCAGCCGCATGAATTTTTGAATTGAGTTAGCCGGAGAGTTACCTACTTTTTTCCTGGCCTCATACACTTTTGAAATAGTTAACTAGAAAGCTAACTACTTTTATCTGTGGCAGGATTTTTTCATCTCCTATCCGTGCACTTGTCAAAACAAGTTAGCTATAGAGCTAACTATTTTTTCCTGGAAGCTAATCCTAGCCGTGTGCATGAAGGGAAGAGTTAGCTTGAGAGCTAACTGCTTTTGTCCTTCTCATGACTGATTTCTTCCTCTTGCCGTGGAGTTTTGTTAAATAGCTAGCTGGATTTGTATAGCTAGCTTGGAGCCCTTTTCTTCCTTCTCCATGAGCCACGTCTTCAAAGAAGCTGTTGGCCCAGATGACAACCCAAGAGGGGGGGTGAATTGGGTTCTTTAAAAAAATTTAAACCTTTTGAAATATTTGTTTGCTTAGTGTGAGTGAAAGTGAATGCAGATGCAAAAATAAAATACAATCAATAAGATAGAGATAGAGATAGAGATAAAGGAGACACGGCAAACACAAAGATTTTATAGTGGTTCGGTGTATCCAACACCTACGTCCACTCCCAAGATTCACTTGGGTCCACACTATAATCTTCCTTGATTACAGCCGAGTTGTTTTACAAGCTCACAACTCAAACTTGTTGTTTTCCCGGGATCACAACGAACCCAGCCGGTTTTCCGGGCTCACCAGCACAAAAACCCTAACACAAGCTATACCAAGCTTGTACCGAGGTAAGACTACCTCCACTAGTTCAATCCCCCAGATTGAACTAGACACAAACAAAAGAAATATTGTTTTTCAAGTACACAGCTCCTCAATGAGCAAATAATCAAGTAAATGAACAAGGTTTAGAAAAGCCTGATTTGTAGTTGGTTGGCTTTTGAGCTTTTCTTCTTTTCTTTTTCTCCTTGCTAGATTGAATCAAGCCTCAGCTCCGATTCTTCACAGTTGAAGCAGTTGAGAAGGATTGAAAAGCAAGAAACTGATCCTCTTTCTCCAATTTGGGAAATCCACCAAAACTTTGATTTGAATGCCTTGGATTCCTCTTGAGCTTTTTGGAGTGGAGTGGATTTGAGCTAGAAGGTTTTTTCTCTTGAGATTCAGGCTCTCTCTTTTTCGGATTTTTGAATTGGGATTTCTCTATTTCCGTTTTTCTTCTTTGTTTTTTCCGTTCTTGTTTTTGAATGATAGTCTTCCCTTTTTATAGATTTCTTTCAAACCATTTTTGGAAGAAAACTATCCGTTGGAGTGTACCTTGCAACAAAATATATCCGTTAGAAATAAAGTAAAATAGAAATATTACCGTTAGAGCTGATCTGGCAATTTGATTTTTCGTTCCAGGTGGGTTGGAGTCGACTCTAACTTTTCTGGAGTCGGCTCTAACTCGAAACACTTTAATCCGTTAATTCTGGAGTCGTCTCTGACTTTTCTGGGGTCGACAAGAAACTTTTCTGGAGTCGACTCTAACAGACCCGGAGTCGACTCTAAGTCGGGGCCAGAAAAATCAACGTTCTGTCTTTTCTGTTGGAGTCGGCTCTAACAGTCTCGGAGTCGACTCTAACTTCGTGCCAGATACTGGAGTCGGCTCTGTGATTCTCGGAGTCGACTCTAATGTCTGCAATCTTACCTAGACATTAGATTCGATCCAGAACAAGATTTAACTCCTGATTTTGATCATTCAATCGACTTATAATCTGAAAAACTTAATCAAAATCATTAGAGCCTTCAATTGTTATACTCAAATAGTTTTGTTAATCATCAAAATCATCAATTGGGTCAACAATCTCCCCCTTTTTGATGATAACAAAAACTTTGAGTATATGCATTCAAAAAATTCATTCGAACTAAAGATTATAGTCATTTTAAAGCTTAAAACATTTTTAATGAAGGATTTGATGCCAATATTCAAAGTGAACTTTTAAAATTATGCATGAGTTCTATATAAGCCATCAATTATGAACATTTAAACTAAATGTACAGAAAATTGCAATTAAGCTTGTTGTTAAGCTCCCCCTGCATTGAATAGCTCCCCCTATATATAAAAATCAAATTTTAATTGAACTGATTAAAATTTCAAGTCTCTTTCTTTTTGCATAAACAATCATTTCTCCCCCTTTCTTTCTTTCTTTTTGCATATTCAACCATCTCTCATTAAAATTTCAAGTCTTTTTTTTTTTTGCATATTCAACCATCTCTCCCCCTTTTTTGTTATCAGCAATAAGGAGAGTATTAGATAAAGAAAGTTATTAGAGAAAAATTGTTGGTTCAATAAGACATAGGGATTCAAGCAGTCAATCATAGACAGATTTGAAAATGTGTAATTGCATTACATAAGTAAGAAACATTACATAAGTTGATTCAAGTACATTCCAAAGTGAGATACATTAGATACTCAAAATTCCTAAATACAAACTATCAAGATAAAGTAAACCTGGAGAACCTAAGATACAAAAGAGTATCAAAATCAAAATCAAAGTCAGATATGTTTGAATACAATTTTCTTCAAGTGACCTATGATTTCCATTACATCATCTTTTTGAGATTTCTTAAAATTTTCAAGACAAGCTTCAATCTGTGAGACTGCAAGGTCAATGTCCTTCTTCAGTTGACCAGTTGCATGAACATAAGATCCCGAGCCATCAGCAATGCCTTCCATCCTTTCAAAGATTTTGTGAAGTTCAGCACCAAAGGATTCAACAGAATTGCTTATGGAAAAGGAAATCATGTCAAGTCTCGAGTTAAGTTCTTCTTTTAGCTGATTGAAGTCTTCTTTTAATTGATTAATCTCATGAGATCTCTGACTGTCATATTCAGCAAGCAAGGCTCTCAACTGACCAATCTGCTCATCAGAGAATCTCCCAGAAGCAGTAACAGACAGATGTGGAGGAGAGGGAACTGTGCTCGGTCCAGCTTCTGAAGGTCCAGCTGTAGATGGTCCCGCAATAAATGGATCAGGGACTGATGGTCCCGCAGTGGATGGTCCAGGGATATCTTCTACTCTGGCCTCTTCAGTTCTATCTCTCTCAGCTCTTTCTTCTCGTCCTCCTTTCATCCAGATACCATTTAACTTCTTGAAGCCCATCCGATGAATAGTAGAAATACTATAATAGTCAGTGTGCCTTAATTTCCTTAGGGGTTCATTATCCATAATTAGCACACCTTGGCTTCTAAAGATCAATGTCAGAACCATACCATATGGCAGTGTAGATCTTTTCTTTGTAGCAGCCTCTGCCATATAACCAATCATCATGCCAGCTAGGTTGACTGGCCTTCCAGTTATAATACAATCCATCAAAAGAATGTCTCGCTCCGAGACGTACTCAAATCTACCAATTTTGGGGAATAAAATTCTTCCACATATGTTGTGTAGTAACCTGAGCTCCAGATTTAATTGATTAGCAAGAATTTCCTCAAACTCGGTTACATCCCTCCCTAACATTCTTGACAATGCACCACTTCTATCATCATGCTGATATTCCATAATACCAATTGTGGGCATTTCAACAGATTTCCAAGGATTTCAGCAGTTATTACAACTCTAGTTCCTCTTACAATACTGACTAAACCGCCTTCTCCTCTACTCAAATCATTGTAAAATTCTCTCACTAGGGCAGGATAAGTGGGGATATCTAATGAACAAATCTTTTCCCACCCCATTTCTTTTAAACATCTTCCTATTGAGAAGCCCTCCGACTCAAAGAAATCAAAGTTGACCTTCCTTCCAGTTGTGATAGTCTTACCGGCTAGTTGATCTACTTTGGGTGAAGAGGGTGAAGGAGGGGAATCTTCTTGAGTGGCCGAAGAGGAGGATGGCGAGGGTTGCCTCCGAATCGTGCGTCGCCTCGTGGGAACGGACGCTCCTCCGATGAAACCGCGCCTCTTGGGTGCCATTGAGTTGATTGGAATGTGTAATCAAAGGTTTTGAGAAGATTGGGGAGGTTGGAAAGGCTTTGGAACTCCTTGGAGGGGTTTTGGGAGACGGATAAAATGATTTGGGGTCGACTCTGCCTTTTTATTTTTGACCTAGTTCGACCTAGAGTCGACTCCGAAAACTGGGTGTCGGCTCCGAACCAGAAAGTCTGTCAGCGCTCGAATTAGAGTCGGCTCTACAGAAGCCGGAGTCGGCTCTAATTGCTTAGACAGAACATCAAAAATTAAGGTGTCGACTCCACAAACTGTTAGAGTCGACTCTAACAGTTTCAGAGATAAAAAATTTTCAAGGATCTGAAACTATTCAAATTAATCATCAAACTCTAGATAAATGTTCCTTAGCAATTGGGGAAACAATGAATCAAGATCTAGATAGATTTCCTTATTGAATATCGAGATTTTTCAAGAAATTGATGAAATCTAGATAGTTGTTCTTAAGAGTTTCAGAAAATTATTCCAAAGGATCACAAACTCCTAATTCTCCTCTAAGATAACAAAATCTCTCTTCACTTAAGGGTTTTGTAAATATATCTGCCAGTTGTTCTTCAGTATTCACATAATCAAGACAAATTTCATTATTGGCAACATGTTCTCTTATAAAGTGATATCTAATTTCAATATGCTTTGTTCTTGAGTGTTGAATTGGATTTTTAGTTAGATTGATTGCACTTGTATTATCACATCTTATAGATGTCTTATCAAGTGTGATACCATAGTCTTCAAGTTGTCTCTTAATCCATAGGATTTGAGCACAGCAACTTCCAGCTGCAACATATTCTGCTTCAGCAGTATATAATGCAACCGAATTTTGCTTTTTGCTAAACCATGAGATTAAGTTACTTCCTAAAAATTGGCATGCACCACTTGTGCTTTTTCTATCTAACTTACATCCAGCATAATCAGAATCAGAATAAGCAATCAGATTTAATGTTGAGTCTCTAGAATACCATAAACCTACATTTTTTGTTCCACTAAGGTATCTAAGAATTCTTTTAACAGCAATTAAATGTGATTCTTTAGGTTCAGACTGAAATCTAGCACATAAGCAAACAGCAAACATTATGTCTGGTCTACTTGCAGTTAAGTAAAGTAGGGATCCGATTATACCTCGATAATATTTTTGATCAACCTTCTTACCTTCTTCATCTTTGTCCAGCTTGCATGAAGGACTCATTGGTGTTCCGAGGGGTTTGATTGATTCCATACCAAACTTCTTTAGAATTTCTCTTGTGTACTTTGTTTGGTTGATAAAGATTCCCTCTTTGCTTTGTTTGATTTGGAGTCCAAGGAAGAAATTGAGTTCTCCCATCATGCTCATTTCAAATTCTCCCTGCATTAACTTAGCAAACTCTTGACATAGAAGATTGTTAGTAGCACCAAATACAATGTCATCAACATAAATTTGAACTACAGGTAAATCTTTATCTTTTCTTTTCAAAAACAATGTTTTATCAACATTTCCTCTTGTAAAATCATTTTCAATCAAAAATTTACTTAGTCTATCATACCAAGCTCTAGGTGCTTGTTTCAAACCATATAAAGCTTTGTGCAATTTAAAAACGTGATTTGGAAATTCATGATCTTCAAATCCCAGTGGTTGTTCAACAAATACTTCTTCATTTATTAATCCATTTAAAAATGCACTTTTGACATCCATTTGAAATAAATTAAAGTTCATGTGACATGCAAATGCAAGTAATAGCCTAATGGCTTCTAATCTAGCTACAGGTGCAAAGGTTTCATCAAAATCAATACCTTCTTCTTGATTATATCCTTTTGCAACTAATCTAGCTTTGTTTCTAATTACTATGCCATTTTCATCTAGTTTATTTCTAAAAACCCATTTTGATCCTATAACAGAATGATCTTTAGGTCTTTCCACTAATGTCCATACATTATTTCTAGTGAATTGGTTTAATTCTTCTTGCATAGCTAACATCCAATTATTATCTTTTTCAGCTTCTTCAATGGTTTTAGGTTCAATTTGAAAACAAATGCAAGGTGATTACTAATATTTCTCATAGATGATCTAGTTCTTATTCCTTGAGATGATCACCTATAATCAATTCCTTGGGATGACTATAAGCGTATCTCCAATCTCTTGGTAGATCTACATCATTATGATTAGTATTAATAATATCAGCATTAGGCGAATCATTATCTTTAGCTTCTTGTTCATGATCTGAAGATACATCAATATTAAGTTTTTCAAGATTGTTTTCGAGAATGTTTGTATCTTCCTCATCATCAATCCTTTTGGAACTTGATGCTAAAGATTCATCAAAAACTACATGAATAGATTCTTCAACAATTAAACTTCCTTTATTGAACACTCTATATGCTTTACTAGTTGTTGAATAACCTAAGAATATTCCTTCATCAGATTTTGCATCAAATTTACCTAAGTTATTTTTACCATTATTATGAATAAAACATTTACAACCAAATGCATGAAAATATTTAATGTTGGGTTTTCTATCATGCCATAATTCATAAGGTGTTTTCTTTAAAATAGGTCTTATTAATGCTCTATTTAGGATGTAACATGCTGTGTTAATAGCTTCCGCCCAAAAGTATTTCGGGAGTTTACTTTCACATAGCATGGTACGGGCCATGTCTTCTAGAGTTCTATTTTTCCTTTCAACTACTCCATTTTGTTGAGGGGTTCTTGGTGCAGAAAAATTATGATTAATACCATTTTCATTGCAAAAACTTTCAAATAAGTGATTTTCAAATTCAGTTCCATGATCACTTCTTAGAGACACTATGGTAGTGTTTTTCTCATTTGTTACTTTCTTGAAGAATTTCAGGAATATCGAGAAAGTCTCATCTTTGTGAGCTAAAAACATTACCCAAGTGAATCTAGAGTAATCATCTACTATCACAAGACCATATTTCTTTCCTCCTAGACTTGTGGTTCTAGTTGGTCCAAAAAGGTCCATGTGAAGTAGCTCTAATGGCCTAGAAGTTGAAACAACATTTTTAGATTTAAAAGAACTTCTCGTTTGTTTTCCAAACTGACATGCATCACATATTTTGTTATTTTCAAAATCTATTTTAGGTAGTCCTTTTACTAAATCCATTCTAATTAGTTTTGAAATCAGGTGTGTGCTTGCGTGACCTAATCTTCGATGCCACAACCAACCAATCTCATTCATATTAGCATTATTAGCAACTAAGCAATGATTATTAGTAGACAAATTGTCTAAGTCAATCAAGTATACATTGCCATTTCTATTTCCAATAAAAACAATGCTATTATCAATGGGATTAGCAACTGTGCATATAGAAGATTCAAATGATACTTTAAAACCTTTGTCACATAATTGACTAATGCTAATTAAATTATGTTTCAAACCATCAACATATAAGACATTTTCAATATATGTGGAGGGAGTTATTTGAATGTTACCAAGCCCCAAGATTTGGCCTTTGCCATTATCCCCAAATGTAACTACTCCTCCTCTTTTGCTTTCGAGGGTGATGAATTGATCTTTGTCACCCGTCATGTGCCTTGAGCAGCCGCTATCAAGATACCACTTTCGCTTTGATCTTTTGGCCGCAAGACACTCCTGCAAAGATGATCAAGTCTTATGTTTAGGTACCCAAGCTTTCTTGGGTCCTTCATGGTTAGTAGCAATAAAAACTGTTCCTTTTGGAACCCATATTTTCTTTCCTTTAATATTTAAGTTTTTATTAGGTTTTAGAATTTTACATTCATAAGATTTATGTCCTTTTTTATTACATTTAAAGCATGTAAAATTACTTTGGCCAGCACGCACAAAAATATTTTTCAGTGATTTTTGTTTTCTAAAAGTGTTATACCCTAATCCGGCTTTGTCAAAAACTGCTTTTTGATTATTTAATAACATGTTCAATTTAGTTGAGCTTAAGGTAAACTTATCAACTATGTTCTTATATTTTTCAACCTCTTTCCTTAGTTTATCATTTTCATTAAATTAATTCTTTTTTTTTTACCAAAATTTCATTTTTAGATTTAAGTTTCTTAACTTCATTATTAAGATCTTCCTTTTCTTTAATGAAAGTTGAATTTTTATTTTTCAAAAGCTTGTATTTCTTTTTCAAAACCTTGAAATCGCCGACAAGTTCATTAAAAGCATCAAATAATTCATCAAATGCAAATCATCGCAAGGGTTATCGGAACTTACCTCATCATTGTCGTCCGCCATAAAACATACATTTGCGACTTCCTTTTGTTCTTCTTCTTCGGAAGAAGATTCTTCGCTATCACTCCAAGTCGCCACATAAGCCTTCTTTTTCTTTTTGTAGGCTTTCTTTAATTTAGGACATTCATTTCTAAAGTGCCCGGTTTATTACACTCATAGCAAGTCAAGGGGTCTTTCTCTTTTTCTTTGTCCTTGTCCTTGTTCTTATCCTTTTCTCCTTCCCACTTTGCTCCAAATTTCTTCTTGTGGAAGGGTTTCTTTCTCCTCATGAATCTTTTAAACTTTTTAGCTAAGAGAGCAGTCTCTTCATCATCATCATCATCATCATCGCTGCTGCTCTCTTCTTCTTTTGCAGCTTTGAGGGCAATCACCTTCTTCTTTGTGTCCTCCTCTACGTGCTGCTTCATTGTCAACTTATGGGTCATAAGTGATCCTAGAAGCTCCTCTAAGGGCAGAGTGTTGAGGTCCTTTGCTTCTTGGATTGCTGTCATTTTGGCTTCCATGATCTTGGTAGTGACCTAAGAATTTTTCGAACAAGTTCTGAGTTAGTATATGTCTTACCAAGACTTTTTAAACCATTTACAATATCTGTAAATCTAGTATACATGCATGCAATGGTTTCAGATTGTTCCATGCTAAACAACTCATATTTATGAACAAGAATATTAATTTTAGATTCTTTTACTTGGTTGGTACCCTCATGGGTAACCTCTAATCTATCCCAAATCTCCTTTGCGGAATTACATGTGGAGATTCTATTAAATTCATTTGCATCTAAAGAGCAATATAAAATTCATGGCTTTAGCGTTAAGCTGTGCCATCTTCCTATCATTATCATTTCAGTCCCTTTCGGGCTTAGAAACAATAGTGCCATCAATAACATGTGTGGTGTACTAGGTCCATTAATTATAACACCCCATAGTTTATAGTCAGAAGCTTGAATGAATATCCTCATTCTAGCTTTCCAATATGAATAATTTGAACCATTAAACAGTGGAGGTCTATTCGTAGAATGACCTTCAGCAAATGATCCAACTTGAGCTGCCATTTGGATCTTTAGCTCTTGATCGTGTGATCAAAATCTAATGAGCACTACTCTGATACCAATTGTTGGCCCAGATGACAACCCAAGAGGGGGGGGGTGAATTGGGTTCTTTAAAAAAATTTAAACCTTTTGAAATATTTGTTTGCTTAGTGTGAGTGAAAGTGAATGCAGATGCAAAAACAAAATACAATCAATAAGATAGAGATAGAGATAGAGATAAAGGAGACACGGCAAACACAAAGATTTTATAGTGGTTCGGTGTATCCAACACCTACGTCCACTCCCAAGATTCACTTGGGTCCACACTATAATCTTCCTTGATTACAGCCGAGTTGTTTTACAAGCTCACAACTCAAACTTGTTATTTTTTCGGGATCACAACGAACCCAGCCGGTTTTCCGGGCTCACCAGCACAAAAACCCTAACACAAGCTATACCAAGCTTGTACCGAGGTAAGACTACCTCCACTAGTTCAATCCCCCAGATTGAACTAGACACAAACAAAAGAAATATTGTTTTTCAAGTACACAGCTCCTCAATGAGCAAATAATCAAGTAAATGAACAAGGTTTAGAAAAGCCTGATTTGTAGTTGGTTGGCTTTTGAGCTTTTCTTCTTTTCTTTTTCTCCTTGCTAGATTGAATCAAGCCTCAGCTCCGATTCTTCACAGTTGAAGCAGTTGAGAAGGATTGAAAAGCAAGAAACTGATCATCTTTCTCCAATTTGGGAAATCCACCAAAACTTTGATTTGAATGCCTTGGATTCCTCTTGAGCTTTTTGGAGTGGAGTGGATTTGAGCTAGAAGGTTTTTTCTCTTGAGATTCAGCTCTCTCTTTTTGGATTTTTGAATTGGATTTCTCTATTTCGTTTTTCTTCTTTGTTTTTTCGTTCTTGTTTTTGAATGATAGTCTTCCCTTTTTATAGATTTCTTTCAAACATTTTTGGAAGAAAACTATCCGTTGGAGTGTACCTTGCAACAAAATATATCGTTAGAAATAAAGTAAAATAGAAATATTACCGTTAGAGCTGATCTGGCAATTTGATTTTTCGTTCCAGGTGGGTTGGAGTCGACTCTAACTTTTCTGAAGTCGGCTCTAACTCGAAACACTTTAATCCGTTAATTCTGGAGTCGTCTCTGACTTTTCTAGGGTCAACAAGAAACTTTTCTGAAGTCGACTCTAACAGACCCGGAGTCGACTCTAAGTCGAGGCCAAAAAATCAACGTTCTATCTTTTCTGTTGGAGTCGGCTCTAACAGTCTCGGAGTCGACTCTAACTTCCGTGCCAGATACTGGAGTCGGCTCTGTGATTCTCGGAGTCGACTCTAATGTCTGCAATCTTACCTAGACATTAGATTCGATCCAGAACAAGATTTAACTCCTGATTTTGATCATTCAATCGACTTATAATCTGAAAAAACTTAATCAAAATCATTAGAGCCTTCAATTTTTATACTCAAATAGTTTTGTTAATCATCAAAATCATCAATTGGATCAACAGAAGCTAGCTAAAAAATTAATTCCAGCCAACCACCACTCTGCACTCTTACATGCTCTCTCTCTCTCTAATTATATTTTCATTTTCATGATTACTGACTTTTGATCTTTTGGTGTTTGACAGAGATCTTTCCTCATCAAAGGATTAAATAGAATCAATGCTTAGGGAAATAAACTTAAACGGTTACATTTTTCTCCTGTTTTAATTTCTCTTATTACCAATGTGTCTAACGACATTTTTTTTGGTTTAAATAGCTGAGATCAGAGGAACACAATGACAAATCTGAAAAAGAAAAAGAGAGAAAGAAATCAAGAAAGAGAGTGTTCATTCCATATTTTTGGAGTGTTGGAAAGTAAGTTCTTGTGTATTGAAGTTGACAAATCTCAATCACTGCTCAAGTCATCCAGATCTGTTAAAGCATTCAAAGCTTCAGCTACCTTGGAGATCCACATTCATTGCTGAAGATTTGCTTCAAATTTGTAAAGTATTCTTTGAATATTTGCTCAAGTTAGGAGCTATCTGTTATCTATTCTGAAATTTATTGTAATAGGGTTAAGGATAACCTTAGATTATTGATTGGCTTCCTTGTGCCGTTAAACAAGAGGACTAGTCGGGTATGGCTAGGGGTTTGGCTTCCTTGTGCCGTTAAACAAGAGGACTAGTCGGGTAAGGCTAGGGGTTTGGCTTTCTTGTGCCGTTAAACAAGAGGACTAGCCAGGAAGGTTAGGAGTTGTAATCGTTGTGATACGATTAGTGAAATTCCCAAAGGATTTTGGGGGAGTGGACGTAGGAGTCGAGTTTGGCACCGAACCACTATAAACCCTCTTGTGTTTGTGATTGCTTATTCTGTGTGATTTTGTTTCGTGCACTCCACTACACCACTGTGAACTAATTTTTAACTAGTGATTAAGCACATATCTGTGCTAGTAATTAATTTTAGAAACCAATTCATCCTCCTCTTGGGTTGCTACATCTGGGCAACAAGTGGTATCAGAGCAGTGTGCTCTTGATTCCTATAGCTTTGAGAAGCTTGGAGCCAAAGATCAGTAGTAATCCAAATGGGATCTATGTTGACAGAAGGACAATCAACAAATAGACCACCTTTGTTCAATGGAATAAATTACACATATTGAAAAGCACGAATGAAAATCTTCATTCAAGCACTTGATTATGATTTATGGGGAATCATAATTAATGGACCACACACACCCACTGTTAAGATTGATAATATTGATATTGCAAAACCTGAATCAGAATGGGATGAGTAAGATAAGAAATTAGCTCAATTAAACGCAAAAGCTATGAATGTTCTTTATTGTTCTCTTGATGCAAATGAGTTTAACCGTATATTTACTTGCATGTCTGCTAAAGAGATTTGGGATAGACTTGAAGTCACCCATGAGGGTACTAATCAAGTCAAGGAATCCAAAATTAATATGCTTATTATAAGTATGAATTATTTAAGATGGATTCAGCTGAAAATATCACTGATATGTTTACTAGATTTACTGATATCATTAATGGTTTGAAAAGTTTGGAAAAATCTTATGCTAACAGTGATCTTGTTAGAATAATATTAAGATCTTTACCTAGATCATGGGAAGCAAAAGTGACTGCTATACAAGAAGCAAAATACCTCAATACTTTATCACTTGAAGAATTAGTCGGTTCTTTGATGACTCATGAACTCCAGCAATGACAACACAATGATGAAGATGAATCAAAGAAGAAAAGGACTATGGCATTGAAGAGTGCTGCTCAAGATGAGGAAAGTAAGGAAGAAACCAGTGATAGTGAAAAAGATGATGAAATACTTATCTCAGAAAATTCAAGAAATTTATGAGGAGAAAGAAATTTGGAAAAAGAAAAATATTTACCAAAGGAGATCATAGCAAAGAAAAGGAAAGAAGTGAACCTCCTATATGCTTTAAGTGCAAGAAGCCTGGACATATCAAACAGAATGTCCTCAATTAAAGAAAGGATTTAAGAAAATAAAGAAGAAAGCTATGTTGGCTACATGGAGCGACAGTGAAGCAACAAGTTCAAAAGATGAAGAAAAGACTGAAGTTGCTAATGTATGTTTCATGGCTGATGATAATGAGGTAAGTCCTAGTTTTCTAGATGACTTTACTTTCGATGAATTGCATGGTGCATTCTACGAACTTGTAGATGATTTTGCAAAATTAAGTTCAAAGAACAAAGATTTGAAAAATGAAATTAAAGAATTTATTCTTGAAAAAGAAAGAATTTCAAATAAAAATGAATCATTATTAAAGAAAAACCAAGATTTGAAAAATAAAGTGAGTAAATTAAGACCAATTATTGATAAATTTACTTTGAGTTTAGAAAAGTTAGAAATATATTAAATAGTCAAAGATTGTTTATAATAGAGCTGGTCTTGGATATAATCCTATTGAAAGACAAAAATTTTTGAAAAATATTTATGTGCATGCTAATGATTCAACTAAAATTATATGCTTTAAATATGGTAAATTAGGACACAAAGCATATACTTATCACACACACAAAGTTAAACAAATATGGGTTCCAAAAGGAACTATTTTAACTAACCCAAAAGGACCCAAGAAAGCTTGGGTACCTAAGAGCAAAACTTAAAATTGTGTATGCAAGTGTGTCTTGTTACCCGAGCAACTAAAAGACAATGGTACTTGGATAGTGGGTGCTCAAGATACATGACGGATAATAATCTCAATTCATCACTTTGGAGGCAAAAGATGGAGGTGTTAATGTTACTTTTGGTGATAATGGCTAAGGAAAAATTATTGGCATTGGAAAAATAGGTATCACACCTCATGCTTTTATTGATAATGTCTTACTTGTGAAAGGATTAAAATACAATTTACTAAGCATTAGTCAATTATGTGACAAAGGATTTAAAGTTACATTTGAATCATATTTATGCATTGTTAAAAATCCTACAAATAAAAATGAAATTTATTGGTCATAGGCATGGTAATGTATACATTGTTGATTTGAATGATTTGAATGATCGAAATGTTGATTGCCTAGTTGCTATGAATAATAAAACTGATAATAGTTGGTTATGGCATCGTAGGATAGCTCATGCAAGCATGGATTTGTTATCTAAATTAATCAAAAGGATTTAGTAAATGGTTTGCCAAAACTTACTTTTGAAAAAGATAAAATCTGTGATGCTTGTCACTTGGAAAATAAACCCGAGTATCTTTTAAATTGAAAAATATGATTTCAACCACTAGACCTTTGGAACTCTTGCATATGAATTTATTCGGTCCTACAAGTGTTGGGAATTGTATCCTAAAGCCAATCATTTGATGATTGTGCTAATGTAAATTGTATATAAATTGATATATTAATAAAAGTTATTTGGCAGTTTATTCATTACAAGAACATCTTCTTAATACTCCTGATAGTAATGAAGCCCTTAGGATCTTCCTTCACGATAAAGGAGGATTTATCTTTGAAGGTCCTCAAAAGAGTTCGCGACCAAATGATATACTATGACAGGGCCATAGTACTATCAATTATAGGACGTTGTATATCATATTTGTTGGTTGTCCTCTTAACCAAGGAGTGTAGAGACACTGGTATGACATACAGGTGAAAGTGTAGGAGTACATTTCACCGAACGTGACTCATTTTCGGATACTCTGCTGTCAAGAGTTAATCCGAGAAGATATAGGTATAAGTATCCTTCAGACCTGAAGATCACAACCAGTGACTTGCAAGCAACTCATTGTACTTAGGTGCCGGACCACCTGGATTTCTAATCCAGCTACGAAAGGTTACTGGGTGCAGTCAAGTACTTATGGTAGTCAGTTGTGGATCAAGATGGAATTTGACCTATCCCATTAAAAGGAGAAATGCTTGTGTTTCAATTTAGCAAGACCTTGGCCAAGGCACTTCATGTGAAAGTCACATGATCACTAAAGTTGAAATCACTTTATGGATTTGCTGTTTAGAGTTGACAGGCTCTTAAGCCATCCTTAGCATTTGTGGTCAAAAGGATGAATTATACGGTAACTATTTCTTAGGGTTCTTGGAGTTTGCTCGGTAACTCTTCGACCTATCCGACGTCGGGTTCCATTGCTAGATGGGCACATCGATTAGTATAGAAAGTTGTTTCTATGCTACCGGCTTAGGTTCGAACCTAGAGAGTCACACGCATAGAAGTTTCCTAGGATGATCTATTTGCTAATCAACGATTGAGAATCGTATATGATTTAATTAATCAATTTGATTGATTGAATTATCTCAATTGGGTTAAGTACAAGTGAATAAGATTCAATTTGGTTTAAGTCTATTAGAAGGACTAATCAATTTCAAATATTGATTTGAAATTAGACTTGATTTGGATTTAAATAGATTCAGGACTAGCCAAATTTGATTTGGGCTAAGGACCATGATCTATGTAGGTTCAATCCAATAAATTCAAATCAGCTTAAACCAAAACCCAAAACTAAACCCCATGTGTAAAAATAGTTTTCTCGCATAAAGATCTCACGAGAGATTAAATTCTCATGCAGAATTTAATGTATAACATTAATCTTCTCTAAACACTTCCGTTGGAATTCTAAAGTATTAGAATTTATATGGAATAAATGTGCCTCTTTCAATCAACCACGCGATAGAATTCTAAGGGTTAGAATTCACATCTCTTTGGTTTTCACCGAATTAACCAAACTCCGCGTCTTTTGGTTTTCACCGAACGTCGGAATTAACCAAAGGCGCCGCGTCTTTTGGTTTTCACCGAACGTCGGAATTAAACAAAAGGTTGCGTCTCTTTGGTTTTAACCGAACGACAGAATTTAATTCTAAGTGTTAGAATTAAGCCTATAAATTGAAGGACATTCTTCACCAGAAAAGAACACAATACACGATATGTCGTGGATTGAAATTCTAAAGAGTTAGAACATAAAATCATGGTGCAATTCTGGTGTTAGAAAAAGTTTGGTGGATCTTGGAGGAAGATTCAAGTGGAAGGATTCAAGATCAGCAAAGTCATTTTTCCGCGAGCTAGCACTCCCGGGAATCCGATCATTCGGGCTTCGCGTGGACGATACTAGAGGCCGGACGATTGAACGGCTGCAGAGCATTAAGGATTTACCTACTGTTCTTAAGGTAAGCGATTTGATCCCTAGATCTTAAGGCAGGCTTCAAGATAAGTAGTATGACTTGTCATCTTGAAGATCAAGATATGATCTTGATATTTTTATTTATATGCATATTTTAGATCAAACGATCCAATATATAAGGCAAAGATATGATCTTGATGCATGTTAGATAGATTAATATTTAATCTTTAAGTTTCCACATTAATAATTATTATTAAATTTTAAAATATGCATGCCTCAGAGATAGTTTCTCTCTATAAATGGTATCAGAGCCATGGTTTCGTATTGATCTAATTTATTGCATGTAAATTAATGCTCCTATTAATTTTGTAATCAAAGCTAAAAGGATTGGTCACAGATGGATTAAAAATCAAAATTACCATTCAATGAGGTATTCTGTGACATATTGCGTGCGATTGTTTTATTATTGATTCTTAGTCAAAAGATAATTAAATTGATCTTTGGCATCAAAACATAGATTACACTCACTCTCAAAAGATTTTATATTTGATACATATTGATGTTGTATAAAAGTATGATATTTGCATGTTTAGTATAAAACATAGATATGAGATATGATGGCTTGTTGTCTATGTTATGAAATATACAAATATTTATGAGAGTCTTATTTGAATGTCAAATATTTATTCATAATTTTTTTTTAGATATGATCTAAATATAGGAATTATGAGTAGTTGTATAATGCAAGTAATGCATGAATGAAAATATATAAACATGAAATATATTTAATCTTTTGGGTTAGCTAAATCAGGTCCATAAAGGGTTAGATCCTAAGGTTTAAATCAAATGGACTATAAGAGTATTTGATCAAATCTAAATTGATTAGATTAGGTTAAGGATGCTCTAAATCAAACAATAGTTGTAGTTGATCATGTCCATATCTTTGATTAAACCAAATGGATGTAGATTAGGCTCCGTGGTTGAGCATGAATCTCTTAGATGGTCAAATCAAAATTGGTTAACCATATGATGTCAAGGTGAGTTGGCAAGTTGCTCTAGGATCAACGATCGAATGGTTTTTAATTGGGAGCTACTCGTATTGATGCGTCTTTAACGAGTTAATGGCATATCCCTCCCATCGATCTCACTTACCTGGTCAATATGGTGAACCATTTATGATTCAGATCATTTACTGATTCGGGTTGACCCATGCCTGTAAGGAAATTAGTCTGACTGATTTAGGTGCCACTTAACCTGACTTAATCTTGTTTCATTCTACCGATTTCATAGATTCAGTGGGAGAACTTGATTAGTCAATTTATCTTCAGATTATTAAATCCTCTAAAATTATTAGGTCCTTAAAATGAAATAGTTATATGATAACTAGATCATAGCCTCCATTAAGGTGGGTGATAATGAGTCCGATGTCTTGATAATCATTGGAGGCACTCCATGCCTGGTGCTTGTCAACCATCAGAATTATCATTCATTATATGATAAGTTAGCGTAACTATTAAATAGACAGTCAGGTGGCCGAGCTTCACTCGGGCTTGGTTGTCTATTGATAGGTTACACTGATTATATCATTTAATGGTTGGACCTAACCAGAACTTTCAGTGGAGGCACTTCATGCCTGCTGAAGAGGAACATGGGGCAAAATTGAACACTAAGAATTGTTTGGAGAAACAATTGGTTTTGAACCTACTCTTAGATGCATATGGGTTGGCCAAGCTTCACTTGGGCCTGTATGTAGTCTATGTAGATCTTAGTGCCCACTAAAGAATTAAGAATAATTCTTCGAATTGGGATGTAGAGGCTACTAATTTGAACAAAATAGTGGAAGAATCTTTAGACTAAAGTCCAAGTCTTTAGACTGAATCAATTTATATACTACTAAACTTTAGTTTTTCCTTATGCAGAACATGACCAATTTATCATTAAGGTCCCTATTGGATAGTGACAAGTTGAATGGTTTAAATTTCAATAGCTGGTTTAGAAATCGTCCTTGAGCATGAGAGGATTCTATATATTCTGAATAATCCTGCACCAAAGATACCTGATGCAAACACACAAAGTTCTGAGAGAGACACTTATCAGAAGTGGCTCAATGATAGAACTAGCGTACGTTGCATCATGCTAGCAGCAATGAACGATGAATTCGGTCGCCATTTCGAGAATGCTCAGCCAGAAGAAATCATTCAAGCATTGAATGAATCTTTCGACACACTCGACGACGTTGAAAGGCACAAGACTAGTTGTGCTATTTTTAATGCTCGAATGAGGGATGAATCTCCTATCACTGATCATGTATTGTACATGATCGAGAAGATAGAACTCCTAAGCAAGCTCAGCTTTCCCTACATGAGCAATTGGAAAAAGATGCGATCCTGAATTCTTGCCTCCATCCTTTCGACCTTTTCTTACTCATTTCGAATGACAAAGCCTGCAGTCAACTACCACGGTTTGTTGGGTTGTTACAGAACTTTGAGAAGATAACCAGCTCTCTAAGGGTTTGGTTAATGTGGTTGAAGGATCTAAGGTAGGGCGTCAACCCTTTGGGAAAGGGAAGAAGAAAAGGAATAAGAAAAAGGTGCAACATGCTAGGACATCTATAAGGGGTCAGATGCAGAAAAAAAGTTGATAAAAGTCAAGCTGAATGCTTTCATTGCAAGATGCAAGGGCACTGAAAGAGAAACTGTCCTCTTTACATTGCCACACTTGATCCAATAGGCCAAAGAAGAAAAAGGAGTAAGATGTTGCTCAACAAGGTATTTATATGATAACACCTTGTAATTTTTCTGTATATGATAATCAGACCTGGGTATTGGATACCGGGAGTCCTTTTAACATTTGCAATTCATTGCAGGGACTACATGTCACTAGAAGATTTGAGGACAATGAAAGATTCCTTAATGTCGGCGATGGAAGATTAGTTCCAGTTCTGGCATTAGGAGTTCTTAAAATAGTTTTCAATAGAAATGTCATTGTACTAAATGATTGTCATTTTTGCCCAATGTTCTTGTTGAACGTAATTTCTGTAGGCCTTCTGGTCAAAAATCATTATGAAATTTCAATAAAGGATGTTACTTTGAATATCATTATGAATGGAGTCACTGTAATGACTGGGCATTTATCTAATGGCATTTATATATTATCACAGCCTGTGAATGTAGTGTACAAATCAAGTAAGTGCCCTAGAACAACTGATGTCACATATATTTATCTTTGGCACCATCGGCTGGTCATATCAATAAGAACAGATTAAACAGGTTAACTCAGGAGGGCATCCTTCGAGTTGATGATTGTGAATCATTAACTACCTATGAATCATGTCTTCTTGGTAAAATGACCAAGTCATCTTTTACTGGAAAAGGTGAAAGAGCCAAAGAGCTATTGGGTCTAGTACATACTGATGTATATGGACCAATGAGCACTTGTGCCAAAGATAGATATTTCTACTTCATTGCTTTTACAGACGACCTTTCTAGGTTCGATTATGTCTATCTTATGAGACATAAATCTGAGTCGTTTTAAATGTTCAAACTATATCATAAAGAAGTAGAAAAACAAACAGGAAAATGTATTAAGATCCTTCGATCAGATCGAGGAGGCGAATACCTTTCCAATGACTTTGTGATATATTTAAGGGAGAATGAGATTATCTCCCAATGGACTCCTCCTGGAACACCGCAGCATAACGGTGTGTCGGAAAGAAGGAATTGAACTCTGTTAGACATGGTTCAGTCCATGATGGGTTTTGCAAGCTTACCAATATCATTTTGGGGATATGCATTAGAATCAGCTTGTCATATTCTTAATAAGGTTCCAAGTAAGTCTGTTTCTAAAACTCCATATGAGATGTGGTATGGACATAAACCAGTTATCACCTATCTGAGAGTCTGGGGGTGTCGGCTTATGTGAAACGTGCAAAATCAGACAAACTTGAACCCAAATCTGACAAATATTTTTTTATTGGCTATCCAAATGAAACCAAAGGATATTACTTCTACAATACTGAAGAACAAAAGTTGTTCATTAGTAATAGAGCAGTTTTTCTTGAAAAGGAGTTCCTTAGTGAAGGAACAAATAGCTCTAATATTGAACTTGAGAAGTTCATCAAGTAGAAGGAACAACACAACCCATTGAACCCTTAGAATCTGAGTTGATTAGATCAAACTCAAAACCCATTTTAGATGCACCATTAAGGCGATCTGGTAGAGTACCACATCAACCGGACAGATACTTAGGTTTCTTGGTTCAGAACGAAGATCTTGTTGAACTCGATGAGAACAACGAAGATCCGATCACCTATATGGATGCTATGCAAAGGACTGACTCTAATAAATGGCTTGATGCCATGAAATCCGAACTTGATTCCATGAAGGACAATAATGTATGGACATTAGTTGACCCACCCGAAGGATAAAACCCATAGGGTGTAAGTGGGTTTTCAAGAGGAAAAGAGGCGCAGACGGAAAGGTAGAGACCTACAAAGCACGTCTGATTGCCAAGGGGTATCATCGACATTATGGTATTGACTATGACGAAACGTTTTCTCCTATGGCAATGCTGAAATCCATTCGGATTATGCTAGCTATAGCAGCACACTTAAATTATGAGATTTGGCAGATTGATGTTAAAACCGCTTTTCTAAATGGTGATTTAGAAGAACAAGTGTATATGATACAACCTGAAGGTTTTATATCTGAAGACGAGTCTAAAGTGTACAGGCTACAGAAGTCTATTTAGGGACTTAAGCAAGCATCTAGGAGTTGGAGCATACGATTTGATAAAGTGATCAAATCTTATGGGTTTATTAAGAATAAAGAAGAACCTTGCATTTATAAATGGGCTAACGGTTCCGTTATTGTATTTCTTGTATTATATGTGGATGATATTCTCTTAATCGGGAACGATGTCCCTGCATTACAAGGAATAAAGACATGGTTATCATCACAATTCTCCATGAAAGATTTGGGGGAAGCCTTCCTACATCCTAGGGATGAAGATCTATAGAGATAAATCTAAGAGGATGCTTGGTCTATCCCAATCTACGTACATTGACACAGTGCTAAAGAGGTTTAGCATGGAGAATTCCAAGAAAGGCTATCTTCCGATAGGCCATGGAATTCATCTTTCTAAAAAGGATTGTCCGACAACTCCTAATGAAAGAGAACATATGAGTCGAATTTCATATGCTTCGGCAGTGGGATCGATTATGTACACCATGACATATACAAGACCAGATGTGGCATACTCACTGGAGTAGTAAGTAGATACCAATCTGATCTAGGAGAAAAACACTGGCAAGTTATTAAGACAATCCTTAAGTATTTGAGAAATACTAAGGACCAGTGGTTAGTCTATGGAGAGTCTGATTTGAAACTTGTTGGATATACTGATTCCAGTTTCAATCAGATCATATGATAGCAAAAGTGTGTCAGGTTTCGTGTTTATCCTGAATGGTGGAGCTGTTTGCTGAAAAAGTTCCAAGCAACATATAGTGGCAGATTCAGTGTGCGAGGCAGAGTACATCGTTGTATCAGATGCGCGAAAGAAGCTATGTGGCTGCGAAAGTTCATCTCCGAGCTTGGAGTGACACCTTCCATAGATGGACCAGTCCTGTTGTACAATGACAACACTGGTGCAATAGCTCAAGCAAAGGAACCACGAGCACATCAGCACACCAAGCACATACTGCGTCGGTTTCATCTTATTCGAGAGATTGTAGACCGAGGTGACATAAATATTCAGAAGATTGATGGAAAGAAAAACCTAGGTGACCCATTTACTAAAGCACTCAGCATCAAGGAGTTTGACGACTATAAGTTAAAGATGGGAATTAGATACTGTAATGAGTGGCTTTAGGCTAAGTGGGAGTTTGTTGGGAATTGTATCCTAAAGCCAATCATTTGATGATTGTGCTAATGTAAATTATATAAATTAATATATTAATAAAAGTTATTTGGCAGTTTATTCATTACAAGAACATCTTCTTAATACTCCTGATAGTAATGAAGCCCTTGGGATCTTCTTTCACGATAAAGGAGGATTTATCTTTGAAGGTCCTCAAAAGAGTTCGCGACCAAATGATATACTATGATAGGGCCATAGTACTATCAATTAGGTTGTCCTCTAAACCAAGGAGTGTAGAGACATTGGTATGACATACAGATGAAAGTGTAGGAGTACATTTCACCGAACGTGACTCATTTCCGGATACTCTGCTGTCAAGAGTTAATCCGAGAAGATATATGTATAAGTATCCTTCAGACCTGAAGATCATAACCAGTGACTTGCAAACAACTCATTGTACTTAGGTGCCGGACCACCTGGATTTCTAATCCAGCTACGAAAGGTTACTGTGTGCAGTCAAGTACTTGTGGTAGTCGGTTGTGGATCAAGATGTAATTTAACCTATCTCGTTAAAAGAAGAAATGCTTGTGTTTCAATTTATCAAGACCTTGGCCAAGGTACTTTATGTGAAAGTCACATGATCACTAAAGTTGAAATCACTTTATAGATTTGCTGTTTAGAGTTGACAGGCTCCTAAGCCATCCTTAGCATTTGTGGTCAAAAGGATGAATTATACGGTAACTGTTTCTTAGGGTTCTTGGAGTTTGCTCGGCAACTCTTCGACCTATCCGGACGTTGGGTTCCATTGCTAGATGGGCACATCGATTAGTATAGAAAGTTGTTTCTATGCTACCGGCTTAGGTTCGAACCTAGAGAGTCACACACATAGAAGTTTCTAAAATGATCTATTTGTTGATCAACGATTGAGAATCGTAAATGATTTAATTAATCAATTTGATTGATTGAATTATCTTAATTGGGTTAAGTACAAGTGAATAAGATTCAATTTGGTTTAAGTCTATTAGAAGGACTAATCAATTTCAAATATTGATTTGAAATTAGACTTGATTTGGATTTAAATAGATTCAGGACTAGTCAAATTTGATTTGGGCTAAGACCATGATCCATGTAGGTTCAATCCAATAAATTCAAATCAGCTTAAACCAAAACCCAAAACTAAACCCCATGTGTGAAAATAGTTTTCTCGCATAAGGATCTCACGAGAGATTAAATTCTCATGCAGAATTTAATGTATAACATTAATCTTCTCCAAACAGTTCCGTTGGAATTCTAAAGTGTTAGAATTTATATGGAATAAATGTGCCTCTTTGAATCAACACGCGATGGAATTCTAAGTGTTAGAATTCACATCTCTTTGGTTTTCACCGAATGTCGGAATTAACCAAACGCCGCGTCTCTTTGGTTTTCACCGAACGTTGGAATTAACCAAAGGTTGCGTCTCTTTGGTTTTCATCGAACGTTGGAATTAAACAAAAGGTTGCGTCTCTTTGGTTTTACCGAACGGCAGAATTCTAAGTGTTAGAATTGAGCCTATAAATTGGAGGACATTCTTCACCAGAAAAGAAAACAACACATATATCATGGATTGAAATTCTAAAGAGTTAGAACATAAAATCATGGTGTGATTCTGGTGTTAGAAAAAGTTTGATAGATCTTGGAGGAAGAATTCAAGTGGGAGGATTCAAGATCAGCAAAGTCATTTTTCGAGCTAGCACTCCGGGAATCCGATCATTTGGGGCTTCGCATGGACGATACTAGAGGCCGGACGATTGAACGACTGCAGAGCAATAAGGATTTAATTACTGTTCTTAAGGTAAGCGATTTGATCCCTAATCTTAAGGCAGGCTTCAAGATAAGTAGTATGACTTGTCATCTTGAAGATCAAGATATGATCTTGATATTTTTATTTATATGCATATTTTAGATCAAACGATCCAATATATAAGGCAAAGATATGATCTTAATGCATGTTAGATAGATTAATATTTAATCTTTAAGTTTTCACATTAATAATTGTTATTAAATTTTAAAATATGCATGCCTCGGAGATAGTTTCTCCCAACAACAAGAACAACTAGTCTAGGAGGAAAAAGATATGGTTTTGTCGTGATTGATGATTTCTCTCATTTTACATGGGTTTTATTCTTAGCTGTAAAGATGAAGCATTTTCATCATTTCAAAAATTATTTAAAAGAATTACAAATGAAAATAATTCTTCTATTTTATCGATATGAAGTGATCATGGAAAAGAATTTGAAAATCAATATTTTGAAAATTTTGTAATAAAAATGGAATTGAACATAATTTTTTTGCATCCAGAACACCTCAACAAAAGGGAGTAGTAGAAAGAAAGAACAGAACTTTAGAAGAAATGGCTCGTACCATGTTGTGTGAGAGTAATCTCCCAAAATACTTTTGGGTTGAAGCTATCAACACTGCATGTTATGTTTTAAATCGTGCATTAGTCAGACCTGTTTTGAAAAAGACTCCGTATGAACTTTGGAAAGAAAGAAAACCTAACATCGGTTATTTTTATATTTTTGGATGTCGCTATTTTGTTTTAAATAATGAAAAAACAAACCTTGATAAATTTGATGCTAAATCTAATGAAGGAATTTTTCTTGGTTATTCTTTATATAGTAGAACTTTTAGAGTTTTTAACAAAAAGACTTTAGTAGTTGAAGAATCAATTCATGTTATCTTTGATGAATCTAATAATCTTCCATTAAGGAAGAGAAAAGGTATAAATGATGCAGATGAAATTGAAGATCAACTCAAAGATATCATCTTGAAGGACAAGGAGGATTCAGATACACAAGAGGTAAATAAGAAAGCAACGCTAATCCACCTGAAGCCTCACAAGGTAATGATGATTTAGAAAGAGGATGGAGGTATGTTCACAGTCACCCTAAAGATCAAATTATTGGTGAATTATCTCAAGAAATTAGGATGAGATCGTCATTTAGAGATACTTATAATAACTTAGCATTTGTTTCTAAAATTGAACCTAAATGCTATGATGAAGCTAAAAATGATGTTGATAGATAAATGCAATGCATGAAGAACTTAATCAATTTGAAAGAAACAATGTATGGACTCTTATTGATAGACCTCATGATCATCAAATTATAGGAACTAAATGGGTTTTTAGAAATAAATTGGATGAATATGGTAACATAATTAGAAAAAAGTAAGACTAGTAGCTAAGGGTTATAATCAAGAAGAAGGAATTGATTTTAATGAAACTTATGCCCCTGTTGCTAGATTAGAAGCTATCATATTACTTCTTGCTGTTGCTTGCTTTATAAATTTTAAACTATATCAAATGGATATTAAAAGCACTTTCCTAAATGGATACATTGCTGAACAAGTTTTTATGGAACAACCACCCGGCTTTGAAAGCCACTTGTTTCCAAACCACGTACGTATTTAAATTAAATAAAGCTTTATATGTTTGAAGCAAGCACCCCGAGCTTGGTATGAGAGGTTAAACAAATTCTTGATTAGTAATGACTTCATTCGAGGAAATGTAGATACAACTCTATTTATTAAAAGATAAAATAATAATATTTTAATTATTCAAATATATGTAGATGATATCATTTTTGGTGCCACTAATGATTCTTTATGCAAGGACTTTGCTAAGCTTATGCAGGAAGAGTTCGAGATGAGTATGATGGGAGAATTAACTTATTTTCTCGGACTTTAGATCAAACAAAGCAAAGACGAGATCTTCATAAGCCAATCCAAGTATATCAAGGAAATAATCAAAAAGTTTGGCATGGAGACATCTAAGAGTATCGGTACCCCTATGAGCTCATCTTGTGGACTTGAATCTTATAATTCTAAAAATCTGTTGATTTAAAACTTTATAGAGGCATGATAGGATCTTTATTATACTTAACTGCTAGTAGACCTGATATCCTGTTTAGTGTTTGCATGTGTGCCAGATATCAAGCTAATCCTAAAGAATCATACTTGCTTGCTGTTAAAAGGATATGTAAATATTTAAATGGAACTAAAAATTTAGGACTTTGGTATGACAGACAATCTAACATTGACTTAATATGATACACTGACTTAGACTTTGCTGGATGTAAATTAGACAAAAATCAACTAGTGAAACTTGCCAATTCCTAGGTGTTAACTTAATCTCATGGTTTAGCAAAAAGCAAACTTCAATAGCATTGTTTATGGCCGAGGCCGAATACATTGCAGCTGGAAGTTGTTGTGCTCAAATTTTATGGATTAAGCAGCAGCTAGAGGATTATGGTATCAAACAGAATGGCATACCAATAAAATGTGATAACACTAGTGCAATTAATTTAACTAAGAATCCCATTCAACATTCAAGAACTAAACATATAGAAATTAGACATCATTTCATTAGGGATCATGTTAATAATGGTGACATTGTACTAGAATTCTTATGTACTGAAAAATAACTTGCAGATATATTTACTAAACCATTAGAAGAATCAAAATTTTATGAAATTAGAAGGGAACTTGGAATGATTGATCCATCTATTTAATTAATTATGCTTGTGGTATTTGACTTTATGATTAAAAATCATGGTTAGCATGTGTTGCTTGACTAATCTTAATCTAATCAATAAAATCCCTTCATGAAATATCTTTTAAATTGCAGTCATTGCTTTCGTCTTTTAGTGTGTCAGTTAGCTGACTAGTTAACTGGCTTTGGCCATCTCCCTACCATGAAATCTACTTCAATTAATTTACTCAACCGGCCACCTACCTTTTTTTGGATTTATTTAAAGTAGTTAACTGACCAGGCAACCAACCAGCCACCTGATCAGTTAACCACTTTAGATTTTCGTATAAAAGCCTTTTGTCCCTCTTCTCTTCACACGTTTTCTCCAAGAAAATTTGTCTCCAACCGGCTTCTTCTCTTCTTCTCCACGCCTTCTCCAAACCGTCTCCACTCCTTCCTTCATTAAGCTTCAAATCCTTCCACATCTAGAAGAAAGGGAATGGCTCAAAGAAGAAATCAACTCATTTAAGAGATGAGTCCTCCGATCTTTCAAAGAAGCCTTCTTCTTCTTCAAGATGTTTCTTTCCAACCCTTACCACTAGATCAATAGCAAATGGAAGGTTAGTAGATTTTAATTTCCTAGAACAAGAAGAGTTTAAGATAGGAAAACTACTCGCATCTCAAGGTTGGTCAAATCTTTATCCACTAAAAAGCCTATCTTTCCAAATTTAATATATGAGTTTTATGAAAATATAAATTTTGGTGATGGAACCATAGCCTCAATTGTCAAAAATGTTAAAATCCAATTTGATAGTGAAATGCTAGGTTCCGCCTTAGGTATTCCATCAAATGGCGTTCTAGTAAACTTCCCAAGTGAAAGAAACTATAAAATTGCAACGATTTTAGGCTTAGAGGATGATGATGCTAATATAGTTAATCTTGATGCAAACATATTATCTGTTGAAAATAGATTGCTGCATAGCATCATTGCAAAGATTTTTGCCCCTCGTGCCGGATCGTTTAATGCTATAACTGATAGAGATATATATAATGTTTGATATATTAGAAGAAACTCCTTTAAATTTTCTGAATTAATGATGATAATAATGAAAGAAGCTGTAGGTAGATCTAAAGCTGCATTACCATACGGGATGTTTCTCACCTATGTGTTTGAATTTCATGTGAAACTCAAAGGAGAAACAAGTGTAGCATTACATCATACTGATGTATTTAATGCTCATTCCCTCCACCGTATGGATTATGCTAAACGAAATGGTATATGGACCAAAGTTAGGTCTAGAACTGGTGATAAACCTGCTCCTCAACCAACAAATTTAGTACTTTCAGATCCACCTCCACCTGCTTGTTCTCCTCCAAACTTCTTTAATTTTGATTATCATCAACCCAATCCATTCTTAGCTAGAATGACTGAACCAAATCCATTTTTAACTGAACCTCCTGATGTACCCGAATCTTCAAATCGATATGGCAAGTCAACTTCTACTCTTCCTATCATGCGAGTCTGTGAAGAACAGATTCAGCAGATTATCCGTGATCTTTCCATTGCTCAATCAAGTCGGAGTACGCAATTCATCTGTTAATGACTTCACTATGGTACCCCATATCTCCTCAGTTTTTGAAACCCTTTCCCAATTAATTGTGACTCAAAAACAACTTGTCCATGATGTTAATGTTCTTAATGGCCGAGTGTTCCACTACAATGATTCTTTGATGGATCGTATTTTGAAAGAAGTCGACCTATTGAAATCCAAGCTTGAAAACTTTGAAACTAAAGCTGAATGGGTGACTTATCAAATGCGATCTAATGAAAGCCAAACGAAGGATGCAACGAATGCTTTTGATCACTTGAACGCATCTACCGTGAAGCTTAGCAGTCTCGTAGAAACCTACATTGCTCTCTCTGCTGCCTCAGCTCCTGATGCATCGTTCTCTCATCCAAACCTATGGATGCCTCCTCCAACAGTCAGATGATGTCCCTAGACCGTCCAGTCGACCGACGGATCCTCTCAGCAACCAAAAGTTATCTCTTCATATGTTGGTTCTATGTTTTGTATGATGCTTGTAATATTTGTCCTATGAGTGATGAATGTTTAGGACAATGGTTTGTAATATTTATCTTATGCTTGACTTGACAATGTATTATGTTTGACTTAATATGAATATTGTATGCATCTTATCTTCATGAATTATGTGTTGGATTATTGCATATTCCTCAAATCGTCTTTTTGATCAATGACAAAAAGGAGAGAAGAATAATGCATAAAATAAAATTATGGAGAAAGTCATGCACTCCATATATTCAGGGGAGATTAATATACTCAGGGGAGATTACATATTTTTTGCTTGCTTAATGGTTTTGTCATCATCAAAAAGGGGGAGATTAAGATTTATTATGGAAATTAAGATTAATGCAGGGATGTACAAGTATCGTACAGGTGAGCCTTATCAAGCAAAATTTTATTTGTTACATGGTACTTATTTTCTCTTATCTTGAAAATAGCTAATTGATCCATTATTCCCTGGATGATTGCATGACTATGTGAGCTAGCTAGTTAGCTAGCTTATCCTTCCTTTTTAGCTACCTGGACTTACATGTTAGCTAACTATTTTTACCTATGTTTGTGCTGGCCGAATGGTTGGAGAAAACGGCTAGCTTGGGAGCTAGCTTATTTCCTTCTTAGCTAACTTCCTCCTCTTGCTAGCTAGTTTTTTTCTTAGCACTGTAAGCCTGGCCGAACCATGCTAAAAATAAGTTAGCTTGTGAGCTAGCTTACTCCCTCTATGAGTTAGCTAGATCTCTTTGGAAGCTAACTATTTTCTCTTGCAACAGGCTAGCCAAAAGTTTCTTGGAACGAGTTAGCTGTCTAGCTAACTTCCTCCCTCTCTTAGTTAGCTTGTTAGCCTTAGTAGCTAACTGTTTATTGCAGGTTTTTGTCTTGGCCGAACGAGTTGTCTGGGCAGCTAGCTGGTTGGCTTTGTGAGTTAACTTGTTTGTCTCAGCAACTAACCATTTAATGCAGATTTTTTGTCTTAGCCGAATAGACTTTGGATTAAGCTAGCTGGAGAGCTAGCTACTCCTTTGGGCGGCACCATAAAATTCAAATTTAGTTAGCTGGAAGCTAACTCCTTTTTCTCTTGATGCCTGAAACTTTTCATTCAGTTAGCTGAATAGCTAACTACTTTTTCTCTTGATGCATGAAACTTTTTATCTAGTTAGCTGAAGAGCTAACTACTTTAACTCATTCTCTCTTCCTAGCCGCATGAATTTTTGAATTGAGTTAGCTGAGAGTTAACTACTTTTTTCCTGGCCTCATACGCTTTTGAAATAGTTAACCAGAAAGGTAACTACTTTTATCTGTGGTAGAATTTTTTCATCTCCTAGCCGTGCACTTGTCAAAACAAGTTAGCTATAGAGCTAACTATTTTTTCCTGGAAGCTAATCCTAGCCGTGTGCATGAAGGGAAGAGTTAGCTTGAGAGCTAACTGCTTTTTTCCTTCTCATGGCTGATTTCTTCCTCTTGCCGTGGAGCTTTGCTAGATAGCTAGCTAGGTTTGTATTGTTAGCTTGGAGCCCTTTTCTTCCTTCTCCATGAGCCGGACGTCTTCAAAGAAGCTAGCTAGAAAATTAATTCTAGCCAACCACCACTCTGCACTCTTACATACTCTCTCTCTCTCTTTAATTATATTTTCATTTTCATGATTACTGACTTTTGATCTTTTGGTGTTTGAGGGAGATCTTTCCTCATCAAAGGATTAAATGCAATCAATGCTTAGGGAAATAAACTTAAACGGTTACATTTTTCTCCCGTTTTAATTTCCTCTTATTACCAATGTGTTTAACAGACATTTTTTTTTTGGTTTAAATAGCTGAGATCAGAGGAACACAATGATAAATCTGAAAAAAAAAAGAGAAGAAAGAAATCAAGAAAGAGAGTGTTCATTGCATATTTTTCGGAGTGTTGGAAAGCAAGTTCTTGTGTATTGAAGTTGACAAATCTCAATCACTGCTCAAGTCGTCAAGATCCGTTAAAGCATTCAAAGCTTCAGCTACCTCGGAGATCCACATTCATTGCTGAAGATTTGCTTCAAATTTGTAAAATATTCTTTGAATATTTGCTCAAGTTAGGAGCTATCTGTTATCTATTCTGAAATTTCTTGTAATAGGGTTAAGGATAATCCTAGATTGTTGATTGGCTTCCTTGTGCCGTTAAACAAGAGGACTAGCCGGGTAAGGCTAGGGTTTGGCTGCCTTGTGCCATGAAATAAGAGGACTAGCCGGAAGGCTAGGGGTTGTAATCATTGTGATATGATTAGTGAAATTTCCAAAAGGTTTTTGGGGAGTGGACGTATGAGCCAGTTTGGCACCGAACTACTATAAACCCTCTTGTGTTTGTGATTGCTTATTCTGTGTGATTTTGTTTCGTGCACTCCACTACACCATGCGAACTAATTTTTAATAGTGATTAAGCACATATATGTGCTAGTAATTAATTTTAGAAACCCAATTCACCCCCCTCTTGGGTTGCTACATCTGGGCAACAACGTCAATACTAAAGAAGGAGGGCCACTGAGAGAGAGGGATGTCAAAAATCCAGGTGTCCTGAATAACATCAATGGAAGAACCATCTTCAATCATCCATGAAGTGTTATTCAAAATGGAGCTACCATACCGACACACCTCCTTCCAAAAGGAAGAATACTGGTGAGACAACTGAATATGCAATGAGGAAGTCCAATCACCGTATCTCGCACACATAAAAGAGCTCCATAGGCACTGTGGCTCCAGGATGAAACGTGAGGCATGCCTGGCCAATAGGGCCTCCCTTCTGACGACAGAGACTGGATCCCAAGACCCCCCTCTTGGATCGGCATACAAACCCTCTCCCATGATATAAGGTGAATACCATGCACATCCTACATAGAGGCCCATAGGAAGTCCCTAAAGCATCTCTCGATCCTCCTAAGGCAAGTGATCGGGATGGCAGCATTAGAAAAAAGATACATAGGAAGAGAGGAGAGAACCGAACGGATAATAGTGACCCTAACCATCATAGATAAACTGTAACCTGCCAACCCTCAATACGCTGACGGACCCGCTTCTCATGGTCAGAATAGTCAGCACAACGGGGATGTCTATCGGTCATGGAACCCCCAAATACAATAACTGGTCAGTCTGAGATGAGATACCCAGCGATTGGAATATAGCTTCCCTGGTAGCTCTGGTAGCCTTCAGGCTGAAGCAGATAGAAGACTTAAGAACATTAACCTTCTGTCCCAAAGCCTGACAATAATGCTGGATAATAGCAGCAAAGGAAGATGCATTGGCAATGGTAGCCAGACCCAGCAGAATACAGTCATCAGCAAAAAAAAGATGAGAGACCGCAGGGCCCATGGGACTGGCTATAAAAGGGGTTAGCTACGGTCTGCTTGAGCCTGATAGAAGGCTTTAGAAAGATTCAGTCAGGGGATAAAGGGCATCCCTGATGCAACCCCACCGAAGAGTGGAAAAATTCAGTTAGGCTCCCATTAATGATCAGCGAGAAAGAAGGCCTCTGAATGTATGCCATAATCCACTCGATAAACTGATCATCAAAACCAAACTCCTGAAGGGAATGGTGCAGGAAGACCCAGCTAAGTCTATCATAGGCTCTCTTCATATCCAGCTCAACAACCATGAGGCACTGTTTGGCCGGGGCTCTCTAGAGATCATACATAAACTCCTGAGCAATAAGAACGTTGTCCGAGATACAGTGCCTTCTGATAAACGCCCCTTGTTCCGCTGATATAAGACAGGAAATCACCAGACGAAGGCGGCCAGCTAACAGATGTGCACATACCTTATACAAAGTAGTGCAAAGACTGATAGACCGAAAATGCTAAGGGAGGGAAGCATCATTACATTTGGGCACAAGAGTAATAAATGTCCGATTCTAATCAACATGAATGACCTTAGCTTGAAAGGCAAGATGAATAGCCTAAGCCACCTCCTGACCAACAATGTCCCAGTAATGATGGAAGAAGAAAGGTGGAAACCCATCAAGCCCAGAGGCCTTATCCGGCCCAAGCTCCCAAAGAGCCAAGAAAATCTCGTCAGCAGTGATAGGTTTGATAAGCATTTCATTTTTCAGAAGAAACCTTCCTAGAGTCAGGGACCTGGAAGACTGGAGAACCATTGCCAGAGGACTCCGACCATCTGGACTGAAAGAAATGAAGGAGCTGGTCCTGAATAGAGGGAAAGTCCTCATGATAGTGCCCTGCCTCATCAGCTAATCTACGGATCGTGTTAGCAACACGCCGCTTCAGAGTGGCCTGGTGGAAAAATCTGGTATTACGATCCCCTTCGCGAATCCACTGGATCCTGGACTGTTGCCTCCAATAGATTTCCTGCTGAGTGAGAAGAGAGTGGTGCAAAGCTAGCTTGGCCCGGAGAGTAGAAAGGTCAGAGTCCATAAGAAAACCCTCCTGATCCTCCTTAACTGCAGGGAACTAATATCAACTTCGAACTGTTCCACCTACCTAACCATATCGCCAACCTCCATTCTATTCCATCTGACTAGCCTACGTTTAACCAACAAAAGATGAGATAATCGATAAATAGCATTGCCCCGATAGGAAGATGCTAGATCTGGGAGATGATAGACGGACTGCCGAATATGAAGTCCAAAACTGCTCGAATCTGAACTACCTCTGCTGATGAAGATCAACCTACGTAGAGATTAGAATGGGGCAATGATCAGAAGCAATCCTTGGGAGATGAGTAACAGTAGCAGAAGGAAACTTCTGAAGCATTGGTCCGATGCCAAAGCTCTATCAAGTCTCTCCAAACACGAGCCGAACCCTGACGGTTATTGCACCAGGTGAATTGGGGCCCCGAAAGCCCCAAATCCAGAAGACCAGCCGAATTGATGAAAGACCTAAATTCAGTGATATCAGCTGTGCCAGTGACCCTTCTACCCCCACGCTTTTCACTGGCCTCGGTGATACAATTAAAATCACCAGCAACAATGGAAGGAATGCCATGGGCAAGGAGGGAAAGAAGTTCGGACCATAAGAGCCGTCTTTCCCGGAAATCAGTACTGGCATAAACAGCCAATAGAAGCCAAGGGCCAGAAGACCCCTCAGAGACAACAAGGCCAATGTACTGGTTACACTGATGAAAAGCATCAATCCTAACAGCTGAGGAGTACCAAATGGCTATAATACCTCCAGATATGCCCACAGCCTCCACCGCATACGAGGGCCAAGTACAAACTATCTGTCTATGAAACCAGGCCAGACTATCCCCCGACAACCTGGTTTCTAAAAGGACACAGATATCAAAGTTATGAAGTTGCAGCAATCTGTCAAAAGAGGATCAAAACACGGCTTTCAAGCTCCTCTTACATTCCATAGTAAGATCTTCATTTAGTAGGAAGAGGAAGCTGGGACCCCCTGGTCTTCTACCATAACACTGTCAGGAAGGCACCCAGAAGAGCAGGTGCCATCCTCAGGGATCTATGAGAACAGATCATCGCAACTTGGATCTCAGTAGGCCGAGGAGATTGAACAGAGGACCGCGATCCTAAACACTGGCCTAGGATATCCGCAGTCATGGGTCATTAGAAGAGCCTGTAACCATAAGAGACTGGGCCTTCTCCCCCACCTGACCCTTGTCCTACAAACAACTGAGAACCCATGATCAGCAGTCAATAACTCGAGAGCAGAAGATTACACTTGTTTACCTTTAGAGGTGGAGGCACTGCTTTTCCCTTTTTTTATCCGTTTTAGAAATTGACCGAGGGCCCAGATTCTCCGCCAGGCGGGCCCACTTAAGGGGACCGGAAAAGCATCCCTACTTCCCAAAGGACTTACACTTCCAGAATCTAATTCAAGAGAAGCGAAGGGATTCTTAGAAAGCAAGGATTGGGTGTGATTAGCTCCAGAGCCAACCCCTGCTACAGCCTGCATTTCACTTACTTCACACTCATTCAAACCGACACGCCCTAGGAACCCCGCAGCTGCCTTCTCCTTATCCACAGTCAACAGTCCCGGGACAACAGCCTGAGGATCCACCACCTTAGGGGCCCTAGTACTCCGCCGACGAGCCAGCTTAGGCGGAGCAGACCACCCCTCGGTCGACGACCCTAGAACAGAGGGCGGAGAGGAAGGGTCCGAATGAGGTGCAGGGGACACCGGAACCATCTCCGACAGCGGCTTCCTCCTTGACACCACCTGGGGGCCCTTGACCTCCTTACGCTGCAGGACTACAGACATCCAAGAGCCGAAGAGGAGATTATGAGATGACGGCTCAGCTTCATGCCTGGCCATTGAGGAACATCTGCCAGTGGATGCAGCGAGCCGCATCATGGACAGATTCCCTCCAGATGCTCAAACACGAACTGCTGCCAAAACGGACCGTTCATCCCCCTCACAAGAGACCCCAGTCGGAGAGGAGAACGAAGCTCAACTCGAGCATAGACGCGTGTGAATCCTCCCTTGTTCTTCGCCAGGGTAGCCGCATCGGCGAATTGGAACTGTCCCATCGGCGCAATGATCTCTCTGAGGATCTCCTCCCTTCAAAATTCAATCGGGAGATTGGGCAGTCTAATCCACAGAAGAGCCGATGATATAGCGCAGCTGCCGGGATAAACTTCAGCCTCCAAGCTTCAGACGCTATAGGTTGGCCGTTTACCACCCATGGACGTTGCAGCACCATGTCACGGGCAGTAGCGTCAGCAAACCGAAAAATATGGCATCGGAACGCCAAGCTTAGATGGACTATCTCGTCGGGAATACCACATCTCCATAACTCCTGATAAAGGCCTCCGCTGGTACCCACCGATGGAAAGACCTCACCGGGACGGCCCGTTGCTGCCATCCCACAAATTCTGCTTCCAACTCCGCCACCAGAACTTGGACCACGTCGGAAAATTGGGCCTCCAACAACGCCACCTCAGCCAGCGAATGAGAAGAAAAAATCTACTGAAAGCTCGCATCGCTGCCCATCTTTCAGGAACCCGGCCATCGGAACCACCATCCGCAGCCATAGAAGAGAAGGGGGGGCAGAGGAACCAAGGACCAGAGAGTAAGAACGGCGAAAGCAGAGAGGATCACCGGAGATCAGCAAAAAAAAAAAAAAAAAGAGGCCGGAGCATTAATCTTAAAGCAAGCAAAAACGAGAGAACAGGGAAGGAGCTACAGTAACCAGCCCGAATGCAATGTTCCTGATTTGCTTTCAAATGGGAGGTTGGTTGAATGGTGAGGTGAGCCCACGGCGAAGGATAACTTTGTTTTTTTTGATGCAAGTCTGCTGGCACGCAGCTATTGGGAGCCCTTTTCTAAAGAGGATTTCTAAGCTTTTTCCCACTTCCCATTATCGAATTCGTCTTGATGATTGATAAACGAAGTTTTATATGATGTGGTGATGGAATCGAAATCACATCCGGACCATGAGCACATTTCTAGAGCGATTGGAGGAAATAAGAGTATATGGCACCGCAGCGGTGTTAAACGGTTAGCAAATCGTATTATAAAAGCCAAGAATATCAAAAAGAATGTCGCACTCTTTAAGAATCAAATATTTCGATCATGATTTTTATCCCAGCTAAGAATTTGTTCTATTCTCGTAGTAGTATTCAAGTACAGGTACTATTCGTTAATCTAGAATAAGGAGAATAAGACCTTATGTTTACTGTTCTGATGGCGAAGGCGTGCGGTGCCTAAGAGAGCTTGAAGAGGACTGACGCTAAAACACTCTTTTCTCTTGACTGCCGCAAAGGCCTACTACTAGGGGTGTAACTTGGCTATAGAACTGGGTTTTTTTTTAATCTTAATTTTAATCTATTTATAAAAATATCAATTCTAATCCTAACTCTAACTCTATTTATAAAACTTTAATTCTAATTCTATTTTTAAAATCGGTTCAGATTAAGTTTCGGATTGAAATTTGGGTTGATGAAAAAAAAATACTTTTTTTAAAGTAAATAAACACCAAATATAGATCCTGGAGATAAAAAATAAAATTCTTGCTTAAACTGAACTCGAGGCTTTAACATTGTATTAAAAAAAAATCTTAGTTAAAACAAAGAAAACGAGGAGGTATCTTATACAAAGAAGAGAAGGAGGCGAAAAGTAAAACGAAATGTGCGGATGGTCCGCCTTTATGTTTGTCTTTCTTTTTCTCGTCTATGACCGACTGCCTTGTCTTTCGTCCTCAAATTGGTCATCTCGTCCGATCCGACTGACACCCTCAACATCCCAAAAACCTGATGCCGATAAGCTACCTCCATTCGGGTAACCCTTGGGTTCGGGCTATCTCGGATTCGGATTGCGGTCAATCCAAACCGGTCAATTGTAAATCGAACCGGATTAAACCTAGGTCTTTCGGATTCGGGTTGGACAATCATGAGTTTAAACACTGCTATAAATCAGGTTCGATGGATCGGATTCAAATTGAACCCGACCCAAGTTGCACCCCTATCTTTTGTGAACTCCCTAAACTCATGAAGTGGTTCGAACTTAGAGAGAGAGAAAAAAAAAATGCATAGCACACCTAACAAAGGTAATATAATAATCAATATTATAGTTATAATAAGATATATTTTATAAGCGTAGAAAATATTATTATTCTATTAGAATCATAATAAACATTAATTATTTTTACATTACTAAAAATTAGTATTAGCATATAATATTAACTAGTATAATAATATTATTATTGCCACAAAATATTTTAATTTTATAATAATATTTTATAATACTAATATTATATATTATTAAATTATATTATTATAATAATTTTATTGTGTTTAATATTTTAATCAAGATCTACTGTACTATATCAAATTTTAATTCGATTTCAATCTAATCGATTCGAATCAAATAGAACAGCTAGTATTTACCTCGTATCAATAATATTATGGTTAAGACTAGGAAAAGAATAATCATTCTAACTTGATACAAGCTATATCATGTCATTTTGGACTAATAATATTCTAGTTTGATTCTAATTTTATGATCTTATCTTTAATGGCTATAAAATATCGATATTACTTTAGGCCGTTCATATTGCTTCAATAGTATAATGCAATGCGAATATTAAATTATATTAACATTACACCACTATAATAATATGTTGTGTGTCATACAAGATATCATTATATAATATACTATTTATCTTACTCTTTAAATAATATGATATATCACAATACTATAATATTATGATGACATGTGCAACGTCACCTTTTGACCATATAAACATGTCATGGCACTATATTAAGGCATGCAAACATATAATATCATTCTTTAAAATGGATATTATGTTTAATTATTATCATATAAAATAGGTCAACAATGGCTTGCTGTTTCAGAAAAATTGGATAGTATATTATAATTTCTAGCTTATTTCAAAAATTTCTAAAATCAAATAAGATATAGCATAAAGAACTAATATAATATCACAGTCAAGCTTCGCAGCTTAAAATGTTTAATTTTCTAGCTGGTGACTGGAAGTGCACTTTCTACAACAGCAAATTGGAAACTAAATATAGATATTCAGCTTGCAAAATTGTTAGGATCTATAAGAATACAATATTGATATTGGTTATTATTTGATTGATATAACAATAATAATAACAATATTTAGAAAAAAAATCCAACACATTCATCAGATGAGCTCCCCTCCCTTAACTCTCAATATAAATATTTTAGACCCACGTTATATACGATTTCCTGGTTTAACTCATGAACTGGAATGCCTTTGAGACCTAACTTTGGGGCAGATACAATAATGCAAACATTTTTTTTTTTATGCAAACCAATCCTTGACGGACTAATTGTTGTGGCAATACCGAATCCTCGACCTGAAATGCTCATCACATAATGAACATAAACAAGAAAACTAGTGTTTTCACAATAAATGACCAGCACGGTAGAGATAACTAAGCAGCATCAGACATTAAAGTCCTTTCTCCACCATGAATGACTGCCAACGTGACATTATTCATAACGCCTTCAATTGTTACAACGTGGGAAAATTACTAACGATACATTAGAGAACATTGGTAACGAAGGTGTGAGTCATTCACCATCAATTCAAAGTTGCTTCATGTTGAGGAAGAATATAAACAAAATTTACGAGAAATGTGCGGATTTCCATTGGTGCCAACTCCACCACCAGCTTGGAAGGATCAACAGGACCTCCCCTTACTGTGGTTTCTGAACCTGGAGAACCCTCACCTTTCCATTTTAATCTCTTATTCTCCATTGCAGCCCTCTCTTGATTAGCAGATAAGTTCATCTCAGTGATATTGCTGACCTGAATTGTTTAATTACGAATCAGGGTAGTCCTAGTGAAAATACCAGTTCAGCTTCATGATTTACCTTCTTGTTGGGGAACAATTTCTTGAGCTCCACATAGGCCATTGTTGAAAGATCTTTATCTTCTTCCACCTTGAGAACATAGTAAAAAAGAAAAACAAAGATTGGGGAAAGATAATAAAAAATGATTTGTGAGTTCTGTCAAAGCTCCAATTAAGCTTGGCAAAAGATGCCACATCATTTCAACTGTTATCTGGATAAATATAGAAAGGCAATACAAGACCTCATAAAGGTGAGCCAAACGAAGGAGAACACTTTGATCTTCAAGTGCCTGATGGTGCATTAGAGTAAAGATAAAGATGCCAAAGAAAAGGTGTTATACACTGGATAAATATCATAATCCATCCATGAATTAATTGAAACATGCATGACAGGATCCCAGTAACATATGCACTCCTTGTGTTGAAGACTTGAAGCTCATGACAAGACTCCTGAATCTATAGCAAGCATGACCATGCGGATTGAGATGCATGTATGTTGGCATGTGAAGTGACAAGTAAACTACATCAACCATTTGTGGTATTATTCCAACATAATTTTTTTCCCCAAATACCAAGTGTATTTAAATCTGAATCTAAACAGGCTTTCTTTGCCATTCAGTCACTTGCATCACACATCTCTTGGTTCCATATCAACACAATAGGTTACGGCCCTTTTAGATCCAGTCTGTTTCGACCTCTAGCAATTTGGATTTCTGAAAGAATCAGTCATTGCCTCTCATTAATCATTTCAAGCTCATAGAAGCAAATATTACCAGCTAGCAAGTTGGATTTCTGAAAGAGCCAGCCATTGCCTCTCATGAAACATTTCCAGCTCATAGAAGCTAATATTGAGAGTTAGCTTCCAACAATGTGGATACTGATGGGGCCAGTTGACCCATGGGCAATAAAGGCAACAATTTTGGATGGCATCCTCTCAAGACAGCAATTTTCAGACGATTTTTCTAGGCGGCCGCGGTGGCCTTCCTGAACGGCTTAATTTCTAGACGGCCTTACTATTCTATTCCTGAACGGCTTAATTTCTAGACGGCCTTACTATTCTATTCGGCCTTTTTTTAATTTCTAGACGGCCTCACTATTCTATTCGGCCTTTTTTACAAAGTACTTGGCCGGTATTAAATATTTCATCCGTGGCATTGCCCTTGGCTGCAACAAGTGTATCGTCATAATGAAGAAAGAGAACAAAGGAAAAAGGGCCACGTCACGTGTGGGGTTTTCCGAAAGGCCATCTTCAGTCATTAATGGCCAGTAGTCAAATCAAAAGACTGGAGCATTTAATGGTGGAGAATGAAGCATATTTAATGGTGCAGAAAACAGTCATTTGGCCAGCATTTATTGGAATGAAGCGCCACGTAGGCAAAGGAGAGCAAAAAAGTCCTGCCCCGGCACTCCCGCTCGATCAGCTTCGCCCCGGCACTCCCGCTCGGCTTCACAGCCATATTATGTCTTTCACACCAAAGCATTTATGGCCTCATAAAGGCCACGTGCATCCCACCACGTGTTGGTTCTAAGGCATTTATTGCCTTATTCTCTCCCTGCATTTATGGCTGTCCATCTAATAGAGTGGAAACGCGAAGGGAGGAAGAGGTCCAAGTCGGCCCCGGCACTCTCTTCGAGTCGGCCCCGGCACTCTCTTTCGAGTCGGCCTTGGCACATTTAATGGCCTCATTCAAGTGTCACACCCCATCTCGGCGTCGGCCTCGGCAACGGCTTCGGCGTCGGCCTCAGCAACGGCGTCGGCCTCGGCCTCGGCATCGGCATCGGCATCGGTAACGGCCCTGCAACGGCCAGATTCGCCCAACAACGGTCCAAACCGGGTAAATCGGTCCAGATCAGGTAAATTCGACCCTTATCTTTGGGAGAAGATTAGGGACTCCAGCCAGCAGGTTTTGGATAAGATTTGGAGGGGAAAACAAACCTTATCCTAAAACCTAAGATTTGGAGGGGAAAACAAACCTTATCCATAAGTAACCAATGTGGAGATATGGATAAGATCTTAAGGTAGTTTGTTGAGAATATCTTGGGGATTATCCAAGCTATCTTTGGAGCTGTTTTGGATCAGATTTCAGGCATCCTATCCAGCAGCGAAGAGTCCTTCATTAGCCGGCTAGGAGGAGATAAGATTTGGAGATGGGAGATCAAGGGGGGATCTTTGGATAAGGTTGCAACAACCTATAAATAGAGGGGGCTGAGGTCTACGTGAAGGGCATTAGATCAATCCATGAGAGGATTAGATGATAGAACGTGAGAGAGAGAAGATCTGATTGGGAGAAGATCTTTCTACGTTCTAAGGAAGGGACACCCGAGTGGAGTTCGGGTGGGCGCCACTAAACGACCAGGGAAGGTTCGTGAGGTTGGCGAGCGGTTGGATCAGCGGAGATCGCAGCGGCGCAGGTCTAAGTCAGGAGGACTTAGGCGAGCATGGGACGTGGCCGATACGCACAGGCAGTGCGCGGGTGCGAGGCATCCACAAGTCAGTTTTCGTTGAGTGAGGTTGGGGCGGGCACTTTGAGAGATCTTTGTCAGGGACAAAGAGGAGTGCTTTTGTAGCCTTCGGGCAACCTCATTATTTTCAAGTTACTTAGTGGAGAGATCTTGGTTGGGAAGGCTTTGCCTCCCGTATATCTTGGTGTTTGGGTGGGACTTTGTTCTTCGGGGATTTTTATTCATTGTTCTGGGTAAGGCTGGTTAGGGGAAGGGTTTCTCTAACGCCATCACCGGTAGACGCAAGGACTTAATGGCCATAGGGAGCGCTTGCATGTGCCAATTGAAAGCCCGGTGACAAGAGGTATTAGAGCCCGGTTGAAGACAAGTCCAAGCAAGCCCAATCAGATGGGGAGAGCGGTAGGAGACCGCATGACCCGTTTGGAGGGTATTGTGGGAGATCCAGGAGAGGGATCAACCATGAATCTTGTAACTGTATGCGCGGAGTTGAGCATACAGTTGGCTGAGTTGCGCACTTCGCACGACCAATTGACGGAGGCGCACGAGGGGCTGCTTCGCGACCTTGAACATCGAAGCATGCAATAACAACGATCAGACTTGGCCATGGAGGAGCGATTGGAGCTTCGGATCCATGCTTTGGAACAGGAGGTGATCCGTCTGAGGCAGGAGGCGCGGAGTCCAGTCCACATGGTCGGTGCTCCGACAAAGGAAGCGAAGGTCCGGGAGCCTAAGGCCTTCGGCGGAGTCAGGAGGGCGACATAAGTGGAGAACTTCGTGTGGGACATGGAGACTTACTTCCATGTGGCGAAGATCCCAGCACCCGATCAGGTGGATCGAGCCTCGACATATCTGGAGGGGAACGCCAAGCTCTGGTGGAGGACCAGAACGGCCGAGGATGACCGTGCGGGGCGTCCCAGAATCGAGACCTGGGAGATCTTCAAGAGGGAACTGAAGGCTCAGTTCCAGCCGAGCAACGCAGGGTGGCTTGCTCGAGAGAACCTGAGGAAGCTGCGGCAGACAGGGAGCATCCAGGAGTACGTGGCGCAGTTCAGCAATCTACTTCTGGAGGTGTCCAACATGTCCGAGGAAGATAAGTTATTTAACTTCCTCACTGGTCTACAGGGGTGGGCGCAGGCCGAGCTTCGCAGGAGGGAGGTGAGGGATATTCCCTCAGCCTTCGTAGCAGCAGAGGCGCTGGTAGACTTTCGCAGCGCTACTACTTCAGGCAGCGGTGGCCAGGGTAAGGGTAAGGGTAAGGGCAAGCGCAAGAGTGCATCACCACCGCATGGTCGAAAGGGCAAGAAGGAAAGCGTTCCATCACGTGCAGCAGCAGAAAAACCAAAGGGACAGGCAACTTTTGCTGGATGCTTCATATGCGGAGGGCCGCATCTAGCACGGGAGTGTCCATGGAAGGTGGCGGTAGCGGCCGTCACTACCCAGACAGACAGGGCGTCCGAGAGTTCGGAGGAGGAGCCAGTAGCGAGGTTGGCCCCGCTACAGTCCATCAACACTTTGGCCGCGAGGGACCAACGCCAAGGTTTGATGTACGTGAGGGCTCGGGTCAACGGGAGGACAGTGCGGGCCTTGGTTGACTCCGGCGCGACACACAATTTCGTGAGCCAAGGAGTGGCGCACAGATTGGGGCTTGGAGCGCTATCCCAGCCTTGTAGGGTGAAGCCTGTCAACTCCGAGGAGATGGAGTCTTTGGGCCAAGCGGAGGCCACATTGGAGGTGGGCTCATGGACTGAGCACTGTAGCATGACGGTCTTGCCGATCGACGACTACGATCTGATACTCGGGATGGACTTCTTCATCAAGAGCAAGGCCGTGGTCATGCCTCATCGGAGGGGCATCTTGATCCGAAGGGGTAGGCGTCCTTACTTCGTTCCAGTGGAGGGATGGTGTAGGACAGTTGCAAAGGGTGGGGTCAAGAAACCGCCCCACCACCAGACTTGAGGTTGTGCGACAACCTCACGCCTAGGCATCGCGTGGAAGAGCCTAGGCACGGAGGCCTGCGGCAGGAGGCGGCAGGCGGGATGGCTCGGCAAGTGGGCTATCCAACCGAGGAGGCATCAGGGGGTGCGCGTGGCAGGTGGCTACGTTGGGACTCGGGAGGCTTTGGCCAGGAGGGCCAAGGCATGCGACGACGAGGAGCGTTAGGAGGATTTTGCGCGGCATGGTGGTCGACGAGGGCGTCGACATCTCAGCGGGGGGAGGATTGTCACCACCCCATCTCGGCGTCGGCCTCGGCAACGGCCTCGGCGTCGGCCTCAGCAACGGCGTCGGCCTCGGCCTCGGTAACGGCCCTGCAACGGCCAGATTCGCCCAGCAACAGCCCAAGCCGTCCAGAAGCCGATTTTTCAGGGGTAAATCGGTCTAGATCAGGTAAATTCGACCCTTATCTTGGGGAGAAGATTAGGGACTCCAGCCAGCAGATTTTGGATAAGATTTGGTGGGGAAAATAAACCTTATCCATAAGCAACCAATTTGGAGATATGGATAAGATCTTAAGGTAGTTTGTTGAGAATATCTTGGGGATTATCCAAGCTATCTTTGGAGCTGTTTTGGATCAGATTTCAGGCGTCCTATCCAGCAGCGAAGAGTCCTTCATCAGCCGGCTAGGAGGAGATAAGATTTGGAGATGGGCGGTGGCCTTTTTGGAGACGTTGCATGGGATAAAGATAAGATCAAGGGGGATCTTTGGATAAGGTTGCAGCAACCTATAAATAGAGGGGGCTGAGGTCTACGTGAAGGGCATTAGATCAATCCATGAGAGGATTAGATGATAGAACGTGAGAGAGAGAAGATCTGATTTGGAGAAGATCTTCCTACGTTCTAAGGAAGGGACACTCGAGTGGAGTTCGGGTGGGCGCCACTAAACGACCAGGGAAGGTTCGTGAGGTTGGCGAGCGGTTGGATCAGCGGAGATCGCAGCGGCGCAGGTCTAAGTCATGAGGACTTAGGCGAGCACGGGACGTGGCCGATACGCATAGGCGGTGCACGGGTGCGAGGCATCCACAGGTCAGTTTTCGTTGAGTGAGGTTGGGGCGGGCACTTTGAGAGATCTTTGTCAGGGACAAAGAGGAGTGCTTTTGTAGCCTTCGGGCAACCTCATTATTTTTCAAGTTACTTAGTGGAGAGTTCTTGGTTGGGAAGGCTTTGCCTCCCGTATATCTTGGTGTTTAGGTGAGACTTTGTTCTTCGGGGATTTTTATTTATTGTTCTGGGGTAAGGCTGGTAAGGGGAAGGGTTTCTCTAACGCCATCACCGGTAGACGCAAGGACCTAGTGGCCATAGGGAGCGCTTGCGTGTGCCAATTGAAAGCCCGGTGACACAAGTCGGCCCCGCCTTATTCAAGTCGGCCTCGCCTCATCCAAGTCGGCCCCAGCACTCTCCTTCAAGTCGGCCTTGGTGCATTTAATGGCCTCATTCAAGTCGGCCCTACCTCATTCAAGTCGGCCTCGCTTCATCCAAGTCGGCCCCAGCACTCTCTTTCGAATCGGCCCCGGCACTCTCCTTCAAGTCGGCCTTGGCACATTTAATGGCCTCATTCAAGTCGGCCTCGCCTCATCCAAGTCGGCCCCGGCACTCTCTTTCGAGTCGGTCCCGACACTCTCCTTCAAGTCGGCCTTAGCGCATTTAATGGCCTCATTCAAGTCGACCTCGCCTCATCCAAGTCGGCCCCGACACTCTCTTTCGTGTCAGCCCCGGCACTCTCCTTCAAATCGGCCTTGGTGCATTTAATGGCCTCATTCGAGTCGGCCCCGCCTCATTCAAGTCGGCCTCGCCTCATCCAAGTCGGCCCCGGCACTCTCTTTCGAGTCGGCCCCGGCACTCTCCTTCAAGTCGGCCTTGGCGCATTTAATGGCCTCATTCAAGTCGGCCCCGCCTCATTCAAGTCGGCCTCGCCTCATCCAAGTCGGCCCCGACACTCTCTTTCGAGTAGGCCCCGGCACTCTCATTCAAGTCGGCCTTAGCACGTTTAATGGCCTCATTCAAGTCGGCCCCGCCTCATCCAAGTCGGCCTCGGCACTCTCTTTCGAGTCGGCCCCGGCACTCTCCTTCAGCCTTGGCACATTTAATGGCCTCATTCAAGTCGGCCCCGCCTCATTCAAGTCGGCCTCGCCTCATCCAAGTCGGCCCGGCACTCTTTCGAGTCGGCCCCGACACTCTCATTCAAGTCGGCCTTGGCACATTTAATGGCCTCATTCAAGTCGGCCTCGCCTCATCCAAGTCGGCCCTGGCACTCTATTTCGAGTCGCCCCAGCACTCTCCTTCAAGTCGGCCTTGGCACATTTAATGGCCTCATTCAAGTTGGCCCCGCCTCATTCAAGTCAGCCCCGCCTCATCCAAGTCGGCCCCGGCACTCTCTTTCGAGTCGGCCCCGGCACTCTCTTTCAAGTTGGCCTTGGCACATTTAATGGCCTCATTCAAGTCGGCCTCGTCTCATTCAAGTCGGCCCCGCCTCGGCATCGTCCCATCTCGGCTTCCACGGCCACATCATGTCTCTCGCACAAAGGCATTTATGGCCTCATAAAGGTCACGTTCTCAGCTACCTCGGCCCCGACCATGAACAGTGCCATACAGGCACTCTATAATCAATACTTTACAAGGGACAGCTGGCTTCAACTCCCAACTCTTCTATCCTAGACGGATGTGTGGCTCGTGATGGTGATGAGACTCCGCCACCTTTTATCTCTCTTTCCTGCAGTGGTCAAATCAAGTGGCCACCCACTCTGATGGAACTTGACCCACCAACCAGCTGCAGCCACCCACTTTGATGGGATTTGACCTGTAATCCTGACATATCAAATAAGGAAGCAAGCTCTGCCATTGCTGCCATCACCTTAAATGCTCTTACAAGTGGCAGCACATATCAAATAAGGAAGCAAGCTCTGCCATTGCTGCCATCACCTTAAATGCTCTTACAAGTGGCAGCACCCCATGCCTCACAGACATCAGCTCTGACACTTCACCCATCAAAGTCATCATTACAACCTCAACCACTCAAGCCAGACAAACTCCATACATCTATAAATTGGGTAAGAGGGACCCCCGACGAGGTAACTGAACTAAGAACTGAACACAACTCACGCACTCATAACACTTCAAAACGCTCATTCTTACTCACAGAGAGCTCTTCTCTGAGCCTCTATCTCTTTCTCTTTCGAGCTTCCTCAAGCTCACGGCTGTTGCCCAGAGCACTGACTTGAGCGTCGGAGGGTCCCTGCCAGAATCTCCGACCCCCAGGACTTTTTGCAGGCTTCCAGACGCGAGAAGCTCGCCGAAAGATCCCGGACTTGCTGGAGAAGGCAACCGGACGCTCGCGGACGTTCGAGGGGATGATCTGGCAGCATCAGATACAGATGTAGAAAATGCCAGGTTTCATTCACCCACAATAAGCCTCTTCAGTTGTAAATACAAAATATCTAGAACGAAAGCCATAGATATACCTACTTATATAAAGAGGTAAGATTATAGGACCATACGATTCAAGACTTAGGTATTGTGATGCTCCATTTATAGGACTATATTCCTTTTCTCTGGAGAATGGAACTAAACGTCCAAACCCAAATGTTTGCATTCAGTTCATATCAATCTACAAAACTGACTAGCAAGCTAGATAGCTTTAAACACTACCATTCAATATTCCTTTGAAAGTAATGTAAGAGAGCCATGTCAAAAAAATATAGGTCAGAAACCTCTGGAGGTTGGATGGATGTGAGATGCAAAGTTCTATTTCTTCACCAATCTATATGACCAGAGAGCTCTCCCCTCTTAAGAAAGCCTATTTTGCAAGCTATCCTTCGTTCAACATGTGAATATGACTGACCCAGAAAAGTTCAGTTTGTTATGCCAGAGAGTTAGATTGTACTGGAATTCCTAGTTTTTTGGAACTCAAGGCAATAAATACAAACTTTTTTAAAAAAATCAAGCTATATAATTGCATCAACTACTTGTGTGGGCTTAGCAGCTTTTAAAGAGCAATAGATCAAGCAAAGTAAAATCAAAATTACATAATCAAAGTAGTTCAGATAAGTTACTTACATGCATGTTTCCTTAATATGATCTGTTAGTGTATTAACCATGGTGTTGGAAAGGTCCCTTCATGGGGAAGAGATGAATACCTGGAGGGTGATCAATGCGACATTATCTGGCAAACTGTAGGAGTTCATTGCTGAGAATTTTGGGATGTTAGAACTTGTCCAGCCACCTCCATCCTGAAATTGTAAATGCAAAAGCAAACAACAGATCAGAGTGACATATTGGAAAGACACATAACCAGGCATAAATTTACCTGTTCTGAGAATGCTAGGAGAAGAGGAGAATATATCTCCTGGCCAAAGGACCGACGCCACTTAGCGCCCTCTCCTAATGGATCAATTCTGAAATAAAATTTCCCTTGAACCTGTTCAGAAGAACCAAAAAAAAAAAAATTATTGAACTGCACATACACTACCATCAAAAATTTTAACTTTGCAAAAAATATCTCAGTTAAGATGATCTATGTGTGGTGTCTTCTCATCGCACAACAATGAAATTTCTAATACATACTGAACTAGTCAGAAAAATAACGTGTTATGACACAGATGTGCCCTCAAACTAGTGCTCCCATATACAATAATACAGTAATTGCCTCCCTGAGAACCCATGCTCTGGGAAGCCTAATGTGCTTTCCATCCTTTGGGCACTTTTTTCTTCTTAAAGCTGGCTTTTACTTCTAAAAAAGTTCGTTCCAAAACTGCAAGTGGGTAACCATATTTGTCCTCATAGTCACACATGCCAGCTCAACAATAATTTCAGCACTGCAAGGGTGAACCCAGTTTGAAGTTCTTAGGACTAGAAAAGATATACATACTATTAGTCCTTGGCACTTATCATCAACACAAACTGTTTCATTAAGTGCCTCTCCAACTCCTCGACCATCATCATGAAGCAACCTCCTACAATAATTAGAAGAAATAAAAACAAAAAAATTCCAGATCAATGTCATATAAAAGAAAATAATTGTGAATTTTGAATATAAGGTAAAACCTATATTAATGAAATAATTGAAGTGTTCAGAGGAGTGTACCTATGGAGCATCAATTCTATTTGTCCATCCAGTATGCTCAAGCCCCCCACTGAGCGGTCTACCAGAACTGAAAGTTCCGTGCTATTATCCACCATGTAAATTCCGAGATTAATCTGAAATAGCATAACATGACTTATTTGCTTTTTTTTTAAGGAATTAGCTAAGTCAGAATCCCAAATTGAATAAGTTAGGAAGTTCATCTACAGGGAATAATGAGAAAACACCCAAGTGCTTACATGCATTCCAGCTTAGGTTTTAAAAGCATGCAGTTTTCCCAATGTGAACTTCAGTTACTTTTAAAAATGCGTGTATAATTTTAGTTGCAAACTTACAGGGTAGTAATTTCCAGCAACAGGTTGGTTAACTTGTAATTCCCAGTCTGATCTATAATCTCGAATCTGCAAATGTAGTAATATACCAAGAATTAAATGAAGGATTCTTATCATGCACATGCAAGATATAACCCCCTGCCCCAGTGCTTAATAATTCAACCAAATACAACCACTACAAATTATACCTTTATGTAATGAACATTGCTAACTATTGATAACATATTAGGACAATGACTTCCTTAATTCTCAATCCAGAAAGTAGGACTTAATGAAGCATACCCTTTTAATAAAATCACGTCCATTGGAATCAGTATAGAATGTCTTGTTGGTCATCATGGTGGTGGTAACTTGAGTGGCTACTTCTTTCCCAATTCCATCATCAACGGGTATAGGTCCTACCTAGAGTCAAGTATATCATACCATTACTGGTCTTCATTATGAACGTTCTAAGAAATAAGCATTCTGGCCAATAAACAACAAAACCACTAAAAAAGATCGAACATGGGGACCTGCCCCAACTGCCTGCAAGAAAAAAGATATTAGCATAATATACTAAAATGATAAGAGAATATGCTTACTGTAAACTCGACTTCTGTATGCTCCTTCCCCTTGTAAACTCTAGTAACCTGCACATCAAGTAACAATCATAAGAACATCACTGGAGTCCCAAGCAATGTCTTGATAATAAATAGGGGAAAAAAACTAATTTTTCTTAAAAATAAGATCACCTGGTATATCCATGGATTGATCTGTTGATGCACTTCGTCTAATACAGGTCCTTGCAGAATTGTCAAAGGCACCTATCACAGCAGATAGCATTAATGAAATACAGCTTAAGTAAAAATGATTTTTTTTCATATTGCATCCAATATTTTGTTGATTTTATGTGTAAAACCTTCCCATGTCACCATTTATAAATCAACCTAGAAAATATCAATTTAAATTGCAAACAGCCCCTTTTATTAGCCTCTCATTGCCCCAACAAACTATGGTCCCTGGTTGACCAAGGATAATGATTGACCAATTTACCCAAATCAAGCAAAAATGAGAGGAACATGAACATAAATGGTATGATAAGAGGCAGAAAGCGAGTGGCAGATTGCTCTCTAGTATCACGCAGGACAAGTTACAAAGAAAGATCATTTGATGGAAGAGCTTGGTTTCTGTCCATGCAACCCAGGCCAAGAGTCATGTGATTGACCTCTGATCGCACTAGCTCCCCTCCTCTCCTCATGCTCTCCTTCCCCTCCTCCAGGGTATCAGATTACCATGTCCAATTTTGCATGAGCAGACAGGATTCACCATGAGAGGTGCCTTCTCCCTTCGCCTGAGCTTATAGAGCAAGACAGTGATGAGCTTGTCCCCATTTCTGCTCTCAAATAAAACTATGACCTTCCCATCCTTGACCCTTCAAATGAGCTCCTGGGGTTCTTCATAATAATGATTATCCCCAGCAGCAACAACAACAGCTAAATAAATTTGGCTTCAAGCTCAATAGCACAATCCTTAATTCCTCCTGACCAGCGTTCCATACATCTTCTTTAGTGAATTTTTCGAGTCCCTTCTAAGCTACCAGCGAGGCCGAGCAGCTCCTTCTCAAAGGTTTCTCTAGAAGGGAGATGGAGAAGGGACCTCCCGGGTTGGGCTTGAGGTTTTGGAGATGGGGTCTCTTCGGCAGGGCACTAAAGCTTGACATTGCAGAGGTAGACCCGCCCATGAGCTCAAAGTACCGTAGCTTGGCAGAGGGTGTTTTCATGGTGGTGGCCTTGCTGGGGAATGGGAGATGGGTGGTTACATGTGAGATTTTGTAGAGGAAGGAGTGGTGAAGAAGAGGGTTTTGAATGGTTTGGATGGGAATAGAAGACACCATTGTTTAGAAGAACAATCAGAAGAAAAGAGTGGAAGGAGGAAATGGAGGGAGAACAATAAGGACAGGGGTAATTTGATTTCCTAACTTATAATTATTTCACCCAAACACTTAAACATGCCCCTGTCCATAATCTGTTAGGGTAGGTGACAATTATTTGAATTAATTTGTAAATAGCGATAAGGTCAAAACATCTGGTGCAATATGCACAAAATGCAAATGAAAAATTCCAAGACTTCTTTAGAAATCATGATGACTAAGTCCTCTCTTGCAATAAACCAACCGTTTGAGAAAGCATTATGTACCTGCCCTTCAGGCTTTATCGGAAATGAACCATTTGGGCGAAATATATATGCTCCAGATGCCTTCAGCAAGCAAAACAAACTTTTAATGCTAGCTTATACACATTGGAGAAACATAGTGCATATTTTAGTAAATATAATCTTCAGGGTTATCACTTAAAACAAGGGAATATACCTGTTCCTCAGTGCCATTTTTAAAATAGCCAGAATAAAAACTGTATGATTGCTCAACATCTGCTTTCACCTTATAGAAAGACAAAGCTATTTTAGATACAGTTGAGGTTTAGAACCACCCCCCACCGCAACAACCAAAAAAAAAAAAAACTAAAATTAAAAATAAAAAAAAACAAATGGTAGTAATAAAAACAGTTCCCTAAAATAATTTCTCAACGGATAGAACACCACAAATGACTAGAGATAACTTGTGGTTCACCTCGTGGACTTTGAAACTACCAAATCTAAAAAAGCAATTTTTTATTATTGGATATACAGAGAGGAGTAGCCCATACATGAGATGAAGGAAGCAGTTATAAATGAAGAAATAAATATTTTATAAGTCCTAACATGACACCTAAAAGTGCCTTTTTAAAAGCATACCAAGTTTCTGCTATTAAAATAATGAGAGAGTTTTCCCTCATCTGCATTATAGAGTAGCTTTAAATGTCCTTGCCCAATTTTTATACTGCTACTCTTACTTTCTTGTGAGGAGTACAGTGATGACATGGCAGCACCTGCAGTGGCACTTATTTATCAGCAAAGAAACCATTTCTTTCACACCAAAAATCTAGGTTATGCATCATAACAAACAGCAACAATGCAAATAAACAAGTTTCACCTGTCTGTTTTGAACTTGAGACAAAGTAAGTGCTAAAACCAAGAGGTGGTACAGAGACTGGAAATGCAAGCCAAAATTTAGGTGTAACACTTGGGGATACGCCTAAGTATGCCTTGACATGGTAGTTTCTTATATAGATGGAAGCATTGGCCAGAGGTAAAAGTTGTGATTCAATTTCTTTTCCTTCAGAATCATGAACAGCAACAGATTTGCTGATAACCTGTAGCAAGTTTGATATCAATTCAGTTAAGATTGAACTTTAAAAAAAATGAAGAAAGAAAAGCAAGTACTAGCAAAATCCCAATATAAGCACTATGTTATTTCACTAACGAAAAAGAGCAAGTCCTTCTGTCTCCCATGAATACATGCATATGTGCGTACATATTTGGGGAATAGAAAGAGCAAGTACTTGGTGCCTCGAAAAGGAGATGCTTCTTTTCATGAGACTTGCTCTTCTTATCTCCTCGTCACTCTTTACATACACCTAGACTCTACCCAAGGATCCAAGTAGTGGAATCTTGAAGTATTTCCCCTTGGTTGAAGAGCTTAAACTGCTTAGTTAATCAGGTAGGTCCCCCTTATGATCATTTGGATGTCTTAAATATTTGCAAATACGGATTGATATTGCATTGATAAACACAACAGATCATATAGCAGATAAATTGCAAAGTCAAAAGGAATTAAATAGAAGTAAAAATAAGGCATTGTAGATTATATTAGGAACTTCTTGTATGTGAAATTACAAACCTAATGGGAAAAGGGATTTTGTTCTTTGCCAAATCAAGAACTTTATAGATGTAAGACTTAACTCAAGAACCTTCAATGTGAAGGAATAAATTCGATATCCTATAAAGCTATGGTAGGAGGTGATATTATAAGGGCAACAGATTTTCTCTCATCATATGCAGATCAAAGTGGATGAGTTATTCAAATTTGATAAGGCAATATCTTATCATTAAACACTAGTAGAAGAGAAAATTCCATCAATATGCAACTTAAACTCTTTGTAAGCATGCGGTATATTCACACAAGAAGACAAATCAAAATAAATAAGCACAATACTAAAAGGTATCAGGATGAGTAACATAATGAATGTACATACAGGAATGCGGATGACATCCTCCCGCTTCCACCCAAGAGAATTGTAAACAAGAACAACCTGAAATTTTAAAGATTTACAGAATATATGTGTGAATCCCAAACAGGTAAGTCATTAGAAGAAATGAAGTATGATATATCACATTCAGTCTTACCAAGCTTTTACCAGTAGATAAGTCTAGTTCAGATGGAGGACAGTAACTTATGTTGAGAAGGGACACTGAAAAAGTTGGGGAAAATCTCGTATTCAGATACAAGAAATTGATGAAGACAAAATCAAGTTTTATCCATAAAATAAAAAGCACAAATCAGAAATACATAATCAGGTAGTTCCACAATTCATGCAAGAAATAGAAAAATAGAAATGTAAATCTGGTTTCAAAGGAAAGAGGAAATTCTTTCAGAAATACAATTATACTGTAATTCAAAAATATATTTTCTCCTCAGGAAATTAGCATGCACATTAATTTACTCAGTAAACAAATCTGAAATTATTATTTCAAAAGATGACATCATTTAGTTATTGTTTATGAAAGATACTATCTAATATAAAAAACATAGTATTTGCTTCTTGCGGGAACTTACATGCTAATATGCCTATATGATCTATTTTCCCATAAGTTAAAGTAAGTAGAATACATTTAGCATGGTGAAAAAAGCAGCAGTCTGCATGGCTGCAGTTAGCATAACAAATAATTTCATAAGTTATGGTTCCATGCTTGCTGAAGAACACTGCATCACTGCACAAGCAAACTCTGACCTTAACAACAATCTAAATAGCAAATATCCTCAATAGTTGCATGCATAGATCCTTGAGAGGAGGAGAATCATTGTATCTGGCCAAGAAAATCATCTTCAAACATCCATTGATAATTAAACTTCCATTTAATGTAGAAGCCTTTTGCTATAAGTGCTCATGGCATGAAGTCAGCACTACAATGTATACATATTATTTCATGAATTATTAGTAGCTCTAACACATGAACGGAAATAATCATTTATCTGTTACCTGTTCAAACTTTGCTGCTGGGTTATAACACCCTGGTTTTGAGTCTGAACTTGACAAGCAAGCAAGTGCAGATTCAACTAACTTCTCAGCCTGCAAATAGTATTGTAAGTATTGAAGTGGTTCTCTATCTTGCCAGGGAGATGGGGAAGAAACATCAGACCATGATAAGCTTAAATTTAATTGGTCACCTCTGCATAGCCTATTGATAGCCGTTTGGCATAATCATTAGCCACATGCTGCTTTTCTGTTCCACTAACTGCATCGTGATGTTGAGCAATAGCTAAAGCATCACCCAGACTGTCAGTTGTTGGCCCTGAGCTATTTCTTCCTTTGAGAAATTCCAACTGCCTAGCTGCCTGAACTTTCATGACAATTAAAAAAGAGAGAAATGATAACCAATAAATCAATACATTCAGTATACACTTTTAATAGGTATAGAAGCAAACAATAACCTACCAGATAGTAAGCGCTCATTGTTCTTACATAGCCTTTTAAGGCAGGCCTGCTCGTGAAGTAACCCGTCCAATATGCATTTGGTTTATCTGCATATCTGAAGATACAGAAATTAATTCTCTCTACAGAAGCAACAGAATCCTTAAAAATTAATAGAAGTTGCATTCCAGGTATTCATCTTACGGGAAGAAGTCATCAGTCTTGAGAGGCCATGACTCATTTGCTGCATACTTTGCATCAGTGTAAATGGATGGTGTTGAGTACAAGGCATTGACCCGTCCATCCTTAAGTGCAGGGAAACAGTAGTTCAGTAGGAGATAGCAAATCCCAGATTTTACAGAGAATAACAGATATGACTGAAAACTCACAAATTCAACCAGAGACATTTAATGTCATTGGAAAGTCGGAGATTAAAAGGATCGAAAGGGCAGAGACAAGTAGTCATGGGGTACCGTGGAAGTCATCTACTAAGGGAATGAATTTAGCTTTTGCCAGTAGAGACAGGTACAGATGTACTTAAAAGACCATGCCAAATAAGCAGTCCACAGATAAAGGTTTTTGACAATTTCAGTCAAAATCAGTTAAAACTTACAAGCCACCTTTCCTATTACAGGAAATTTTGGGACAACTATAGGATTCAGACCTCAGTATTTCAGAAACAATAAGGAAAAATTCACTAATGAGGGGTAAAAAAGAGACATGTTTTCAACATGATAACTCTTGCCCAAAGCCTCAAACACACAATTATGAGTTGATGGTCGTTAGAAATTTTCAAAAGAAAAGTTTACCTTGTTGACATAATGAATGAATTTATCCAACTGCCTGAACCATGAAGTTGCATATTGGTACTTAAAATCTGTCCCCATGGTAAACATGATATGATTTGTTCTGGTAACGTTTGCCTGCAAGGGAAGGCAATTTCTTACAAAATTTCTCATTTAATAGGTGCATGGTATAATAAAACAATTTCAGGGAGCCTAGACCAAGTAAAGAAATTATATATGTTGCACTCAAAAGCAATATATAACTAGTTTTCCTAAAAACATGGCATGCATAAAAGGCATCAAGTCTTGGAGTTGCCAATACTTCAGCCTCTAAAGTCCCAAAAAAGTAGCACTTTTACACAATGGAAAATTCACATGGATGCATGCATATATGTGTGCATGCATGTATAGAGTTTCATTCTATATTGCATGACTGCAATCAACACCCAACACCATTAGGCTACTCTGGCTGGCACTCCTCTCATCCAAGCAAGCACTAGGAAGAGGTCTTGGATGTGAAACCACAACGTGGCACTCCTACCATACTTCTCCCCAAAAAGAGAGAGAGAGAGAAAGAAAGATAGAAGAAAAAGGAATGAAAAGAAAGAATGATTCTGCTACATATACATGGCATATCAGCAATAAAAATCATGACCTATAACATCTGAATTGCCTACAAAACCAAAAATCTGATTTTTGGATGTTTCTTATCTATATATCTGGTTGACAAAGTAATGGACAATCCCAGTGACAAAGATGGACGAGTTAAATAGTTGATTCAGTTCATGGCTTGAAAATAATTAAAGCGTTTGATTCATATGTAATTTACAATGTGAAATCATCAACAAGAACAACATGAATTCTAAATTTACATAGCTTGCCATGCAAGTAAGACCACTCAATCTATAGAAAAGAAATTTCTAAGCCATTTGAATCTTGGTTGTGCAGATGCTGTAGTCATGACTAAATGTGAATTTGCAATTTTGTAATCCCGACATGTTCCACTATTGTGATTTTGAATTCAAATTCCAATTGTAAGAACGGAACATAACATTATTTTAGGTTTATAACAACTGAAATAGTGTAGAATTCTGGCAAAGTTTCTTGCAATTGAGTGCCCATGACGATCAACAATTATTGCACAAGTGGGTATAACACTCCATTCTCAGAAAGCCAGGGAAGTCATGCTGTCTCCAGCTTCAGAAGATTTTGATGCTGTAAAAGTTGTAAAGTGTAACTTCAGTTCTAATCGCACACAACATTCCATGCCACTGATCATGCCCCCACTTAATAGCCCCATCCTGGAACTTTCAATTATTTCATACAATCCTGGAACTTTTACAAGTCTCAAGATAGACTAATGAGACTCAACAGAGAATGGCCAAATTGTGGGTCTTGTACAAGCATTTTAATGAACTTAGGAACCCAAAGAACTGAGGAAACCAAGAGTGGAAAAGAAAATAGGGATATGGTCTAAAATCAAGCTGAAAATCAGCCTACCTGTGCTATAGCTGCAGCTACAAAATCATTCACTCGTTCTTCAACATTATAATCAAACAAAAGTACATCGTCCTACAGCAATAAATGAACACAAAGGTCAATTCCCAAACATATATTCAAAACATTTAAAGAACTTGTCAGTAGAATCACCTGAATAACAGGAGAAGTAGCATCAACTTCAAAATAAAAATCACCAGGGGGAGGTTCATAGTTCTTGGGAAATATGCCAGTGAAAATCTAAAATGGAAAAATATTTCAGACAGCACAGTTGCAAAAAATCCAGTGATGTAAAAAGTCAAGTGATGTATTAATAGAACTGTGCCAAAAATAATCAGGTTTGAAACTGATGTGCCTTCCGTAAGGCAAGTGACATGGTTGCATAGAACAGGACACTCACATCTGCAGTTGAGCCAAGGGTCTTGGAACCCCGCCACACAACCTCAAGACTTTTCAGGGCTTTCCTGTTTTCCCGGTCTTGGTAATCAATACGTGAGAAATAAAGAGCATCAAATCCAACCTGCAGATTGCAAGAAGATTTCAACAACCCACTCAAGTGTAGTTGGAAGAAAAGATGCATCAGTGTAGTTGGAAGAAAAGATGCATATTCTGAACTATAGGACACAAGCAAAACTGAAACATTTTCAGAGTGCAAGGATGCAATAATTGTATCACTGAATAAGAAAGAGTGCTGGTTATCAGTTGTTGAACTAAAGAGATGCAATGAAAGGACATTACCATTAATTACATTGATAGAGAGTGAATGTAGTAATTTGATGTTAGTGATAGAAATAAATGAAACAGAAAATAACACTAAGCTGCTGAAAGCAATTAGGGAAAGATGAAAGAATACCAATTCAAGTAACAAGCAGAGAAAACGAGCAAAGACACAAGAACACCCACCAACTGACGCAAAAGCAGTCATATGCCCTTCTTACACAGTGTAAGAAGGCTTTTCATCATACATTTACAGCCAAGGGCATTAATTTATCAGCTAATTTGCTTCAACAATGATCAGTCCAATTGGCATTATTAATCACCAAAAACAACATCTTTCTTCCATTAGGGCAGAAAATAACAACTGTAAAGATAATTTCCACATGCTCTGGATCACAAACTGTGATCAAGATGCAAAGGAGATCAGGTATTAAGAAGGAAAGAAAGATGCCAGTCAAAAGATAAATTAATAGACAACATTAAAAATCTATTGCAGAAAAGGGAAGTGTCGAACAAAGTTCTCTTAACAGATGCTGTGCAGAATATCAAGTCAACCTGATCATTAGCATTGAATGTTGGGCTTGCAACAAGAACCAGAAACCAATGCATTAGACATTACATCCTACCTCAGCCTGACGCTTGGTGTATTTAAGAAATAAAAAGCAAGAGAGAGAGAGAGAGAGAGAGAGAGAGAGAGGAGGAGGAGGAGGAGGAGGAGGAGGAGGAATCAAAGCAACACCTCTGCACTAAGTAGGTAAGCTTGCACTGCTGAATGTCCAAATGGATCTATCTGCCAACCAATCCTTGGAGTCTGACCAAACTCTTGCTTGATGAATTGATGCCCAAGGGTTGTCTGATCGATCATATCAATGTAATGCACCGCCGCCTCATCATGCATGCACATGCCCCCATTTCTTCAATCCCAAAATCACACCAAAGTTTATTTTTTCAAAAAAGGAACATTTTATATTCACCAAAAAAATAATAAATGATTTTAAAAAACAAAGATATTATGCATCATTCTATCATAAGGTAATTATCTACAGTTAATGTAAAGTGGGTGAGAATTTACATGAATTCTAGTTGACCAGAGTTGACTAGCTCCTTCACTATCTTCTTAACCGCATCGCTCTGCTGCCTCCACCATCGCTGGAAGAATGCCTGCAATCACTCCAAATTAAAACCTAATCCCGACCAACAAGTCCAACTCAAAATCGAACACTCTCCAACCAAACCCAAACCAAAGAACAGAACTCCAGACGGACCATCTCCACGTAGATGAACTTCCGATTCTTATCCGCCAGCAGCGCCGTCACCATCGAATCCAAAACATTCTGCACACAAGCCCCCTAATGCCCAAAAAAAAAAACCAAACAATCAATGAAAATTCCTGAAAAAAAAATGGTGAGCGAATTTGCGGGGGAGGAGACCTGGATGGAGTTGTTGGATCCAACGTAGTACTGATCGACGGTCTTAAGCCAGCCCACGTCGTCGTGCGTGTGGGCGACGAGGTGGACGTTGAGCTTATCGGGACGATCCTTTGAGTGGTGTTGTAGGCGATATACTTGGACTCCGCCAGCGACCAGATTCCGCCGAAGAAAATGAGGAGGACGAGGAGGAGACGAGGATGACGACAGATGGGGTCGATCGCCATGGTTTCCGTTCGAGACGGAGGCGGGACGATGGCGGCGGCGGGGGAAGTCTCAGTGCCGCATTTGAGAGCGGCGACCAGAGAGATCGTACCTTTCGATGCTGAGACCACGATGTCTCCTTGGCTTCTACTTCTCAGCAACGAGGGAGTAGCTTTCAGTAGCTGGGTTCCCTCGGGAGCAATGTAACGACGGGAGATTGTCCGTGGGCCCCACCGGACTTTTTCGGTGGTTTTCAAGATGTTTCTGCCACGTAGGAGGTGATACAAAGTTTAATTTGCACTGGAGGCATGCTGGATGTACGCCGATTGCCAGGATAAGGAATAGGGTAGCTGGAGACTGGAGTGCTTCAAAGATAATGAAAGATTCCGCTGCCACGTGTCTGCTTTTTTTAAAATTTAAAAATTTTAAATTTAAAAAGAGACCACGTGCTTTTTCTAACTCTTTCCGGAAACGGCCGGAAAGGGCGTGCAAAGAGGCCACGTGCATCCGGGAGAGGAGTGCCAACAATATTCTTTGTAACGCCATTTTTTTCTACGCATGTGGCACTTGGGATATGGATATAATTTTTTTAATAGTTGATTCGAAAGATTACTTGTTTCATAAATATATAACTGTTTTATTCAATTTATTAATATGCCATTCACAAAGTAAGAAATAAAATAAATTTTATCTTATTATAATTTTTTATCTAATTTTTTTTCTCTTTTGTTCAACCCTGTATTGTTAGAATGATTCAGAACTTGTGTCGTCACAGACCCAAAAAAAAAAAATCAATTGGTACTTATCTATCTTTCTTAACTAATATACATCATATAATCAACTTTCAATTTTTCGATATGGAACTATTGAAAAGAACATCATAATTACACATCAAACATATTTATAGATTCTCGATAATCTTTTGGTTATAACATTGATACATTTGGTTTATAAAAAAAATTAATTAATATTTAAAATTGCTTCTTGTTATCTTCGTCTTACTTTTTTTTTTCTTTCAAAATTGCTCTTAAAACAAAAACATTGTTCCCGAGAAAGGAAGAGCCCATTTTCTTCCAAAATAAATAGTAAAATTATATATTAAATTATATATAATATTTAATTATTTTAATATAATTATTTATATAACTATTATAAGAACTATCTAGTATTTTTATGCTAATATATTAATAAAAATATTATTATCTAATATAATATTTAAATTTATCGTATAATTAATATCATTTAATAATATTATTAAATTATTATTGTATTAATATTACATTTATTATATTATATTATATTTCTTTATTAATAAATAAATACGATATAAATAATAACATAATATTATTACAATAATATTTGATAATATTGTATTATTAATTTGATAACATTATCATAATATAAGTTTAGTTGAGTTGAGTATTATATTTATTTATTCATATAATAAATAATATATATCAATATAATATATATCTTTTATTAATACTTTTATTAATATAATAAATATATATTGTTATAATTATTATTATATTATATTTTTTATATAATATATAATTATGATAAAAGATAAACCTTGAGCCTAAATTCAATTATATCCTTTAGATTCATATAATTTATAAATCTTACAAATAAAATAATAAAATAATAAATAATTTTTAAATTTATATAAATTTAAAAATAAAAAATTATTAAATTCTAATTATTAATGTAACCAAATCTAGCTCTTAGAATATCAACTCTATTCATATCAACTCATCTAAGCCTTTTTTTTTTTTCGCGATGCTGACGTTTAAAAGCTTCGCGATCGGTGAAATACAGGGTTTACGATGACAAATTACCATCGTAATATGTTCAAGCTTCCTTCACGTCTCAGAATGTTTCAAGCAGAGCATAAGGTGAGGGTTTTGGCTTTGCAACATCGTAATGTGTTCGAGCTGTAAGTGGGTATGTTGGCAGATGGTGGCTACCTAATGAATCAGACTGAGGCTAGAGTTTCACTCTATGTCCTTAAGACAATTTCGTCCCGCAATGGTGCTTACGGTCAGTATGACGATTGTCTCCCAGGATACAACAGTCTCCTTTTGATGAAAGCAGCACTACAATTCACCAAAACTTTCGAACCAAGAATGCTACTCTCTTTTTAATGCACTATTGCTATACTATCCTTAGGAAAGTATGCAAATGCCTAAGAGAGAAGAAGACTAGAATTGATTCAAATTGAACTCAATTCGGAATGGCTTGGGATTCATCAAATGAGAGGGTCTAGGGTCCTATTTATATGTTTTTAGGTGCCCCTTGGAAGCAACCCTACGAATTTAATTAAATTTAAATTCTATTATCAAAGGATGTGAGGGTTAAGGGCTTATCACCCTTGATATGCCCTTTAGACATCGTGATCTTCAGATCAGGCGATCGGATAAGCCTTTTCATGGCTGTGATCTGAAGATCAGCCGATCAGATAAGTCTATCCTTATCCTGATAAGCCTTTTCATCATCGTGATCTGATGATCACGTTATCAGATAGGCGGATGCCTATCACAACCGTACGATCGAACGGACACCTTATCATAACCGTCATGTTGACTGGTCAACCAACCGTCCTGTTGACTAGTCAACCGACGGATGTCAGCCGTTGGATCGTGATCAAGATTGTGATTTGATCACCGCATCTCGACCCTTCATCCGATCGATCAACGATCAATTGATCTCAGCCCCTTATCTTGATCCGATCAATCTCCACCGTCGGATCATCTTGATCTATAAAAATTTAAAGCCCCTCAAGCTCCTCGCGACGATGCGCAAGTGCAAAGTGCAAAGTGCAAAGCGCCCATTGCGCCCTTCGCACACGCGCGTGCGCGTGCGCGAGGGTGATGCTAGCATCACCCTCAAGCTCTCCACTTGTGGTGAGCCTAAGGAACTTAAGCTTCAAGGAAGTGGTTTCCATATAAGTGAACCTTCCTTTCTTGATTTTTCGATATGGGACTAAATGTCCCCGCAATTTCTCATTCACACACATAAGGCGGTAATGGGCTTTCAAGGCCCATTAGGGTATTTAGGGTCTATTTTGGCCCATTACCCAACAATCCCCCACATGAATGGAAATTGGACTTAGATCAAAGATCATCAGAGATCAGCAAAGGCAAACCCCCACATAAAAGGATTTTAATGCAAATGAATATGCAGACACACTAAAGAGAGTATAATGGGATGAAGTTGTATCGGGATAGGTAGCTTGTGGCTTTGAACCTTCCTTAGTGAGTTGTTATCGAGTTTACTTGCTAAAAGGTGAACACGATGTCTTGAACCTTTCAGCGTTTTGTGTAAACTAAGACAATAACAATCACGCAACTTCTTCCCGAGCATTCTTTTGGTTCTCATGGTTGTGTTCATTTTGGCCCCGAACAACTCCTGGTCTCATGAGTGCTTCAGAGAATTAAACCTTAAAATTCTCATAGAATTGGCCCAGTTCACACTCACATAGGTGATTCTTATTAAGAGTATCCTGCTATACCCCACATGATGTTCATGTCATAAGAATCATTAAAAGCAATGCTTATCCTAGTACCTTTAGCAGGTAGCACCAATTATCATAGGAATGAGTAGGATTGTACATCCTTAGTGCTATCAAGTCTCTTCATAATTTAGTTGTCCCTTTTGAACCTAGATCTTGGGATCTCCAGTCAGCTAGGTTGGGTATCCACTATGAAGATTTTTTAGTTATAGGTTTTAAACCCATTCCCCTCGATAAACAGTTTACTTGATCTCTTGGTAACCCCTTTGTTAATGGATCCGCTAGGTTTTTCTTTGACTGAACATAGTCAATAGAAATTACACCAATTTCAAGTAACTGCTTAATGGTATTATGTCTACGACGTATATGTCTAGACTTACCATTATACATCTTATTCTGTGCTTTGCATATTGCCGATTGACTATCACAATGTATGCATATTGCAGACACAGGCTTTGGCCAACATGGAATATCTTCTAAAAGGTTTCGAAGCCATTCTGCTTCTTCAGCTGCCTTTTCTAAGGCAATAAACTCAGATTCCATAGTGGATCGAGCTATACAAGTTTGTTTAGAAGATTTCCACGACACAGCACCTCCTCCTAAGGTGAATACATATCCACTTGTGGATTTTGTATCTTCTGTGTTAGATATCCAATTTGCATCACTGTATCCTTCTAATACAGCTGGATATCTTGAATAATGTAATCCATAACTTAGGGTATATCGCAGATATCTTAATACCCTTATTAGAGCTGTCCAATGATTTGGACCTGGATTACTTGTAAATCTACTCAACTTATTGACAGCATATGCTATGTCAGGACGAGTACAATTCATGACATACATTAAACTGCCAATTATACGTGAGTATTCCAATTGAGATATGGGTTCTCCAGTATACTTAGCCAAATGTAGATTAACATCTACAGGTGTTTTCACCGGGCTAGTATCATACTTTTTATACTTATTTAATATTTTCTCAATATAATGAGATTGAGATAATATTATTTCCTCAGATGTTCTAGTGATTCGAATTCCTAGTATAACATCTGCAACACCCATATTTTTCATATCAAAATGTTTGATCAACATTTTCTTAGTCTGTTTAATCATTTCAGTATTACTACCAATGATTAACAGGTCATCTACATATAAGCAGATTATCACATACCCTTCAGATAGGGATTTGGCATATATGCATTTGTCACATTCATTTATTTTGAATCCATTTGATAACATTACATTATCAAATTTTATATGCCATTGCTTAGGTGCTTGCTTTAATCCATATAAGGATTTAACAAGTCTACACACCTTCTTTTCTTGTCCTGGAACAATAAATCCCTCAGGTTGTTCCATGTATATTTCTTCATCTAATTCACCATTCAGAAAAGCAGTTTTAACATCCATTTGATGAATTTCAAGATTGTTAATGGCTGCAAAAGCTATTAACATTCTTATAGATGTTATTCTACTTACTGGTGAATAGGTATCAAAGAAGTCTATACCTTCTTTTTGTTTGAAGCCCTTAGCCACTAATCTGGCTTTATACTTGTCAATTGATCCATCAGCTTTTAGCTTTTTCTTAAATATCCACTTGCACCCTAAAGGTTTCATACCAGATGGTAGGTCTACCAACTCCCAGGTATGATTATGCATGATGGACTCAATTTCATTATTGACAGCTTCTTTCCAAAAGGGTGCTTCTGGATTAGACATTGCCTCTTTGAATGTCTGAGGTTCATCTTGTAACATATAAGTTACATAATCAGGACCAAAGGACTTAGCAACTTTTGGTCTCTTACTGCGTTGGGTTCATCTTCAGGATATTCTTCCTGATGACTACTACTAGCAGTATTATCATCATAAGTTCTTTTATTTGAACTTATTTCTAATTTCCTTTTACTTGGAAATATATTTTCAAAGAATGTTGCATTCCTTGATTCCATGATTGTATTTTTCTGTATATCAGTTATATCTGATTTATACACAAGAAAGCGATATGCACTACTATTATGTGCATATCCGATAAATATACAATCAACAGTTTTAGGTCCTATCTTGACCTTTTTGGGGTCCGGAATAGCTACTTTAGCTAGACACCCCCACACTCTTAAGTAATTGTAAGAAGGCTTCTTTCCTTTCCATAACTCATATGGAGTCACTTCCTTCTTCTTAAGAGGTATCTTATTAAGAATATGATTTGCTGAGAGAATTGCTTCTCCCCATAAATTCTGTGGTGTACCAGAATTTATTAACATAGCATTCATCATTTCTTTTAATGTGCGGTTTTTACGTTCCGCAATTCCATTAGATTGAGGCGAATAAGGAGCAGTAGTTTGATGAATAATGCCATGCTCCTGACAAAATTCGTCAAAAGGTGCATCATATTCACCACCTCTATCACTCCTTATGGCCTTAATCTTTTTGCCAAGTTGATTTTCAACTTCATTCTTATAACATTTAAACATTTCTAAAGCCTCATCTTTAGACTTTAGTAGATACATATAGCAGTATCTTGTTGAATCATCTATAAATGTTATAAAATACTTTTTACCTCCTCTAGTTTGAATTGACTTTAAGTCACATAGATCACTGTGAATTAAGTCAAGAGGTTCAGTATTTCTTTCAACTGATGGAAATGGTGTTTTTGCTAACTTAGCTTCAACACACACTTCACACTTGTAATGTGGATCGATTTCATGATTAGGTAATAATTTCAATTTCATTAATTTTCGTAATGAATTAAAATTCGCATGTCCTAATCTATCATGCCATAAACAAGAGGAGTCAATCATATAAGCAGAAGAAGAAGCTTTATTCATTTCAAGGTTTCTGTGTACAGTCATTACATTCACCTTGAATAATCCATTATTCAAGTAACCCCTTCCAATAAATATCCCCCCCTTAGTGAGTACAAATTTATCAGACTCAAAGACCATCCTAAAGCCATGTTTGCTTAGGAGGGAGCCTGATATGAGATTCTTCCGGATGTCAGGGACATGTAGCACATCATTCAGTAGAAGCTCCTTGCCAGATGTCATCTTCATAACGATGCGGCCAAGTCCTTCTATCTTGGATGTAGCGGAGTTACCCATGACCAAATTTCTACCATTGATAGGAGTATATGATGAGAACATACTCTTATCAGAGCAGACATGTCTGGTAGCTCCAGTGTCGATGTACCACTCATTTGCTTTGTCAACCATGTTTGCTTCAAATACAACAGCTGACAGCATCATCTCGGATACCTCTTTGGATAGGGTTTCAGTAACGTTGACTTCTTTCTTTTCTTTATCCTTGAAACGGCAGTCCTTGGATTTGTGTCCTTGCTTTCCACAAACAAAGCACTTTCCCTTAAACTTGTATTTCTTTGGATTGCCCTTCTTCTGTTTAAAGCCTTCGCCTGGAAACTTGCGTTTCTTCTTCCCTTCTATGAGGTTGGCCTTTGGCTCAGCAGGTTGTCCTCCTGCCTTCTTATCTTGGCTCTTATTGTCCTCCTCGATCCTTAGGCGGACAATTAGGTCTTCAAGTCCCATCTCCTTCCGCTTATGCTTCAGGTAGTTCTTGAAGTCCTTCCATAGTGGTGGTAGCTTCTCTATTATGGCAGCTACCTGGAATGACTCGCTGAGAGACATTCTCTCTGCATGTATCTCATGCAGGATAATCTGGAGCTCTTGGACTTGCTCCATAACTGTTTTGTGGTCGACCATCTTGTAGTCTAAGAACCTTCCAACCACAAACTTCTTGTGTCCAGCATCCTCTGTCTTGTACTTTTTGTCCAGGGATGCCCATAACTCCTTGGCAGTAGCAATACTGCTGTACACATTGTACAGGGTATTGTCCAGACCATTCAGGATGTAATTTTTGCAAAGGAAGTCCGAGTGCTTCCATGCCTCCACCGCAGCAATGACTTGCTTGTCGGTCTCCCCTTCCTTTAGGACAGGCGGATCTTCATTCAGCACTCTGACCAGGTTCAGAGTTGTGAGGTAGAACAGCATCTTCTGTTGCCACCTCTTGAAATCCGTGCCAGAGAATTTCTCCGGTCTCTCGGCTTGAATGGATGTCGTCATAGTAGCCATCTGCAGCAGCACTTCCGTGGTAGCAGAATTGTCTTAAGATTGTAGGTGGGTATGTTGGCAGATGGTGGCTACCTAATGAATCAGACTGAGGCTAGAGTTTCACTCTATGTCCTTAAGACAATTTCGTCCCGCAATGGTGCTTACGGTCAGTATGACGATTGTCTCCCAGGATACAACAGTCTCCTTTTGATGAAAGCAGCACTACAATTCACCAAAACTTTCGAACCAAGAATGCTACTCTCTTTTTAATGCACTATTGCTATACTATCCTTAGGAAAGTATGCAAATGCCTAAGAGAGAAGAAGACTAGAATTGATTCAAATTGAACTCAATTCGGAATGGCTTGGGATTATCAAATGAGAGGGTCTAGGGTCCTATTTATATGTTTTTAGGTGCCCCTTGGAAGCAACCCTACGAATTTAAAATTTAAATTCTATTATCAAAGGATGTGAGGGTTAAGGGCTTATCACCCTTGATATGCCCTTTAGACATCGTGATCTTCAGATCAGGCGATCGGATAAGCCTTTTCATGGCTGTGATCTGAAGATCAGCCGATCAGATAAGTCTATCCTTATCCTGATAAGCCTTTTCATCATCGTGATCTGATGATCACGTTATCAGATAGGCGGATGCCTATCACAACCATACACATTATCATAACCGTCATGTTGACTGGTCAACCAACCGTCCTGACTGGTCAACCAACCGTCCTGTTGACTAGTCAACCGACGGATCCGATCAATCTCCATGTTGGATCATCTTGATCTATAAAAATTTAAAGCCCCTCAAGCTCCTCGTGACGATGCGCACGTGCAAAGTGCCCTTCGCACACGCGCGTGCGCGAAGCTCTCACTTATGGTGAGCCTAAGGAACTTAAGCTTCAAGGAAGTGGTTTTCATATAAGTGAACCTTCCTTTCTTAATTTCTCACTAAATGTTCCCGTAATTTTCATTCACACACATAAGACGGTAATAGACTTTCAAAACCCATTAGGATATTTAGGGTCTATTTTAGTCCATTACCCAACACGAGCTCCCTCACGTCTCAGAATGTTTCAAAGCAGAGCATAAGGTAGGGTTTTGGCTTATGCAAAGCTGTAGAAAAACTTCCCTCCCCCTCCTTCAATGAAGAAAGGTTTTAAGATAGAAGCCAGAGGAATCGTCTACCAAATCCGCATCCCAGAAAGAACCCATCCCTTCAAAATATGGAGTAGAGAAGAAGAAGACAATGAAGCCAGCCATCGTGGCCATCAACCGTGCAATCTAGAAGACTTGCCCACCACCATCGCCGCCACCAAGAGATCCAAACTTAGAGTCCGCCAGGTCCTGAGGAACGTCAGCTACTGCGCCAAGCCATGGGAGATCGTCCGCCAGGTCTTGAGGAACGTCAGCTGCTACGCCAAGCCATGGGAGATCCTCGCCATCGTCGGCCCCAGTGGCAACGACAAGTCCACCCTTCTAGAGATCCTCGCCGGCAAGCTGACCCTGCTGTTGCCGCTGAATCCCGATCGAAGGAGGTGGACGAAGGGTTCGTAGTGTCGGGAGGAAGAAGAACAGGGGAGGAGAGGAATTGGACAGCCGGAAGATGCCATGTGCGGCATCGCCGGTGGAGGAGGGTGCGGCCGCTGGGGGACTGACGGGGGAGGACTTTTTCGATGGCCTCCCGGATGACTTCATGGTCTCCATCCTCTACAAGCTCGGCTACTCCGCCACCTCTCCCTTCGATCATCGGCATCCTAATCATGTATGTACTCCACACCTAGGGAAAAAGATGGTTTTCTGTTGATTTTTTTTCACCATTTTGTGCGTTTTATGCTAAAAATTGGATCTCTGTTTCGGGTTTATAGATGCAAGAGGCCCAATAAATTAGGAATGAATCCCCTGGTGCTGTCGAAGGTCTCGACGAAGGCGCTTGCCGTTAGGGAGAAGAACTGGTCGGAGTCAGCTCATAGATTCTTGAAACAGTGCACAAATGCCGGAAATCTTGAAGCTTGCTACATCCTTGAAATGGCATTCCCATTCTCTTCGAATTTTCTTGGGAGGGGAGAAGCGGCGTGAACTCAGGTGGATGGAGACCATAAAGAAAGAAGATGGGAGGTGATAGGAAAGAACAGGTCTCTCTCTCTCTCATTAACATAAGGCATAAGGAAACGACTTTGTGCATCCAATGTGATGCAAATTATGCGCACTATGCATAATGATTGATCGCGACGTAATGATTGATCACGTCGCGTGCGGCCACGTATGATAAAAATAATTTATTCTTTTATGCATCGCATATGTCAATAAAAGTGCGCTTCTGCATTACATGCGGTATAGAAAAAAATTTTCTTAATACAATGAAGCATAAAAAAAATTTATTTATTTATTTTTTAAAATAATAATTACAAATTTGAATCTTTCTAAAGGTAGACCCCAAACCATATCCTCTATAATGCCCACCATAGGAATGGCCTAAATGATAACCATAATTGCACTAGATAGGCATGAACAATATTAAGAAACTCTTGATTAAAAAATAAATGGACTACTATAATTATTAACAATCTAATCATGAAAAATTATGATACATGCATTGTTTAATACTGACAATTGTATAAATATATGATTAATTTCATTACCTACCATTACGCTTTTTTTTCTTTCTATATTCTCTTAACAAGCATGTTTTCTTGTTCCATCACCATTGCTTGGCAAAAAAGATTGTGGCTTGAATGGTTGAGATAGAGATGGAGCCTCCAGGATAAGGCATTGCTAATTTAGCTGGTTATGGCATGAACTTAGTAGCGTTTACCTTTCATTGCACCCTCTTTTGTGTGTCCAAAAAATAAAATTATCTAACAAAAATATATCCCTACCATTAACCTACCATTTGATATGCCTTCTCCTCATCCATTTCAGTGATTGATAAAATAAAATTGCCTCTAATTTTACTAAAGAACAATAATCTAAATCCATATTTTCTTGATCATCTATAAATACAAGTCTACCTATTAGATTGTTTATCCAAACCATACAAGACCAAGGCATATTCAAATAAAAATGCGAGAGATTAATAATAAAGATGCAAGGTATTAATCCATGATGAACATCATTATTGTGCTAGCATAAAGATTAAAGATTCACCCATGATGAACAAACATTATAGCATTGCCAGGGCAAGTGGAACTTCCAACATTGAGAAAGGTCCCCTGCATGAGAAATCAAGTCCTTGCTCATAATGATCAATGTAAAGCAATTTATGGTCCTAGCATTTTGCATCATCCATAATATATCTCCAGGCTTTGGGTGCAGCATCCAGTCAGGCAACCCCTACAAAGCATCAGAAAAATATTTGGGCAATGATCGCTTCATGAGTCAGGCCACACAGTCACAAAGACAAAGCATACAACAACTGAAATGGTAAACAGCTACAGAGAGCATGGTCTAAAAAGCCAGGTGAAAGCATAAAGTCGCATGGGTTGTGGAACAGAAGCAGCAGCAGCAGCAGCAGCGAGCCATGGAACGTATCTGATGCGATCTCAGTTGTCAACAGACAGCTTCCTCCGCTTGTAACGCACCATCACCTCCCCCTTGACTCCTACCACCATGGCGTTCCAGTCATTCTCGGGGAAAGGAGAAATCAGCTCAAACTCAAAGTTCCTCAACAAATGGCTCCATATTGCCTTTATCTGCAAGTAGGCGAAGGGCTCCCCAAGGCAGCCATGCCTACCGCCCCCAAAAGAAACGTAAGAGAACGCACCAGCAGCCTTGTCTTCCTCCCTTCCGGGAGTAAATCTATCAGGATCGTAGCTGTCTGGGTCCTTGTAGATATGGGGCAGCCGGTTGGCAAATGCAGGAGAAGTAGCCACAATGTGACCCTTTGGAATATCATACTCCTTCCCTTCCTTTGTCTTCACAGTGAAGTCGCTGTGAGAGTAGCGCAACAGCATTATCAGTGGGGGATGAAGCCTCAAGGCTTCCTTGATGCAGCGGTAGAGCACATCCATCTCCGACAGGATGTCATGGTTGATCTTATCCCCGTGTCGCTTCAAAATATCCTTCTGCTCTTCCAAAGCTGATGAGAGGAATTGCTTGTGGCGGAGGAGGTAAGCGCCGGTCCAGGTAGAGGTGATGGAACTGGTGTGCTGACCAGCGAAGAGGGCAGCGATGAGCAGACCAGTGATCTCTCCCTCGGTTGTCGGCCGGCCATCTTTGTATCTTGAGTCGATGAAGCACTGCAGCATGTCATCGTCAGAGCGGCCAGATCTTTTACGGGAGTTTATGATGGTGGAAAAGATCTCGGCAATCCTCGCACGTGCACGGTCACGGCGGCGATGGGCAGGGATTGGAAGGTGGGGGAGGATGACGCTGATAGGCTGCATGCCATTGTCAAGATCGTGGAAGAGGGCAGAAACATCATCAAAGAGCTTGTCCCTGACCTCCCTCCCCAACAGGCATCGACTTGCTGTCAAAATGATGAGATGCTCTAGCTCATACTTTAAATCCACTGTGCCGCTTTCTCCCCACTTTGAGAAATAATCCTGAAGAATATATAAAAGTTTCAATTGCCACAAAAATCTCATTAAAGGCAAGCTCATATACAAGCACTATACGGTCTCAAATAATTTTCTTGATGATAATGACGACTCCAAAATATTCAGCACTGACTGCTGAGACTTATTTGACATCTTGGTTGCTGAAGCCTTGGGATCGATGAATTTATCACCCACTGTTAGTACTAAGAAATTCAGGGTGACAATGGGAAGGCAAAGAAATAAATGATAGCTATTGCGAATTAGGTTGAGAAAATTATAAAATTTATTTGTTCATTTTAATGTGTCAGTAGGATGCGCAGAATACCGTGTCTACCAAAAAACTAGAATTAATTAAATAAACTAAGAAAAAGATACTTAAAAAACAGATTTTCTTTTGGTTTAGGCAAGTATTTCCCCTTTGAATTCAAATGCTAAATGTATAAAGCACAAGGGCCTCATGATAATCACTTCTGCCAAGTTAAACTTCCCCGCTACCTTGTTCCCGATAGCCAGCAATGTCAATCCAGGGTGCTGCAACCACTTTGAAATCTCCTTGGAAACTCACTCCCACCCACATCTAGGCTCCATTTCCAGACACACTCTTGCCAGACAACTTAGTTTTAGTTTCATGCTCCCATTGGGAGTTGCCTCATTTTCAAAGGCAATACAAAATCTCCAGGCTGGCATGTCAGAGAAAATACATCTACGTTTTCAGAAACAGACTTGCGGCTTGATCCACACTCATCTGCTAAAAGTATTGAAGGATTTCAGATGCATATCCATGGTGAAAATGAAGAGGCAAAGAATCCCAGTTGATCATATAATGGAAACACTAAATTAAGTTTACAGATGGAGAAAACAACAAATGAAAGTTTATACAATTAGTATGCTTATTTTTAGAAGGAATAGATGCAAAAGGGCCAATTATTAATGCGTAATTCAGCAAGCAGTTGAAACAGTCAACATGCAGCAAAAATTCAAAGGAGAAATCAGCCAACATTGTTGCTGCACCCAGGTTGACTTGCACAGACTAAACAACTCAAGATCCTTTGAACTTTTGGTTGCAAGCTTGGTTCTCTGATAATCAATTAGAGAGACTAATTGCACTAGTTAAAAATGAAGTGATGGGGAAAGTTGCAAAATACTAATTTTCATATGTTCTGAAATACCAGAGTTGGAAGACAAAGATGGCAGAGATTTTTATTAATATTTAATTTTGAAGTCATAAAAATACTGATCAATTTGTCCATTGTAACAGTCCTTGTTTAATATTTTGAAGGAAAATGTGCCTCAAGAAACTTGCTCTTTCTTTGTTTTTAATAAACTAATTATTTCATGGGAAATTCACCTATATCAGTTCATTCAACGTTGATCAAGCATTCAGGAAATCATGCATTTTGGAATGAGAGCAACAAGCAGAGGACTTGTAGCATCAATAGTCAACTGGCATTTATGAGAGAAACAAGGTAGGGAGGTGAGGTTGGGAACTTTATGAGAGGCCAAAGCATAAATTGTTGAAGATTCAAAGGTGATTTACTAGCAGAAGGTGCCACTATATGAGCTAAAGAGAAAAAAGCCATATTGGACCAAGCAAGCATGGTATATTTGGTTGACAAATTGTACAATAGCTCTTGTGGAATGTTGAAACCACCCATGTTCCCAGATGTCCTAGCAATTAAGAAACCAGGGAACACCTTAACCAGGAGAAAGGAGATTCATACATCACTGCAGTTTAAACTACTTCATTAAGATGTCTGCATAAAAATGACGAAAGCTAGAAAAAAAAATACACGTTACTAAGGTTGAAAAGATAGCAGCAGTTATACTCGCGCATACACACACAAAAGAAAACATGTATACACATGCACACACACCAAATGAATAATGAAACCAATTATTTATTATAGATTTCAAACAATATCAGACCAGAAAAATGAATCAGGACAGTCAAACAGAGACCGTTGACATGTTGCATCTCCTAAGAAAGGAAGCCTCGACATAAATCAAGCCAAAGGTATAAAGGTACAAAGAGTTTAATGAAGTGATAATGTTAGCAGTGACTATAATAGAGTCGGCAGGTTGCTGTCCACAACTTTTTCCTAAATCAATTTGGTCCATATTTCAGTAGCTGGACCAGTTTTTGATCATCACTAAATGCCTCTAGTAATGTAAAATAAACTGTATTTTAGACTGGACATTCTCTGTAAGCCAATCAACAAGATTTTCAAGGTGGGATGTAGGCTAGTTTTCGTTATGCATAAAGTTACAGAGAATAAATCCAAATATGAGTTTCAGATTTGGCTATAAGTGCTGTAGCATTAAAAGCACAGAGTGGATGCACATAGATTGCTAGCATATGAGTGCTCATATCAATCTGAAAAGTTATTGTAGAATTAACTTCATCAAAAACTTGTTCATGTTGTCCAGATAACCATTTTTAATCAGAGAGAACAAGCCGAAATATTCACCGTAAAATAGAGAGCAGGCCATCAACGTGTAACCAGTGCAAGCTGCAACATAAAAAAGAACCATCCTTCATATATTTGGATATATTTACCTCAGCTTCCGTAACCATCTGATCTACATAACTCCTCAATTTGGTCACCCTCAGCGCCTCGGTGAAGAACCGGAACTGCTCCTGCCTGATCGAGTAATCCACATCAAAGACGACCCCAGGACCGAAAGTAGGCACATTGAACTGGTAAACCTCCTGCTGGCTGAGCTCCGTCTCCGGGGCCTTGAAGAAATGCGCCGAGACCTCGGGGCCAATGAAGAAGGTGATGCGCCGGTTCAGCACATTCACTGTGAAGACACTCCCGAGCTTCTTGTACTCCTCTCTGATCATCACGATCGGGCCTTTCATGAACCGGAGTAGCCCTCCGATAACCGGCAGCGCCTTCACAGTAGGCGGCAGCCGTTCCTTGGACCTGGTTGCCAGAGCGGCGTAAACGAGCTTCACAAAGACTACGGTCGCCAGAAACAGAAGCCCAGCGCCAAAGAACTTATTATTTTCCTTCAGATCCATCATCGTAACGTAAATCAACCACGCGGTCAGCAGAATCTGAGGAAAAAGAAGGGGGAAATCCATTGAAAGAAAGCAAAAATTAGATCGAATACAAGAGAAATCCCTCGGATCTTATGAAAACAAGTTCGAAACTCCGGAAAGCGTGAGAAAACATTGCTCAATTTGGATCAGGATAATGCGGAGAGAAAAAACAGCAGAACTCGTGCGAAAAAAGGTAAAAAGATTAGGAAAATCTTCAACGAAGTTCCTCCTTCTTCGAAGATAACGGGTTCAAATACCGAGAAAAGGACACCAAGAGCGATGCGCAGTAGAAAGAAGAGCTTACGTCAGATCGTCTACCGCCGAGAGAGAGAGAGTGAGTGAGAGATTCGCAGAAAAAAATCGGAAAAAGAAATGTTTTTGTCTTGATGACGACGAGTCCAAATCCGGGAAAAAGCGAAATGCAGCGGAAAGAAGAGCTCACTTCAGATCGTTTATCGATCGGCAAAAATCTGGAAGGCAAAATAAATGAATAAAAAGACGCAGCAAAATTCGCGCAAATAAGGCCTAAAATCAGGGGGGGAAAAAATGTTAATCCGAAACCTTGAGGAATCGATGACAACCGAGTCCGAATCACGAAAAAAAAAGGGGGCTAAACAGCGGAGATCTCAGTTCAGATCGTTCACCGAAAGCAGACCTCAACAGAAGGAAACACTCCCCAGCGCCGGTGAAACCTGCGAGACAAGCAGGGAGATCAAGCTCAGAACACGAAGTAAAAGAGACGCAAGAGATCGAAGGAAGGAAGCGGGTTTCGGGATCGGAGTGGGATCACCTCAAACCCTAGCGAGAGAACCGAATCAGAGGGTTTGGATGAAGGGAACAGGGGAGAGGGAGATTTAAATAGGCGAAGAGGGTGGGCGATGAGAAGAATCTTGGGACTGGAATTAGTTTTTAAAGGGTGGAGGGGAGGGAGGGGAGAACCAGGGGCGGAAACAGGGGAAGGGAAGCCCGAAACCGGGAGTGAGAGCGTCGCGTTCTGCGTCGATGGGCAAGCTTTTTGCTCACGGACGCATCGGCGGCTGTACCTCCGCTGTCCTCCCCTTCGCTTAAAATTTATTTTTTTTTATTTTTTTCTTTTCGAATATGAATTAAATATAAAATATTGCATCTTAATGCTTATATCTCTCGTCTTTGGCTCAGTTTGTAAAGCTATTGATTCTGATAATATCTTAAAATCTAATTATTTTTAAATCATTATATGGAAATTTTATTATTAAAATTTAGAAACTCAAAATATTAGAATTGGGTAGTTCCTATTTTTTTTTATAAATTTCTAACAATAATGCAAGTTTAAAATAATATATTTAAATAATATTAATAATGTTTTAAAATATAATTATTTCTAAATAACAATATGAAAATTAAGAAAAGGACTAAAAAATAAAATTTTCACATTAAAATTAAAAAACTCAAATTTTAAATTAAATTATTTAAATTATAATAAAATATATATGCATATTAATACTTAAAATTAGTCTTAATTTTTTTATAAAAAATATTTAAAATCCTCTAGCTTGGAGACAATAGAACCGTATTGAGAAAAGAAAAAAAAAATTTAGATTCAAAACCTTAAATGTCTTTAAGGCTTAATATTTAATATTTAAATTATATTAATAAAAAATAATTTTAAAATAATTAAATAATTGGTCAATTTTCTTTTTTTTTTTTTTTTTGGGTATCATCATACTAGCTTGAAATTAATGCCGATAAATCAGAATATAATATTTATTTAAAAATAAAAGAATAGGAATCTTTCTTGTTTTAGATTCAAAAGCCAGTTAGGCTGTCACCCAATCCGGACCAAACTTTATTGATTCACGCTAAGTAATCAGGCAATGAACGAGGAATATCGATTGATTCATTCCATTTTGATCAAATTAATGATATAACTAGTTTAATTAAAAAAATAAATTAATTAAAGGTCTAATTCATCAATTCATCAATCAAATCGATCAATCCAATATAAATATGATAGTTATGAAAATCATAAACATAAATTTTTTAATTTTTAAAATCACCATTTGCTTAACAAATTTTATGATGACATATTAATATTTAATCATCTAAAATTTATTATTATTATTTTGATATAAATGAACAATAACATTATTCTAATGCGAAAGCAACCAAAAAGATCAAGATCTCCTAAAGACGAAGAGAAGTTTCGTCCTCAAAAGATCATGAACAGCCAATAAAATAAAATACTATGCAGCGAATAAGGCCACCCTACCGTGTTCGCCTCCCGATAGGTCTAATTATCATTTATTAGAATAAATTGTTACGATATCTAACATTGGTGATGGCATATAAAACACGTGCATTCGTCCACATCCGTCATGATTTTACCGCTGCCATGTGATCTACGTTTCTTTACATAATAAATTTTGAGAAAAGTTTTGAGGCTGGTGAGAGCATAGCATGTCTCTATGCAGCTTATAAACATCATTACTGTTATTTTTATTAAATTGCAAACTCTAACAAGTGATTCACTCCAATAATGTCTACCATATTATTCAACTATTATCTTTATAATAACTTATGGCTGATAAAATACACCTTTTTATTTAGTTCTCTATGCTCATCGAAATAAGAAAAACATGAATAGTACCTTTATTTTTTTTCATAAATCTGATATATTAGAAAGGTCTATAGCAAATATATTCAAGATCAATGATGCATCCCGATGCATGCCTTCATGATCGAAGACGCCGTTCCCTTTTATACATTGAAGGCCATCTACTTTATACCTTGCATAGGTCCCATGCGACCGACGGAAAGACCAAAAAGAGAGAGAGAGAGAGAGAGAAAAAAAAAATGAAATTATTTTATCAAGTAAAAGTTGGATGCATGCTCCAATAAATTTGGAAATGAAAATTGCTTGGATGTAACCCAAGGGGCACAGATGCCACGCATGACCCTCGGGGACAACGCCAATGCTAAGGCCTCATGTGAATAATAATTCACAATACCACGTGATATGGTATTTAAATGCCAGCCCCACGTTGGTTGTCGGGCCTTGTAAGTTGTAGCTCGAGACCAGACAAAATCTTTGGGCAGAGCGGACACGGATCCTTTCTTGGCACAGTGGATCCCCCACCTATGATTTAAATCCACATGAACCACTACGGGTACGAAAAAAGATGGTCCTTTCTTTGTGGTAGAGGGGGGGGGGGGGGCCTGGGTAGTTTTGGATGAACTGCCCTCCTTCAATAACCAAAAACTCCTCAATTTTGATATGATTTTTAAGATTGATCTTAGTTCTCTAGCTGGTTCAATCATCCAAATGAGAATGGGGATCATCTCCAGTTGGACAATCATGACAGTTCATGATTGAAACGATGATCATGATTACTCGGTACATCCTTAAGCATTGTCTCATGTAACCTAATCAGGATCTAAATCTCATCAAATGACCTCATAGCAACTAACCTAATCAGAATCTAAATCTCATCAAATGGCACATCTCCGGCAAGCTTATTATCATATAAATATGCTGTTGGTATCAAGTTGAAAGGCACCAAAACTCTCTGGATTACCAAGGGACACAAACTATTTTTTAATTAGTTTCAGTCTAGTTGAGATATGCAATAGAGTATTCTCGCCTTGTTTCTGGATGCTCTAGCTGGAAGTTTTAGTCTACTCTTTTAGTGTAATATACTAGGATTTTTATGCAATGCATAACTAAATTTTTGTTGTATATATTACACAGAGCTAAGGACACCACAAATAGCAACAAAATTCTAAGATGGAACATTGATCCATTAGCTATGTCATATGATATATGTAACTTCAAAATCCAGGGCTCCTTGAATTCCAAAAGAATCTAACTATAAAAATACAATTCACTTACAGAACAAAGAGGCAAACCTGCAAATCTTTTTCATTAAGTAATAGATATAAAGATTAAAATTTTTGTATACTAAACTCTGGAAAGAAGGGTGGGGAGGGGGGGACTTAAATCCATAGAACATAGTTACATGCATCCCATAAGATTACAGAAAATCATAGCTATCTTTTATTTAAATTACAAAGGCATATGGATTGAAGCAAAACAGAAGGGTATATAAATTGAAGAAAAACCCACAACAAATAATACATTCAAGAGCAAGACACGGAGGGCGAGAGGATTTTGAAGCCGCTAGTCTCCACGCCAGAACTTCAGATGTTTGAAAACATTATCTCTAAAAAACGTGCAGGTGGGTACATGTACATGTGTAAAGCTAGTTTTAAATAAAAAAAAAAAAAAAAGTTATAAATCAGAAAGTTAGGTGAGGCCTGTGAGCTAGGAAGGAGAAGGGGGTGGGGTGGCGCGGTGAAGGATGGGAAGAAAGAATCAAAAGTAACAGTGTAGTAAATCCTCACGTTGAACATATTAAGGTAGTGTTTGATAGAAAAAATATTATCCATAGATAAGTGTACGAGATAGAGTTTGTCCCCTAGCTATCCCTAGGAATATCCCTTGGCTATCCCATTGATCATATCAAATGCAAAAAGGTAAATCCATAGGATAACTTTTTTTTACTCTTATTTGAAGGGATAACCAACTATTTCTGCATTTTCTAGGAAATAAATTGATGGGATATCCCATGGTTAACCATAGATTATTCCTTTGGTTAACTGTATTCCCAGCTATCCCTTATAGTTATTGCTTTTGGGAATAAGAGGGGATATCCCCTGAATATCCCTCTCTTATCCCCTATTTCAAACACTACCTAAAATCCATAAAATATTTCTTGGGATCATTCATTTCTCCAAACTGTTTCCCCCTAGAAATATTTTAGATGGGACTTATAAGATACATAAGTTGAAGAGCTTGGTAGTCCCAATCTATTTTTATTTACAGTTTCATCTAGTTCATCCAAAATGTGATTCCTCCTGAATAAATGAACTTGCTGTGAAAAAATGCATTGCCTGTATCACCATTGGTGGATTGCATTAGGTTGGTCTGGAACTAAAGTTTGCTTAATATATAGAGTCTCAACTCAACTCAACTCATCTAAGTCTTTTTCCAACTTTGGCTACATAAATCTGCTTTCTCCACTCTGCTCTATTCAGAACCAAGTCAAAATTTAAAATCCAATCTGAAAATTTTGGCTTGGCCCTCAGGTTTCAATGGTAAGCCTCATTACAACTAATTAAACTTTCATGCTAAACCATTATTATCAGACTGCCGTAAATTGGCATTGCCTGTAAAAATGAACGGTCAAGATCACATTTATGCAGAGATAAGAGCTAAGGAGTCAACTTGCTTCCAATGCTGGATTTGAGCCATTCTCATACAAGCAATGAGAATTTATATATATATGATAAAAGATAGAGCATGGAAAACTAATTATAATACGCTCCCATTTACACACTTAGAAGACGAGTTTTTGAAGAGGTATGATTACAACATCTGTTGAGGCTTCTCCAGGTCATTGTAACATATATGCAGCAAAACAAAATGATTTTACTCGAGTCAATTAATCCTCACCATTTTTCATGAACCATCCATCTATCAAAGGATTCCCCAAAACATTCTCACATAACTGATGTATTCATAAACCATTCAAATTTCAAGATTATGCATATCAACTTTCAGCTTTCTCACTAAATACCAAAACAATAGATTAAAGATGCAATCTGTGGGTTAATTGGATTTGAAACATTGTGTTATACTGCAAAACAAGCTCGCAAGCACAGGCCTCCCGTACAGATTTGGATTGTTGATCCTATGGCTAAAACATCTACCCTGATTCACCCAACTCTGTATGGACCCTTCCAATCTAACAGAGAGATCTGAGAGAGTTGGCTTGCAAAGTAGAAAAAGGAAAGGGAGTAGGAACCCTAAAAAATATTTATCTGCCTTGTTTAGTAAAAGTGGCGAGGTCTCTCATACCTTGAACGTGGAAATATGCACATCTCACAGAGAGAATTGCTAATACTGGGGGCAAAGGAAGCCATTGAGCACCAATTGGCTGCAACCTATGAAAAGAAACAAAGAAATGCAATAAAAGACAAGGGATGCAGTATATACATCGATTTCGATTTTCTAACTGTGGAATTTATATAGTGAATTTATTGTTCATCAATGACAAAAGAGCCCTCCATCTTCTTCTCTGGTGACAATGTTGGGGCAAAATTTAGAGGTGAAAACATGTCATCATAACTAGATGATGGTGCAGGTTTGAACTCATATGAACCTTCCCTGGCTCCCCACACCTGATAATACCATAATACAGTGAGTAATTTTTCACTTTTTTGCTAAACAATCAATAGTTTTGTTTGTTTCAAAGAAAGATGGCAGTCAATTGAGTGCCTACAAATTTTTATGCTCAATGCAGGACAATACCTGATTTCCTTCATCATCATAGCCCCTATCCCAAGTATGCACTTCACCATTTCTGTGAATTGCAAGCTCCGATGTGCAATGTGTCGCACCATTCTGTTGATAAGTATTTTGTAAGAAACAGATCTCCTTTTAAGGGAAAGTTAATGAATCAAGGCAAATCTGTTCATTCGCCAGCTCCATGGAAAGCTAGGAGCAAAGGAAATCACAGGAGAAAGTAAAGAGAAATATACCCAGGAATTAGGGAAGCCACCAGGTGGAGTTGAGCCTTCATATAAGCAGCGCTTTCCACGTTCACAGCGTGAAAGGTGTATGGTTGTTAAATGTTCTGCAATATCCTGAACACAACATCACAATTCAATTTATGCACTATAATCTTGCTGACTTGCAACAGTGGGAAGGTCTGCATTAATAAAACTGAAACTGAGATATAAACTGGCCAGTGATAATATGAATGAAACACATGGGGAACTAAAATTGTTCATTGAAATCATTAGCTCACTGGCAACAGAAGTGCTTCAAGAACATTATATGGAAAAGTAAATACCAGGTAAGCCAAGAAAAAAACAATGAAGCGTATAACTCAAATATAGTTGCAGCTGTTGATTTAAACAAACGGGTGACTATGAGAGTGAGTTCAAACTAACTGAAACCATTCAAGTAAAACGCTAATGCACCCTTGAGAGAAAAGATCAGCATCCATAAGAACCCTGGAAGCATGGTGAACTATAAGGTTATAAATAAGCATAGAATTTTTCTTTATTGCTTATAATTCCCACGTTTTATCATATTCATGTAAATCCCTTCTCATCCAAATCACAGCAACCAATAACCCTGGTAGGTTCTGCTTGACAAGATCCACCATCCCATCCAGAATGCAGTATCTAGGGCACCCAAATTAGCATGGATGCTTCATGTTGCACTATGGTGGTGTTTGGTTCAGGAATAAAGCAGGCATAAGGCTTGGATATGCCTGCCAGACAGCTTTCAAAAAACAGCCATACACGAGGATTGGTTCTGCCAGTCAAACTTGCTAATGCCAAAGTATAACTATCCCAAGAGAAGCTATGACTGTCACCTTTTTTAGATAAACAAAAACACTTTCAATTAAAAGTAAGTCCAAAAATTGTAGCAAAAATGTGAATAGGCATAGCTACTGTGGTTCCATCTATTCTTTTTTTATAATATATTCAACCCATAAGGTTAGGAAATAAAACAGAACAAAAATATGGGAACTCACTATGAGAATAAAATACAGTCAGGAAGAGAAACAGACGTTAGGTCAAAAGAGAGCACTGAGACTGCTTAGGAATCAGGAGTGTCATCAGTTTTGCTAGTACCTTCATGTTTTGTTCTGAGAGTAATAAACATGAAAGCATATGCTTCAAAGTCAACATCTATCTTCAGGGAATTGTTGGACTATGATGTGACATGTTTGCCAATTTACTACTTTTCCTGTTTCTCTCCTTCTCCTCAAAGATTCTAATCTCACTAATCAAAGCAAATGAATATTGTGCTGAAATGGTTTCTATCATGGGGGCAGGGAGAAGGTGATGAACATGCCTAAATGGTCATTGCTCAAGTAGTTCAGGCAGGAATATTATTAAACTGAAATGGCCTAAATTACCTATATGTTAAATTCAAAGCTGAGGGATCTTCAGTCAAAAGAATGCAAGTAACAAGTTGTATTGTAAGGACAAAAAGTAATCAGTAAGCTTGAGCTATTGATTGGTTACGTAACATGGTCAGAACTTTCAAAATTATTTAACAAAAAAAATTAAGTTCTGTGACAATTGAATCTCAATATTCTTTTTTCCGAATTTCCTTATTTTAACTTGGCAAGAAAACAGCACCACTAAAGTAATCTAAACTTCAAAAGCATCATAGCATTTTTCATCTACAGGAACAACCTTTTCAAAAAATCTACCATACGTTCCTAGCAGCACCATCAATTCCCCACATTCTATGTGGGTACAACTTGGCAAATATATTTCTTCTACCCTTCTCAATCCATGAGTTTATTGTTTTTTCTATTTGGGTTGCCTTTAAATTTCAAGGATTATTTGGTAATTCTTAATGAAAAAAAGTGATTATAACATAAAAAATGTCTCCTTATTTTTAAGTGATTATAACATAAAAAATGTATCTTACTAACTTTCCACATATGACTGGTCTTGTCTGGAGTTTTAGTATGTAGTGGGAAAATGCAATTTTAATCTGAATCACATATTATAAGACATCATCTGCTAATCACCAATAATCCAATACTTTACAAGGACAGTGGGGAACTTGTGTAGAGCATCATACTGTATGTATCAAAAAATGTTCTTATCTCATGTTACAAAGGAATTATGCTACAACTAGAGAGGAAGCCAAAATATTAACTTGAAGAATATATTGAGGATTGTAAATTAATACAGGTTCTCATATGTAACAAGCCATACCCCTATAACTTCTTCAGCCTGTGGTCGCTGGTCCTTTGGACGGTCACAAAAATTTTTGTACTCTTCCACATCCCTTATGGCATACGAACTTAACTGCCATTGATACCATAGAATTAGAGGTGCAAGATAAAACAATGACAGCTCCAGTTTTTGTCTATTTAAGTGTCATTGACGAGAATGAAAATTTCTAGCAGGAATGTTATGTTTTCCAAAGCACATTTATCTTTTCTTATTAAATACTACTGTTCCTTGTAAGTTTTCAGATGAATCAATGTCTTAAGCAAAGATATACTGGTAAATACCAAGATATATTTCAGAAGACTCAACTAGTAGCAATATAATTATATGTCATAATAAGTTAGGATATACTAACTAGATCACTATTTTTCGCACAGTTTTAAGTATAAATGATTGGCCATAAAAGAAGCAATAGCAATCTCGGATTGCAACAGAATAAGATAAGAAGGTGATGTTAAGTTATTTGGGGAAGTTCAAAATCCTGAAAGCAGGAGAGAGACATCTATCTCCTCTTTTGTGACCAGTGAATCAAGAAGTGATCTCACCTCAACATCACATTTTATTTCCTTCGGACAAGGCTTCACCATATAAAACCTCTGCAGTAACAGTCATAAACGGTCAGCATTCTTTACAAGATGAAGTAGCAGTGTGATTTTAGTATCTCAATTCAAAGCAGAGATAGTGCATAAAACAAAGTGTGATTAAGATAAGAAAGGTATAAATTGTCACAACTAGAGAGAGAGAGAGAGAGAGAGAGAGAGAGACCAACTGTGTAAATTCTTTTGCCCCTCTTTAACTTAACTTTTCCATAGTTAGCACTTTCTTCCATGATCAAGAGTGAGATAATCAGTGTTAGGACCTACAAGCCTTATCTATTAGGTATAGACCAAATACAAATTGGACAAAAAGGCACTGAAACTGTCTTGTATGGAACACAAACAGGAGACCACCTTTTTCATATGGAATTAGATATCTTAATGCTGGTTTTATTGATCTCATTCCAAAAGGAAGATTGTGGAAACAAAAAGACTATATTAGTTTTCCAAATGTGACCTATAAAATCATGAGCTCAAGTGTTGGTTCAGAAAATGAAAGAGAGGAAAATGGTTAATTCAAGTGCAACAATTAATGGACTTGTGGACCAAAAGAACTCTCAACTCAACTCAACTCATCTAAGCCTTTTCCCAACTACATGGGGTCAGCTACATGAATTCCTCCACTCTGCTCTATTCAGGTCTAAATCGACACTCAAATTATAACTAGTTATATCTCTCTTAATTATTTTTGTCCGCATTAGTTTAGGTCTACCTCTACTTCTATCATAAGTGGAGAGTTAATGATAATTGTAAAGTTGACAAGAAAAGACTAGGATCATAGGAGTTCTTGTATATTGTTATTGGATATGATGCATATAACCAAGGAGATGGAATGGTTGGGTAGTTTATTTTGGATCTAGTTAGGAGCTTAGCATCTCAGACAAGGTCAAAGGGCACCGTATCTTCCATCTTCTTTGATCTTTTGAGATGGAAATTATTAGTGCATTTTACAAACATAAGACAACAAGAGGACCTCATTGAGTGAAAGAGCATGTAAAAGCATCATGTCCTTGCACCATTTTGCTATCTTCAGTGTACCATTAATATTTGCATGCTACTATAATGACAGCCACAACAAACATGTTGATTTAGGGGTCATCTTACCATTTTGATCAGGTATGGAGCTAAAGGAAGAAAACAAACAAGAGGGCTACTTTCCAAATGCATATGTAGGAGGACAGAGTAGAGTTATGGCTATTATGCTGGACAAGTCAATCATATATTGTTGAAGCTAACGTTGATTAGCCTCATGACTAGATTAAAGCAACTAACTAGAATCTAAGTTACCTAGACCCTTGGTTTACCTCATAGCACCCACACCTAACACTTCTAACGGATATGGATAAGATACTTTGGTATTGGACCGCAAGAACATTTTAGAGATTTTGCAAGGATTTCACACTTGACACACAACCACACTGGATCATCATACCCAACTCCATGTAACATAGCCAATAACTACTCAACTTAATTTGGAATGCTTCTCTTTGGAACAAACTCACATCTTAAATCTTGAGGATCAAATTTGTTTAAAATTCTTGACCTATTTAAAGCAATGGTTAAGATCCAGATTGGGACAAGTTAAAACCAAACTAATGCAAACCAAGAGTTCTTGACCAAATCGTAAGATGCATATTGAAACTAATTTTAAAGCAATGGAAAATTCTTGGATCTGATCAGATCTGTCTGGAATTAGACAGGTTTTTATATCACCAAAAAAGATCAGGTCTAAGTCACGCTCAAATCCATCCCAGCATGAATTTAACAGTTTCCTATTCATCAGGGTGATCCCCTGATGGAGAGACTCAACGGAATATAAGATCTAAGAGAAGCAAGCTCGAGTTTGGAAGAAGGATATCCTTCTAAATGTAAGTGAAGTTAAATCTGTAAACAAGTTGCATGTTGAATTTCAAAGCATCCTGGATCAATATTTAAAGCATCCACTATGATGCAAAAGAAGCTTTGAAAATTTAAAGTATGCAGAAAGATTTCTTGTCAGGAGGTGGAAGAGGAGAGTTTTCTACAATAACATATTTTCATTGGGGTTGAGGGGCTATTCCCTAAGGATTGACACAGAAACCTAGGTTCTTCAAATCCAAGTTTACATAAAAATTGGTTTTCTTTTAAAAAATGTTGCAAATAGGTTCAAAGCCGCATGGAATGGGGATCAGATTCTGAATTGTAATATGGTATTGGAAGCATCTTGGCATTTTGTTCCTCCATCTTTCCCAAGTATACCATATTAAATATTCTTTAGATAAGAACTTATAGCTCAGAGAAGCTGTAGTGTGGACTCCTGATATTAAAAGAGAATTTTGGGATGAGAAAATCAAAAAAAAAAAATTGCATTTTTCTGTGTATTGAAAGTGAATACCGCCATAGGTGATAGAACAATTATTGTTCACCAACTGCTATGTTTCATAAGCAGAAAAAATCAAATAACACATAGAATTCATTAGGCTTCACATTAGATCAAGCCTTGGTTGGGATGGAGTTTGAGGAAAAAGTTGCAACAGGGGTAATTCATACCTCCACCTTTACTGTGATTTTCTGTCACCATGGAACCAGATTTCTGGCTCAGGGAACCATACTGCACCATTAACAGAAGATATGTAGACATTGGCTAAGATAGCAAATAACAAAGAAAACATAGGATGTCAACAGTACTTTATCATATGTTATGTGAAACGAGGTTTTAGAAGAATGAAATACAATGATCAAATTCTTGGACCTCAATGGCAAGTAGCTGGAGAAGAACATAACCACAATGGCAAGTAGCTGGAGAAGAGCGATAGTCTCTTTCTTCTACCCTATTTTAGTAATGAGGTGGTTCTGTCGATTTTCTCTCTTTTGATTCTCCTTTCATCGTTGGATGTCTCTTGATATGGTAGGAAAAAGCCTCCTTCAAGTTATTTTACTTCTATTTTTTGCGTGTAATAATTATTCTATTACTTCATGGCAAAACATCAAGTTTCTTCATTAATGTCACTTAGGAAAACATTTAGTTTGTTTTCAGCTCAAAACAATGTTGCAACTATTTCTAATTGCTCTCATTCAGCATCCAAACTAAGTTTCACATCTCCTTGTATTTTACATGTTCAGTTTAAGCCGAAGAAATTAGGAAAAGAGAAAATTAGAGGAATAGGCAAGAGTAAGATGGGAGAATTGATCATGAAAGACCGACATATCAGTAGTAGGTTAATCACAGAAGCATGTGCAAGAATGAGTTCGGATACTAGGCCAAGTAACAGGTACGTGGCATATGGGGTGGAAGTAATCATACTTGTCGAAAAGGTTTCTGTGGAGTTCTCCAGAATGCCTGCCATAAAAGAAAAGCTATTATCACATATTGTGCAGACAAGAAAATAAAATAAAATAATTAAATACAAATGAAAGGCCATGTAGCTGTACAAACTTGCTCAAAATATAGTACTCTCGAACCATCAACCATCTCTGTTGCTGGACACATAAGCATTCTGCAGACAGAAAGAAGAACAAGTATTGGAAATGTAAATTTGCTTACGCAAGGAAGGAAAAAAAAAACATTGTGCCAAAAACATTGGCCATGACAGAGGCAAAGATTTATTCAAGGCATATATCAGGACATATACCAAGATTTTGGACATTATGCAGTGAGAACAGGCCAACTGGAATTCTTCTCCAGCAATGAGTTGGTCTACTTATATAATCCAGCATACAGAGCACAACCGCAAAACCTCTTCCATTAAGTCAATAAAAATTTGAATAGATGGTTGCAACAAGATCTTGTCATTATGCTTATGGTTATCATTGCCAAAGCTATGAGCATCTTCATTTACATTATCTATGTTAATCAAAACTATCTAGTTGGTCACCATCTAGGTTCTAGCTCAGTAGATATTGAACCAGAGCTCCAAGGCATCAAAACAAGATAAACTCGAAGACATAAAAAGCAAATCCAGTCCCAGCTGATCAATTTCATTCCAATATTCAAGAAAGCTATACATGTTTAAGTTTCATATGGAACCAGCAGACACAGGGGCTAGCCAATTCCAACTCCAAAGTTAATTAACACCTAAGTCAAACAACAAAAGCAACAAAGCGTGGACCACTGCGCACCTCCCAAAATCTAAATTTGACATAGAAATCGAAAGTGGAATGGAAATCTCACCTTATATTAAGATAATTGTCAGGATCTCTACGAGCTTGCTCTCGAGAAAACTTCAAACCCCAATCCACCAAAGAAACAAATGAGAAGGAGCATCAGACGACGAACTTAACTAACCGAACTCTCAATCAAACTCCACGGAACCAACACCGCGGAATCCAGCAAAAGAGAGCTTACTTTCTCGCCGGAGAGGGCTTCGGCGACGGCGCGGGCGTGGTCCCACCTGGTCGTGGACTTCCTCAGCCTCTTCAATAGAAGCGCCCCGCCGAAGAGGACCAGCGCCTTGAGGACCCATCCCCGCGCTGGGCTCCCAGCCCCGCCCGAGTCCGAATCCTTCCCCATCTCTCCCCTCGAAATCGAATCAACTGCACAAGAAATCAACCGAGAAAGGGACCAAAATCGCACCTCGGATTCACTGCTACCGACTGAGAGAGCACACGGAAGGAATCGAGAAACGAGCAGGAATACAGTTCTTCGAATAATTCAGGTATGAATGAATTCGTTGGTATTAAGAGTGGAAGAGAAGGGGATGGGAGAAGAGAGGAGCAAGGAAGGGCTTTATCCTCCTCGTTGGCCTGGATTCGAAATTATACGGCCGCAGGTGCGTACGGCCGCGCCTCTCACTAGGAGACACGGGAAAGAGGGTTCGGCCAATTTTTTTTTTTTTTAGTTTTTAATAAAAAAATGTTTTATTCAAGAATAAAATAAAATGACCCAACTTTGTCCGTTGAAAAGTTGATGCCGTTGAGTTATCAAGTTTATATTGGGGGAAATAAATGGGGTTTGATATTGGATGAAGCATTGACTCAATCTAAATTCCATAGGTAAAACTTCGGGAGATAAGAACATCAGAAGTCAAAAGAAAGATCGGAATACTTGGCCATTCCATAAGACAATAAAATTCCTACAAAATAATGGTTTTGAAAACCACAAAACAAGTAAAATTTGATGAAAATCTATAAAATCTTTCATTTTTTTCCTCTCTTACTTACATCTTGCAGCTATGGTTTATCATTCTTAATTTTTCTCATTTAAATTTCTTTTTTCCTTATGCCACCCTTTTTTTTATCTTAACTATTAACGTTTTAAAATAAAATATAAATTACTATCTTATAATTTAAATATTATCAAATTGCATTCATATGATTTAAAATATTATATTTAATTATCCTATATTTTAAATACTATAAAATTACATACATGTGAAAGTTTAGATGTATTAAGTAAAATTGAGTATATTTAAAAATATAATATTTTAAACTATATGGGTATAATTTGATAGTGTTTAAAGTACATAGTAGTTAAATGTGTATATCAAGTCATATGATTGTAATTTGATAAATTTTAAAATATATAGTAATTAAGTGTAACATTGCAAACTATATGAGTGTAATTTGATAATGCTTTAAACACATGATAGTAATTTATATTTAACCTTTTTTATAATATAATAATTAATTTTTTGAATATTATTTTTTTAGTTGGATTGAAATTATAATTATGAGCTTTGAATGTTGGTGATAACTTTGAAATTTTATTCAAAAATTCAAGAAATTTAAGTTGTTCAATCAAATATAAGCTCCTAGCAAATTGAATTATAATCCAAAGTTTTGGATTTATAATAAAGAAAGGAAATTTTCAATTCCATAGTTTTCATATGCCCAAATTTTTTTATTCTTAATTTAAATAATTTCATAAATTTCAAGAAACCATCACTCTATGACCTTTATCTTGGATCAATTAATGTCAATTAATGTCATCATGATCATATGGTAAGCTTTTTTAAAAAAATAAAAAATATATCATTTTTAATAAATTTTAATAAAAAATATTATTTTATCAAAGAATTATAGCATGACTCCAACTCTCTAATCAAGATACCTTGATTTTAAACTAAAATAATAATAATAATGATACTACAATTGTAGCAATAAATAATTTTAATCTCAAATTTGTAATAATCAACTATATTTAAGTTGTCATCAATCAAGTGTATACTTCATCTAACTTTATTTTTTTTATTTTATTATTTCTAAATTACTCTACATTCGTCTCAGCTTTACCCATATTTTGTACATAAACGATCTTAATCCTAAATTAAAAAAAGGAGATCCATAATAAGGTGATGGCTCACAAAAAATTATAGTCATATTTTATAAATATATATCCATTAGAATAGAACTTAAATAATCATTATGTTTTTAAAAATAATCTTTTATTTCCCAGGTTGAGCCAAGGGAGCTAGCTTAGGTTAGGTATGTGATAAAATTGGATGAAAAAGTCTTCTTGCACCGCTTTCGGTGCAGAAAGCGCGCATCGGGGCGTGGCATTGGCCGCACGCCCGTGCGCACGCACGTGCGGGGCCCATTGGGCAATGGCACGTGCACGCGCACGGGCGCGCGGTCAATGTTGTGCTTCGGTGCGCGGCTTTGTGCACCGAAGGTGGTGCACAAAGTCCGTTCCAAATTGGATTAGACAAAAAGGTTTAACTTGGCCAAGGATGTGGTAACCTTATTTTGGGACCAGTGATTTCAAATGTTAGTGCTGAAAATCCCATTTTAAAGAGTGAAAGATGAAGTAAATAAGTTTATTTGTGTCTAAATGAAGTTTTCTCTCTCTCTCTCTCTCTCTCTCTCTCTCTCTCTTTGGAGCAAGGCTTAATATTCATTGTTGATCCATTATTTTTAAGCTCAAATATACAGATTCAAGTAGTTGGATAGCATGATATTAAAGCTAAATTATTGAAAGGCGAGAGTTTTTTAAGTCAGTTGTTTATTTAATTAATCTAATTGTGTTATTGTCTCAATTACATTTTTTATTTTAACACTTTGATCTTCTGTACCTAAAAAAAATAGAGCAGTGTTAAGTAAATTTGTACCTAACCGTCGCACGGTTTATATTTCTTGGGAACCCCCCGTTAGGATTTGTAAAAATCAACTTTAATGAAAGCGTTCGAGGTAGATTGGTTGGGTCTGCTTTTATTATTCGGGAGACTGATGGTGCCTTGCTAGCAGCGGATGGTTTTGGTTCCCTTGATTCTTCTGTATCCATGGTCGAGCTTTACGCAGCTTGGGCTGGCATCTCTTATGCTGTTAGGCAGCTTCATGCTCAATGTTTATTCATTGAGGAGGACTCTCTCACTGTTATTCGGTGGCTTAGATTGGGGTTCTGTGGTCATGTCCCCCTCAACCATATTCTCAGTGATATGGCCTACAGGGTGTTCACAGTGTTCAGTTCCGGCATATCTACCGCGAAGCCAATTCTGTAGCTGACTGAATTGCGGCTGCGGTGGCCTAGCATGGGGGATTCTGGACTTGGAAGCAGGGTGACTTCTGTCCCACCGCTCTCACGCATATTTTGTACTTTGACATTTCTGGGCTGACTCGCACGAGGATTGTGTGATCGCCCGTATGTACCAAAAAAAAAAAAAAAAACAGTAAATTTGTACCTAGAAAAAAAAAGTTCAAAACTTTTGTGGAACTTAAATTTTTTTGGGCAATGTATATATACTTGCATGAATTAGAAAACTTATTAGATTATACCTATAAGATTTTCATGAATTTTGAAGGGCCATAATCTCTCCATGCCTTGATCAAACATAATATCTATGAAATTCTAGTGGGACCCAAGATCTATTACATGAGTATGATGTCTGGGTTCAAAGGCAGCAAAACCTGCTGTTGATGAGACATGACTTTTCTGATGAACCTAAAGCAGCCAAAGAAAGCTTACATGAGACATTTGTCCTGTAACTAGAGAAAAATCTATAGATGATCCAAGGAAGTGGAAAAATATCTACAAGAGAAAAATATCTTCAGAATGATACAAGAAAGGAAAAAAAAAAAAATCTAAAGGTGACTAGGTCTAATACCCCATCACCGGGAGCCACTGAATAGTGCTGGAATCTAATGCATTCCCACTGCGTTCTCTGCCATAAATAGTGATCACATTGAGCAAAGAAGAGTAAATCACCAGGAACCTTATCTCACATTGAGCAAAGGAAGAAAAAAAGAAAAAAAGAAAAAAGATATCAAAGATGCAGGCTGCAGCAGTGTGCTTCACTGGGCCATTGCCAGTTAAATGCACCAAGACCCTGGTGCCAAGGAGGCTATCTAAGCCTCACAGAGCTCTCATCAGCCCAAGGGCTATGGCCATTACCACTTCTGAAACATCAACAGTTGACTACAGCTCCTCAATTTCGTATGCCTTCTCCATCTCTTTTACTCAATCCATTTCACTGATCAAAGCTATGGCATCCATATCTAACAGCCATGATATGAAATGAATATAGTGTAAATGATTCACTAAATTACCCATCCTTTTTGTTTTATTAATGTAAGTGTTACTTTAGAGTAATCATTATTGGTCCCATATTTATCCGCATATATGATAGGGATCAATATATTTAAATTTCAGTCTATCATTTGGTATCAGAGCGTATAAAATAATACCTCTGCCTTGATTATTAGGATAGGATTGTTTCTATTGATATATGGATCTGATAAAATCCTATGAAACAATCTTTATATGATTTATTTGATAAAGAGGGATAAGGTATTCTTGATCTCTATTTCTCTCGTTTAGGGATAGTCCAAAGGGGAGGCTACTGGTAGTACCCTGGATTATTTCACCCAACGGGCGTACGGTAGGGATATTAGGGACGTACCAATAAGGGAGGCTGCTGTAGTACCTTGGTGCGTTTGACCCAACTACCTGCGTACCGGGAGAGTTAATAGGTCATCAAGAATCATCTGAAAGGGCATTAGATCTTATGTACTCTTAATATTCAGTTTATTTAATTCAGTTTTATTTAAGAGATTGATCAGTAAGATTTATGCCATTCTTATCTATTTGCTCACCCTTTTGGATATAGTTTAAATAAAAGATAAATCCAAATATCTCATGATTAAATCACCATAAGATAAGGAAGCATCGGTTTTCTTGCTTTGGATATGTGCACGGAACGAGGACGGATGAAAAAATTAAGAAAAACATGCAGATATTTAAAAAAAAAAAAGCCGCGCTGGCCAGCATTTAGAATTAAAAAAAATGGCCCAGCGCTGGCCAGCCGCTGGCTGGCCCAGCGCTTGGGCCAGCCGCTGGCTGGCCCAGCGGCTTGGGCCAGGCGCTGGCGCCCAGCGCTGCTGGCTGGCCCAGCCAGCTGGCTGGCCCAGCGGCCTGGGCCAGGCCAGCAGCTGGCTGGCCCAGCGCTTGGGCCAGGCGCTGGCTGGCCCAGCGCCTGGCTGGCCCAGCGCCTGGCCAACCGCTGGCCAGGCCTGGGCCAGCTCCTGGGCCAGACTGGCCCATGTATGGCCCAGTGATCAGGGCTGGCCCACCGCTGGCTAGCTTAGCCATCTGGACCAGCAATCAGTTGGACTGTGTGCCCAGCTTGAATTGCAGCAGGCTGGATTGCAGCAGTCCAAGCACATCTGATCCAAAATTTTTTTTGAGGTGATTGAGAGATTTTGGTTAAATTAAACTATTAGAATTGGGTGAGGATGACGGGCTGTTGGCTCGTTCATTAAGTGGTTGGACCATTAGTCTGGCCTATTTATGTTCAATTATATTTAGAATTTGTGTGTATAAATTTTGTGAATTATGCATGCATCTTAAGTGACATAATTGAACATAAAAATTAAATAATGTCTAAGTGATAAATACAATTGAATAATTGAGGAGTAGCCACAGCATCCTTAATTATAAAATTGTATAATAAAGTTAGTAAATCACATAAATAATAGACATTAATTGTAATTAATTATATAATATAATAAAATTTATTCCAGGAATTTTTGTTATATTTATATAATTAATTAGGATAAAATATCAAATTATATTTTTCTAATCTACCCACAGGAATTAGAAAGAAGGAACATAATTTGATAGATTTATCATACAGACTTAAGTGAATCTAATTGAATTAAAGCTTTAGCCCACAGGCAAGTTTTATGTCAGTAGATTCACTGTTTTATTTTATAATTAATTAAGATAAAATATCAAATTATATTTTTCTAATCTACCCACAGGAATTAGAAAGAAGGAACATAATTTGATAGTTTTATCATACAGACTTAAGTGAATCTAATTGAATTAGAGCTTTAGCCCACAGGCAAGTTTTATGTCAGTAGATTCACTGGTTTCTAAATGCATAATTTACATTGGTAAAGCATTTTATTAGCCTCAATTTTTTGATAATAAGCATGTATGTTTAAATTTTGCAGTTATGCAACCTGTAAATTTCTCTGAAATAAAATGTGACATACCTGAATTAAGGGGTGATAACTATAAGGTTTGGAAGGAGAGAATTCTCCTTCATCTGGGCTGGATGGACATTGATTATGCTATAAGGAAGGATGAACCACCTTCAGTAACTCAGACCAGCACTCCTAATGAGATTGCGATTTATGAACGTTGGGAGCGATCCAATCGCTTGAGTACAATGTTCATAAAGACAAAAATCTCTGTTGGTATACGTGGTTCAGTTGATAAGTATGAGAATGTCAGGGAGCTACTAAAGGCCATTGATGAGCAATTTAGTACTTCAGATAAAGCTCTTGCCAGTACCCTAATATTGAAGTTGTCATCCTTGAGGCTCACTGGAGTGAGAGGTGTGCGTGAGCACATTATGCAAATGAGGGACATTGCAGCTCAACTGAAGACTCTTGAGGTTGAAATGTCTGAGTCCTTTCTGGTGCACTATATTTTAAATACACTTCCACAGCAGTATGGACCATTTAAGATATCTTATAACACACATAAGAAAAATGGTCAATCAATGAACTTTTGGCCATGTGTGTTCAAGAAGAGGGTAGACTGTTGATGGAATTGGGTGAAAGTGCAATGCTGACTACAAGTGGAAAGGATCGGGCACGGGCCAAGAAGAAGGGTAAAAGTAAAATACCACCCAAATCTGATATTAAGAAGGAATCCAAGTGTTTCTTCTGTAAGAAGAAGGGACACATGAAGAAGGATTGCATCAAGTTCAAGACTTGGCTTGAAAAGAAAGGTAAAACAATCTCACTTGTCTGTTATGAATCTAATATGGCTAATGTTATTTATAACACATGGTGGATTGATTCTGGTTCTACAATCCACATTTGCAATACTTTGCAGGGTATGCAAAACTTAAGGAAGCCAGTGGGAAGTGAGCAGTATATCTCTTCAGGAAATAAGATGCGCTCACATGTGGAAGCTATAGGGACATGCACCTTAGTTCTTAGTAGTGGTTTTGTTTTAAATTTGGAAAGGACCTTTTATGTACCTAGTTTTTCTAGGAATTTAATTTCAGTTTCAAGACTTGTACCTTTGGTTATTCTTTCAACTTTTCAGATACTTCTTCCAGTTTATATTATAAATCTGAACTTGTTGGGAATGGTACTTTGTCTGATGGTCTTTTCTATATTAATTTGCAAAATAATACCACTCATGATGTAATGCATGTTAGGGCTGGCATAAAAAGATGTGTTGTAAATGATAACTCTTCTATGTTGTGGCATCGGAGATTGGGACATATCTCCATAGATAGAATCAAGAGGTTAGTGAATGAAGGGGTACTCAATACTTTGGACTTCACTGACTTTGATACTTGTGTGGACTGCATTAAAGGCAAGCAGACCAATAAGTCAAAGAAAGGTGCCAAGAGGAGTTCAGACCTATTAGAGATCATACACACGGACATTTGTTGTCCGGATATGGATTTTCATGGTCCGAAATACTTTATCTGCTTTATTGATGATTACTCACGATTTATGTATCTCTACTTGCTTCATAATAAGAACGAAGCATTAGATGCCTTTAAGGTATTCAAGGCAGAAGTAGAGACACAATGTGGAAAGCAAATCAAAATTGTGAGATCTGATAGAGGAGGTGAGTATTATGGGAGATACACAGAAGATGGACAAATGCCTGGTCCATTTGCGAAGTTCCTTCAAGAACATGGGATTGTTGCCCAATACAGTTTACCTGGCTCACCTGATCAGAATGGTGTAGCAGAAAGAAGGAACCGAACATTGATGGACATGGTGAGGAGCATGATTAGCAGCTCCAAACTACCTAAGTCCTTGTGGACAGAAGCTCTCAAGACAGCTGTGTACATATTAAATCGAGTTCCAACCAAGGCTGTTTCTAAAACGCCATTTGAGTTATTTAAAGGTTGGAAGCCAAGTTTGCGACATGTACGCGTATGGGGATGCCCATGTGAAGTGAGAGTATACAATCCACAAGAGAAAAAGCTGGACCCTAGGACCATTAGTGGGTATTTTGTTGGATATGCCGAGAGGTCCAAGGGATATAGATTTTACTGTCCATCTCATACAACTAGGATTGTGGAATCGAGAAATGCCAAATTTCTTGAGAATGACTTGATCAGTGGGAGTGATCAATTGCAGAGCATGATTCCTGAAAGGGAACATTCTGATGCTCAACCTTCCACTTCAAGTGACAGACTGATTATCGTTCATAGTGCCCCTCAAGACCAAACGGGCATTATACAACCAGTCGTTGAAATTCCATAATTTGCTGATAATGAACTAGTAGATCCAGTCTCTCATGAGTTACCAGAGATAGTTGAACAATCAACTCCTCCAGAGGAGGTTGTTACAACATTAAGAAGATCTACAAGAGAAAGGAAATCAGCAATTTCTAGTGACTATATTGTGTATCTTCAAGAGTCGGACTATAACATTGGAGCTGAAAATGATCCTGAAACGTTTTCACAAGCCATGAATTGTAAGGAATCTAATTTATGGTATGATGCTATGAAAGATGAGATGAATTCTATGGCAGTTAATGGAGTCTGGGATCTTGTTGAGTTGCCTGATGGAGCAAAAGCCATTGGCTGCAAATGGGTCTTTAAGACCAAGAAAGACTCGTTAGGCAACATTGAGCGATATAAGGCAAGACTCGTTGCTAAGGGATTCACTCAAAGGGAGGGAATTGATTACAAGGAGACATTTTCTCCTGTATCTAAGAAAGATTCCTTCCGCATTATCATGGCACTTGTTGCGCATTTTGATTTAGAGTTGCAACAAATGGATGTGAAAACTGCATTTCTCAATGGAGATCTAGAGGAAGAGGTTTATATGAAACAACCTGAAGGTTTTTCCTCTAGTAATAATGAATTAGTATGCAAGCTCAAGAGATCTATATATGGATTGAAACAAGCCTCTCGGCAATGGTACTTAAAATTTCATGATGTGATTTCTTCATTTGGATTTGTAGAGAACATCATGGATCAATGTATATACCAGAAGGTCAGTGGGAGCAAAATTTGTTTTCTAATCCTATATGTAGATGATATTTTACTTGCAACCAATAATAAAGGTATGTTACATGAGGTGAAACAATTTCTCTCTGAGAATTTTGACATGAAAGATATGGGTGATGCCTCTTATGTCATTGGCATTAAAATTCAAAGAGACAGACTTCGAGGTGTTTTAGGTCTATCTCAAGAAACCTATATCAATAAAATTTTAGAGAGATTTCGGATGAAAAATTGTTCACCGAGTATAGCTCCCATAGTCAAGGGTGACAGATTCAATTTGAGTCAGTGCCCAAGGAATGACTTTGAGAGGGAGGAAATGAAAAACACTCCATATGCCTCAGCTGTTGGTAGCTTGATGTATGCTCAGGTCTGTACAAGGCCTGACATAGCATTGCAGTTGGGATGTTGGGGAGATATCAGAGTAATCCAGGTTTAGACCACTGGAGAGCTGCTAAGAAGGTGATGAGGTATCTTCAGGGTACCAAGGACTACATGCTTATGTTCAGACGGACTGAAAATTTGGAAGTAATTGGCTACTCTGATGCTGACTTTGCTGGCTGTGTTGATTCTCGGAAGTCAACATCTGGATACATATTTATGTTTGCTGGTGGAGCTGTATCTTGGAGGAGCGCCAAGCAGACTTTGACTGCTACTTCCACCATGGAAGCCGAGTTCGTATCATGTTTTGAGGCTACCTCGCATGGTGTATGGTTGAAGAGTTTCATTTCTGGGCTTAGAATTGTGGATTCTATATCTAAGCCATTGAAGATTTATTGTGACAATTCAGCTGCAGTGTTTATGGCTAAAAACAATAAGAGTGGTAGTCGAAGCAAGCACATCGACATCAAATATTTAGCCATACGAGAACGTGTTAAAGAAAAGACAGTGGTTATAGAGCACGTGAGCACTGAGTTGATGATAGCTGATCCCTTGACTAAAGGCATGCCACTACAGAAGTTTAGGGATCATGTAGACCGTATGGGTCTTGGTTATTTTATTTAATTCATTGTAATGATGAATTTTATAATTAATGAAACTCTTTTATGATTGTGATGTTTTTCACATTCAGTTATTTAGTGTACACATTTATTTGTGATGAGCATCATTAAGTTGGACCTAGAATAAACATGGGGTTTATTCATTAAGTTATATGGGTTTATGTTTGGAAATATATACATAGTGATACATGGTAAATAATACTCGATTTTAAGAGGACCTATTGCCATGATTCATGTATTCTGTTTCTTACTATAGTAATAGAATATACGGACCAAGTGGGAGAATGTTAGTTTTTTCTCCATTAAGCGTATCGGTTAGATACGATTAAGGCGTATCGGTTAGATACGATTAAGGTGGTCCTATATTCTGATTTTGAGGGATTGCGTGAATTCAAATTTTGAATTCACGATTGAGATAAGAATCCCTCAACCATATCCGTTTAAAGCGGCGCCCTCTGTGATGGACAGATAAGGCATACAGGTTTATAAAACGGGTAGGTCCCTGCGCCTGGTTTTTCATCGAGAGAAAGTTTACACCATCGCTGAGAGAGACCGCAAGGCGTGGAAGATCCTTACCCTCATCTAGAAGAAAATCAACAGCAATGGCTGGAGGTATTTATCGATCTTTCTTAATTAATTAGGATAAATATATTGGTCCCATATTTATCCGCATATATGATAGGGATCAATATATTTAAATTTCAGTCTATCAATCATAAAAGCTAATATGTGCCACAAATTATTGGCCATTGCTTTCAGTTTATGTTAATTAGCAAGCAATGAAACAATTGAACTGCAAATGAAAAGCGAAGAGCATTAACCTTGTCCCTTCTTTCTGTTCTTGTACATTCCTTTATCATTAAAAGAACAGTGATTGAGGACATGATTTCAGTAGATAATTTAACATGCTCTCTATAATCTTGCAGTGTATTTCCTGTGGAGGCCTGTGATATAATTGGCGGTGAAGCATGTAATGCAAAAATGTTCCCAGAAGCTAGTCTTTCGAGGTCATCGAGGAGTGCTAAAGCAGAAGTGGCTTCGGAAGAGATCGAAAGAGACTACATAGAGTATAATGAGCCCAAAACGTAAGGCTTGGGTAGCCTAGAATCAATTTAATGGAAAGATCAATAGAAATATGAGATTTATAACTAGTTGATGTATGTTTGCAGGGTGTTCCCTGGTGAGGCATGTGATGATCTTGGAGGAGAGTTCTGTGAAGCTGAGTACCAGATGGGGGTTTACAGAGAGGAGGCCCTGGCTTAATCAATGGACCTGCTTGCGTTCAAGCTTCTTGTTGTAAATGGTTCATAATATAAATATTGGATCATATCAAATCACTCAGCATATTTATGTAGAGCTGTGTGTATTGCTTAAAGGCCATAGATTAATAAAGCTTGAACTTTGATGCTTTCATGTCAGTGATAGCCATATGATGCAGCTTTCTTCCAACAAATTGATAAGGGGAAGAATTCAAAGGAAGAAGGATAATGAAATGGAATTATCTCCCCATTTTCTTTCAGAAATAAAGGAAAGAACCTCACCTAAAAATTCATTAATATGATGATGAACTGTCTTAAGGAGTACAAATGATGTTGGATAAAGTTTTGGCAATGTAGCCTGAATTTGTTTATAAATAGGAGGAAGGGAAAAGAGACAAGAAGAACGAGGGATACGGTCTCCACCAAATAGAATGGATTGGACCTCAACGGTCTCCTGTGGATGATGCCTCAGGCTATAGAAATAGGTAGGACATTGTGTTTGATGACCAAGCACTAGTTTTTTCCAGCAGTACCCAGATTTTGCACTCAGCAAAAGATCCACCACCAAACAAACAGGGGGAGAGATAATTGACCAAACAAACAGGGGCTTAAAATTAGTTGTTTGTTCAGATACAGAAAACTGCAAGCCTTTTGTACACACAGTCTACTTCACCAAATACTTGTCCTCTAGAAGCTTTTGAATGATTATATGTTCAGATAAAGAGTGAATATATATATATATATATATATATATATATATATATATATATATATATATATATATATATATATATACATATTTTTTAGGGTGACCACATTTAGTTTACAATCCCTATCAAAAACTTAAAACCTTATTATTTGTAAATAAATATGACTGAACCATACCAAATTGCTGAATTATTTGGAGCAAACTGTACCAAATCATCATAAAACAAATATAGTTTTATAGTTCGTTTCGATATAGCAGTCAAACCATCCTACACAGATACTGAATTATGCCAAGCCATCTCATACTGTACTAAACCATCCAATTTAACTTGATACAAAATAGTTCACAGGTTGAAACCCCTGGTTCATTTGATCGATACGCCATCGGTGTCAATTTACTACTGAAGCATTATTAATTCTTGATACAGTAAACCTTGCTTGTAAATAATAAAAGTTCTAAAAATAAAATTTAAATAATGCTTCGATCCATTCTTATACGCAACAAATATCATTGATCATATATATATATATATATATATATATATATATATATATATATATATGTGTGTGTGTGTGTGTAGTAAAGAATAGATTAAGAAAGCATAACGGTTTATGCTTCTTCTTTGTTTCCTGTATTGCATGCGTTAAGTTTACTTATAGAGAAAACAAATAAAATATTAGTAATTTCATGGATGCAAATTTAATTTATCCATGACCAAATTTGAGTAAACCTACACTCATGCCAGACCTATTAAAGAAACAGGCCGTATCCGATTTCAATCAATAAAAAGAAATCACAAAACTTTTAAGATTTTGCATTAGGTCCCTATCAAAAATAAAACATTATGCACTTTAAAAATAAAATTATGACTAACAAGCACTTTGATAGTTGATCATATGATGGTAATTAACAAAAAAAAATTCAAATGATATGCTTAACTTAAAGTGTGATGGGCTAATTAACTCCATAGGCAACAATGATTACACTGCAATGGTGATCACACTCAGACCGGCCTTGACCCATCGGCGTCAGCCCGTCGCCCCTGATCTGATGGCGTCGGATTGGCTATTCGGTCAGACTACCTCTACCGCAAGGCCACATCATCCCCTTTCTGGCTGTGGCAAGGCATATGGAATGAAGAAATCGAGGCTATGACTGTGGGCCCCCCCACATCTACGTGCATGACCCCAAACGGCTTCGGCTTCCTTTAACCAAAAGCAAGGAATCTTTGGACAAGTACTGGTTCATCACAAGCACCCAGTTCCATAGTCCCTTTGACAAGAGACAGAAGATTATTAGAGAGGTAAGGAATAGAAAAAGTGTAGGAAAAAATTTGATTTTAAAATACCCCATGATGATGCTCGATCATCTCTTCTGAATATTAAAAACAAAAGTGCTTCTTAAATCTTCATCTCATCGGATTACCTACAAAAAAATTTTGAAACTGAAGAGGGTCTTCGATGGGACCCTTCGACGGCCAAGTTAGTGACTGAAGTCACAGCTGAAGAAAGGCTCGAGTAAGCCCCTATTTTATATGAAAAAAGAGGGACTCCGAGAGGAGGAATCCCTTTGAGAGTAGAGATGATGATTTTAGGGGTTATTGCGCGTACCTGTTTGATGAGTGGATTCACCTTTTTATAGGGTTTGACTCTGGCATGATTATATGGGGTTGCGTGAGGAGGAGGTGTCTGCAGAGTTCAGTTGCATGAATCTGATCTGGTTAGTGGGCTACGTCCCATCAGCCGGTAGGGCTGTCAGGCGGCACGCGTCTGGTGCTGTCAGGCGGTGCGCGTCTGACGCTGTCAGGCGGCGCGTGTCAGAGAGCGGTTTCTTGAACCGCTAGGGTGATCTGGCAGGAACTGGAGATGCCGGGGCCGAGTCGGGTCGGCCGGGGATGGCCTTGGCCGACTCGGCGGGACAGGAGACGCCAGGGCCGAGTCGGGCCAGCCTGGGATGGCCCTGGCCGACTCGACTGGACAGGAGACGCCGGGGCCGAGTCGGGTCGGCCTGGGATGGCCTTGGCCGACTCGGCGGGGCTGGAGACGCCGGGGCCGAGTCGGGCTGACCGAGGATGGCCTTGGCCGACTCAGCGGGACAGGAGACGCCGGGGCCGAGTCGGGCCGGCCTGGGGTGGCCTTGGCCGATTCGGCGGGACAGGAGACGCTGGGGCCGCCTGGGATGGAAGCGCCGGGGCCAACTTGAATCAGGCGGGGCCGACTGGGAAGGAAGCGCCGGGGCCGGCTGAGAGGTGTCGGGGCCGGCTGGGATGGAAGCGCCGCGGGCCGACTTGGATCAGGCGGGGCCGGCTGGGATGGAAGCGTCGGGGCCGACTTGGATCAGGCAGGGCCGGCTGGGATGGAAGCGTCGGGGCCGACTTGGATCAGGCGGGGCCAGCTGGGATGGAAGCCGGGGTCGCCTGGGTTGTGCCGGGGCCGCCTAGCTTGGAGACGTAGGGGGCCGGCTAGGAAGCTGCCGGGCCGCTTGGGAAGGTGCCGGGGCCGGCTGGAAAGATGTCGGGGCCGACTTGCTTGGAGATGCTGGTCTTGGAGGTGTCGGCCTTTGGGGCCGACTGTCTTGGAGCCGTCGTTCTTGGAGATGTCGGCCTTTGGGGCCGTCGGGTGTCGGCTTTTGGGGCCGTCGGTCTTGAGCCGTCGGTCTTGGAGGGGTCGGCCTTTGGGGCCGTCGGGCTTGAGCTGTCGGTCTTGGAGGGGTCGGCCTTTGGGGCCGTCGGGTGTCGGCCTTTGGGGCCGTCGGTCTTGGAGATGTTGGCCTTTGGGGCCGTCGGGCTTGGAGCCGTCCAAAATTTTTTTTATTTTTCATAGGGTCAACTGGCCCCATCAAATGCCCCCCACACTCCTTGAGCTTGCGTGCTCTGCATCAGCTAAGCAAAAGGAGTGTAGAACTTTTACCTTGGCGTCTTGTGCTGCCTTGGATGGACTTCTGCGTGCCTTCTTTGGCTAACTGGGGGCGACTAGTAATCCTCTCCGACGCGGAGTCTGGAAGTCTTTTGAACCCAGGAGGGTGACCTGAGAGCTGAGAGTCATCAGGTTCCTTTTGAACCGCCTCGGGGATGTGGGAACCGCTGCGAGGGGCGACTCAGCTGGGTATGGAGCCTTTAGGGACTTAACCTATTCGGGGGCACCGCCATGCCGGGGCCGAGTGGTGTCCCGTGGGCCGCGATGCCAGTGAGCTCCTTTTGAACCAGTTTGGGGGTTTGTGTGCCGCCCAAGTGGCGACTCAGCTGGGTATGGAGCCTTTAGGGACTTGACCGACTCAGGGGCACCGCCGTGCCGGGGCCGAGTGGTGTCCCGTGGGCCGCGATGCCAGTGAGCTCCTTTTGAACTAGCTTGGGGGTTTGTGTGCCGCCCAAGTGGCGACTCAGCCGGGTACGGAGCCTTTAGGGACTTGACCGACTCGGGGGCACCGCCGTGCCGGGCCGAGTGGTGTCCCGTGGGCCGCAATGCCAGTGAGCTCCTTTTAAACTAGCTTGGGGGTTTGGGAACCGCTGCGAGGGCCGACTCAGTCGGGTACGGAGCCTTTAGGGACTTAACCTATTCGGGGGCACCACCGTGCCGGGGCCGAGTGGTGTCCCATGGGCCGCGATGCCAGTGAGCTTTTTTTGAACCAGCTTAGGGGTTTGTGTGCCGCCCAAGTGGTGACTCAGCCGGGTACGGAGCCTTTAGGGACTTGACCGACTCGGGGGCACCGCTGTGCCGAGGCCAAGTGGTGTCCCGTGGGCCGCGATGCCAGTGAGTTCCTTTTGAACCAGCTTGGGGGTTTGTGTGCTGCCCAAGTGGCGACTTAGCCGGGTACGGAGCCTTTAGGGACTTGACCGACTCGGGGGGCACCACCGTGCCGGGGCCGAGTGGTGTCCCGTGGGCCGCAATGCCAGTGAGCTCCTTTTGAACCAGCTTGGGGGTTTGTGTTCCACCCAAGTGGCGACTCAACTGGGTACGGAGCCTTTAGGGACTTGACCGACTCGGGGGCACCGCCGTGCCGGGGCCAAGTAGTGTCCCGTGGACCGCGATGCCAGTGAGCTCCTTTTGAACCAGCTTGGGGGTTTGTATGCCACCCAAGTGGCGACTCAGCTGGGTATGGAGCCTTTAGAGTCTTGACCGACTCGGGGGCACCGCCGTGCCGGGGCCGAATGGTGTCCCATGGGCCGCGATGCTAGTGAGCTCCTTTTGAGAGACTTGGTGCAAGGGAGAACAAGCCGTAGCGTTAGAAAGGGGCTTTCTTTATTACTCATGCTTCTGGGAGTACATCATTGGTAATTCTGGTGGAGGTCGTCCGCATTCCACGTATGTGGAATGGGCTTCCCGTCAAGCTCTTCTAGTTTGCATGCCCCCAGGTGGAGTGTAGGGAGGACGAGTGTCGAACTCTTCCTCCGGCTGATGGTTGATTTTCTTGGCGAGCTCGTCGAGGCGCCTATTGTACTCCTCTAGGCGTTCCTCCGCCTGGCGGCTGATCGTCGGGGCCCTCTGAGATGGCTCAGAGGAAGAAGAAGAAGAGGAGGCAGAAGGAGATGGAGACGAAAGTCGGGACTTCCGCCAGGGTTCCTCGTGATGATACGGCTTGGGAGGAAACTGTTGGGGCCGTGGTCAGGGGACGGTGGCCGCTTAGAGGGCTCGCGTCGAGGCTTCCTGGGGGAAGCCTGACGCTGGCCGGTCTCTCGCCGACCGGCCTGCCGGGGAGAACCTCCCCTCGCCGACTGCTGACTGGCGAGGGGAGTAGTCCGATGCTGGGTGGCTACGGACTGTCGTTGCTGGAGCCCGTAGATCATGGCGGTGAGATTCTGGACTTACTGGGAAAGAGTTACCAGCTGCTTCGCTGTTTGGACAGCGGCGTCCGGCAGTGGGCAGGTGACCGGAGGGTCGGCAGCAGGGGGATTGGCTTCCTACTGTCTAGTTGACGGGGGAAACCCCACTGGGCAGCTGATGGAGGCGTCCTGAGCTCGTGTCACCACCATGGCTTCTGGAAGAAGAGAGGGGACGAAAGATGTAGCTCAGGGAGAACGTTCGCTACTTTTTCTTATGCCCCCCTATCTGGTGCGCCAATCTGATGATGCTCGATCACCTCTCCTGGACGTCGGAAACGGAGGCGCTCCTCGAATCCTCGCCTCGCTGGGTTGCCTGCAAAGAAGTCCTGGGACCGGAGGGGGTCTCTAGCGGGACCCTCCGATGGCCAAGTTAGTGACTGAGGTCACAGCTGAAGAAAGGCTCGAGTGATCCCCTGTTTTGTGTGAAAAAGAGGGATCTTCGAGATGAGGGATCCCTTTGAGAGTAGAGATGGCGATTTTGGGGGTTATCGCGCGTACCTGTTTGGTGAGTGGATTCACCTTTTTATAGGGTTTGACCCTGGCATGATTATGTGGGGTTGCGTGAGGAGGAGGTGTCTGCGGAGTTCAGTTGCGTGAATCTGGTCTGGTTAGTGGGCTATGTCCCATCAGCCGGTGGGGCTGTCGGGCGGCGCGCGTCTGGTGCTGTCGGGCGGCGCGTGTCAGAGAGCGGTTTCTTGAACCGCTGGGGCTGATCTGGTGGGAACTGGAGACGTCGGGGCCAAGTCGGGTCGGTCGGGGATGGCCTTGGCCGACTCGGCGGGACAGGAGACGCCGGGGCCGAGTCGGGCCGGGGGATGGCCTTGGCCGACTCGGCGGGACTGAGACGCCAGGGCCGAGTCGGGCCGAGTGGGCAGGGGATGGCCTTGGCCGACTCGGCGGGACAGGAGACGCCAGGGCCGAGTCGGGCCGGCCTAGGATGGCCCTGGCCGATTCGGCAAGACAGGAGACGCCGGGGCTGAGTCGGGCCGGCCGGGGATGGCCTTGGCCGACTTGGCGGGACAGGAGATGCCGGGGCCGAGTCGGGCTGGCCTGGGATGGCCTTGGCCGACTTGGCGGGACAGGAGACGTCGGGTCCGCCTGGGATGGAAGCGTCGGGGCCGACTTGAATCAGGCGAGGCCGGCTGGGAAGGAAGCGCCGGGGCCGGCTGAGAGGTGCCGAGGCCGGCTGGGATGGAAGCGCCGCGGGCCGACTTGGATCAGGCGGGGCCGGCTGGGATGGAAGCATCGGGGCCGACTTGGATCAGGCGGGGCCGGCTGGGATGGAAGCTCCGGGGCCGACTTGGATCAGGCGGGGCCGGCTAGGAAGATGCCAGGGCCGCCTGGGTTTTGCCGGGGCCGCCTAGCTTGGAGATGTAGGGGACCGTCTAGGAAGCTGTCGGGCCGCTTGGGAAGGTGCCGGGCCGGCTGGGAAAATGTCGGGGCCGACTTGCTTGGAGATGCCGGTCTTGGAGGTGTCGGCCTTTGGGGCCGACTGTCTTGGAGCCGTCGGTCTTGGAGATGTCGGCCTTTGGGGCCGTTGGGTGTCGGCCTTTGGGGCCGTCGGTCTTGAGCTGTCGGTCTTGAAGGGGTCGGCCTTTGGGGCCGTCGGGTGTCGGCCTTTGGGGCCGTCGGGTGTCGGCCTTTGGGGCCGTCGGTCTTGAGCTGTCGGTCTTGGAGGGGTCGGCCTTTGGAGCCGTCAGGTGTCGGCCTTTGGGGCCGTCGGGCTTGAGCTGTCGGTCTTGGAGGGGTCAACCTTTGGGGCCGTCGGGCTTGGAGATGTCGGCCTTTGGGGTCGTCGGGTGTTGGCCTTTGGGGCCGTCGGTCTTAGAGATGTCGGCCTTTGGGGCCGTCGGGCTTGGAGCCATCCAAAAAAATTTTATTTTTCATGGGATCAACTTGCCCCATTACCCCGGATCTCAGATTTATTTGTATGCATGTGTTTTATTTAAATTTAATCTAATTAAATTTATAAAATACGTTATGTATATCTGTAATTGAAAGCATGTAAAATTTAAAATTAAATTTTATACCTGTCAGTTTGCGTATCTGATGCAGAAACTGGATGTAGATCTAATATACTATGAATAATTTCCTCTTGATGCCTTGCGAGAGTCACACATGCCACTCCTCTATTTCATACACACGCCAGGAAACCTTGAGACAGGGGATATGAAATCAGAAGGGATGAAGAACTCTTCTCCAAGAGAGGAGTCCCTCTCTGTTTGGACTTCTCTGATTTTTGGACTTTCTTTTCCTCTGCTTTTTTTTCTCTTTTCCTCGAAGTTGAGAAAAGCTTCTTAAATAAACCCATCGTAAAACAACCCAAAACAACTTTTTAAATTTGTTTTACGATACGATAATATCCGATCTTCAAAAGCGGATGGGTTACTGGCGTTCATGCATTGTCAACTCGTAAAGAAAATTTTATAAAGGAAATTTACGGATTCATATCATTAATTTAAATAAAATTTTAAATTCACGATATCAAAATGGTAAAATCATAATTAATATGAAGTTTTAAATTCACGCCATCTCAATGGCAGAACTGTAATTTAAATAAAATGATAGAATCATAATTTACATGAAATGATAGAATCTTAAATTTTCTGAAGTTTCAAAGTCTCGTTGGCTGCAATGATAATATAAAAATATTTAAAATATTTATAAATATGAAAATAATCATATTAAATTCGTTTGAAGTCGAAATAGAAAACCGGAAGAACCCATGCGAAGATCTCGAACCATACTTCGCATTGAACTTATTTAATTTTCAATTTAAAATAATTTATGATTTTAAAATTTATAAATAAACGATCAGAGGCTATATTGGATATCCGATTCAAACCACTTTGAAACCAGATCTAAATCACTCTATCGTCAAACCAACCATTGGTCTATGGTTCAAGTCCTATCTCACAATGGGTCTGAATAAATCCCAAAAATTCACTTGAGTTACAAACTAACTCAAGTTCATCCCCAGAATAAGTATTACCACTAATGCCCAGTGCTAGCTAGACATTGCTAGTACAAACTCGGTATTACCCATATAACCAAGTCCCAGTTAGATCATGGATTAAGCCTGTCTCCAGGTCACCTGACTATGTGCGTAACTCCATAGGTTCGAATCTAAGTCGGTAGCATATGAACACTTTCTATACCAATCGATGTGACCATCTAGCAATGGTACACGTCGTCCGAATAGACCAAATGTATGCAAAGCAATATTCAAGAACCTAGGCTATGGTTACCGTATAATTCATTCCCTTGTCCAAATACTCAAGATGAATTTAGAGTTAACTGCCAACTTCCAAAAACATCTAAGTGTATTTCAACATGTACAATTATGTGACTCCTCACATGGATTACCCTGGCCAAAGTTTTGCAAAATTAAAACACAAACCGAGTATTAACTCTAATACTTAGAGTGGACAATTCCATCTTGACTCATCACTGATTTAATAAGTACTTGACTGTACCCAGCATCCTTCCGTCACTGGATTATAAATCCAGGTAGTCCAGCGCCTAAATACAGTGAGTTGCTTACTAAGTCACCATGATAGTCTCAGGTCAAAGGGACACTTATACCCATTGCCCTTCTGTGAGATACCCTTGACAGTAGAGTACTTAACAGAGGTGAGCCACTGTTCAGTGAATATACTCCTACACTCACCTGCATGCCATACTAGTGTCATACACTCCTTGGTTTAAGAGGACAAACCAACATATATGGCACACAACGACCTATACTTGACTACGTTATTGTCCTAGGTAATAACGTATCATTTGGTCGCGAACCCATTTAAGAATTACTCGATAATTCCTCCTTTCTCGAATAAATGTAATTCTAAGAACTACAACATATAAGAGTTCTATTGGAAGATAAAAAATATGTTGTACTGCCAAAATAACTTTTATTAATCAAATAAATCATGTACAATGAATCACAACCGTCTATAAGCTAGACGATTAGCTGTAGGACATATTTCCTAACAAAAAGAGCTGAGGACAAGTGGGCCCAACACCTCTCAGGCTCCACTACATATTTACCAACATTCCTCATTCTTTCACGAAACCATCCACCTCTCCTTTAAGATTTGTCTTGGTGGCAAGGAGAGGTCGAGAGAAATGCTGGGTATGTTTAGCGGCGAGGTGGTGGAGGTGCTAGCGGAGCTAGTGAGCTCCATGTGGGCCGTGATATCCAGATCGGCGCCATCGGCTAGCTTGCCTACTCCAACGCCAACTAGTCCCCCTTCTGCCCGAGATCTTGGCAACCTCCTGTAGCAGCACCACTCTCGGCTTCCCCAGCTTCGAACGGTCATTCCCAAATCCCGACTTCGTCCCGGCTACCCAACTCCAAGGCTTCGGGCTGCCAACACCGACTTCGTCCTAGCTCTCTCTCTCTCGGCCACCTCCCGAGTCCCAGCTTCAACTCCCGACTCTGTGGAGTCCAGACAGCATCTAGTCTTCTCTTAGTTCCTAGCCGATGCTAGAGTCGATTGCCGATGCCAGCCTTGGCAACCGATAGAGATAGGCACTGGGCCGTGCCGCCCATGGCACGGCACGACCCAGGCCCACATGGGTTGTGCCATGCACGGCCCAGAAAATCGTGCCGTGTCGGGCGCAAAAAATTATTTCTGTTGGCCCAGCACGGTATGGCCCATGATGGGCCTGGGCCGGCCCCGCTGTGCCGTGTCAGCACGGCGGTCCAGGTGGGCCTGGGCCGTGCACAGCACAAATAAAAAAATTATAAAAAAATAGTTTTTTAATAAATTAAAAATTATTAGGAATAAAAAAATTATTAATATGAAGCCACCTTAATAGTGGGGGGGTTTGACATAGACCCCTATCAGTTTATTAATTTAAAGTCAAAATGGTACAGAAGGAAGGGGGGCTAGGCCTGACCTCCCGAACATAATAGTATAATACAACAAGTAAGGAGAAAAAAATAGAAAAAAAAATAAAGATGACTTACTTTAAGTTTTTAACAATTTAAAAAATAAAAATATACAATTATAAAAGTAGAAATGACTCACTCATCACTCATCACTCATCAGTCATTAGTAGTATTTGTGTCATCATCATCTTCGCTGGTTAAGTCATGTCCACCTTTATCTTGAAGCCTCGCCTCAGCATCCAACCAATCTTTGAAGTAGATAAGCATCTCAACTGTCTCGCCAGTTATCCTACTTCTCTTTTCGTCCAAAATATATCGACCTTCACTGAAAGCGGATTTCGATGCTACTATGGACATCGGCACAACTAAAATATATCGTGCAATGGCAGACATAATAGGATATTGATTTCTAATACTCTTCCACCAAGCTAATACATCTAGACTTTCTATTTGATCTTCATCATATGCAGAATGAAGATCATTTCGTAAATAAAATTCCAATTCATTACTTAAAGATGAAGAAGATGAAGAAGATGAAGCATGTGCGTGTCTTCTAATGAATGAAAAAATAGATGATGAATGAGATCTAGAAGAAGAAGCAGAGCTTTGAGCAGGTATTCTAGATCCACAAATTTTATCATTATATAAATCATAAATATCATTAAGAAGACATGTTACCTCATCTTTAGCAGGTTCAGGATTTTGATTCATGTTTTCACAATATTGATCAATTAAAAAAATTACACAATTTAATTTAACTCTAGGATAAAAAACAGCAGCTAAGTTATGCAATGGACATATCCTATTCCAATATTCATTCTATGTAGTTTCCATATTAAGTATAATAGGCATTAAAACTTCATGATATCTATATTCTTTAAATTTTTTACTAATTACATATGCTTTTTGTAAAAATGAACAAGAAGTTGGATAATAAATACTTGAAAGAACATTTGTAGCATCATAAAAAGTAACCAAAAAATCTTCTAAAATTTTACCTTGATGCCAATCAGTTTCAGTCAATGTAAATCCTAATCCATGCTTATTAATATAAGCACTTAATAAGTTCTTATATGGATATGCATCATGTATCATGGCATAGGTACTATTCCAACGAGTTATTACATCAAGTTTAAATTTTTTAAAATGTTTACCATGATCTACACATAATTATTTAAATTCTTGAAGTCTTGACCTTGAAGCATGAATAAAAGAAATTGCATTTCTAATTTTTGAAATAACTTCTTGAATTATGTTCATGCCAGCTTGAGCAGAAAGATTTAATATATGACATGCACATCTAATATGAAATAATTGTCCATCTAAAATGGGATGCAAAGAGTCGTTTAATATTAATGCAAAGAGTCGTTTAAAAAAATTCAAATTTGGCACGACTAGCCATGTTGAATTTGAATTTTTTTTCGTACAGTGCCTGGCACGGCCCATTTGTTAATTGGCCATGCCAGGCACGGCACGACAATTCTTAAGGCACGGTGGGCCTGGGCCGTGTCATGCCAGGCATGGCCCAGTGCCCACCTCTAGCAATCGACGCTAGCCCCAGCTGCCGATGCCACGCACCCCCAGGCTCCGGTTCCCTGTGCCAACTCCACGTCCTCAGGCATGGACAGCTCCCAGCAACCATCACCGACTCTCGATGGCACAGCCTCGAGCTCTTGACTCTAGCTTCCCCGACAGTTGTCCCTGGTCCCTGCTCTTGGTCTTCCCTGACAGCAGACTCGACTTTAGAATCCATCGAAGGCTTACAACCCCAGGCTCCAAGTGACCTTGCTGACTCCAGCCCAGTCATCACCGACTCCCTACTGCTCTCGATCATCTCGACTCCATGTCTTTTGGCTCCGGGTTCATCTCGACTCCAAGTCGTCGAACTCGGCTCCGTGGAACCAACCCCATTATCCGGATGGTCCCGACTCCACGGACTCGTTTCTATCCCCATCCCCTGTTTTGGACTCGGCCTTCCATATCAGCCTCGACCTTCGGAGTCAGCCTCTTCTACTCGACCTCTGGAGTCGGCCTCGACCTCCCATGTGGGCCTCTACTCCTACTCGGCCTTGGCGTCGGCGTTGCCTCCTCATCGGTGTTGGCCTCAACCTATCGGGTCCTGCTCTCAGATCCGACTCTCTCTTCGTCCTAGCCACCTTCTGACTCAGCCCCGAATGGCATAGGCTCCATCCCCCATGGCTTATACGGGACATACATCAACCCAAAGACGTGGAGTCATATGCATGGGGGTGGGGACCACTCCTCTCCTTCTCCATGCAGCAATTCAAGGATGTGGAGTCACGCGCATGGAGTCACCTTTTCTGGAGTTACGTGCATCAGCCCAAAAGCTACATGCATCCAGAAGTAATGCATATCTAATGGTGGTGGTCACCCTTCCTGCGGCCTTCTAGATAGGACCCAGCTCGGCCACTCCAGTTGTGCCCCAGTAGCCACATTGTAAGGCCCCTATGCCTAGCTTCACCACTGTTCGCACAGGATAACAGAAGTATGGCATGGAGGACACATCTGGCAAATGTCGTAACAGCCATCCATACACTACAATAGCTTGCAACAACTGACCAAATAAAGTGGCCATGCACATTGAAGGGACACGACCTGCAATTTTGACATGCTACCAAGGAAGCAAGCTCATTAATGTTGGCCTTATCACAAATGCTCTGACAGGTGGTTACATCTCAAATCTCACATACTCCAAGCATCAATAAAATGGGTAAACAGACCCTCGACCAGGTAACACAACACACAACTCCAAAATGCTCATACGCTCATAGAAAGTACCTCTCTAAGTCTCTCTCTCTTTCGAGCTTTCTCAAGTTCACGGTTGTTGCCCAAAGCACTGATTTGAGCATTAGAGGGTTTCCATCGAAATCTTCGGTCTCCGAAACATTTTGTAGGCTCCCAAGCGCAAGAAACTCGCCGAAAGATTCTTGACTTGCCGGAGAAGACGACCGAACGCCTGCGGATGCTCGAGGAGGATGATTTGGCGATAACATATTGATGTGCTAGGTAGGGGGCAGAGCAACGGATCGTCAGCGATGCTAGCTTGCAGATCCTCATCCCTTTTATATCAAAATGGTGGATGGTGATGATAAGAGCTCAATAAGCTTTCGCCAATCATGCTGGGAGGGCACCCTCAACGAGCTAAGCAATAGGAGGCCAGCTCTCTAATCCACCACCATCACCACTTCAAGCCATTCAAGCAGAACAGTATGCCACCCTCACCCTGCACATCCAAGCATTGACGACAGCTATCCAAAAGCTCTAGGAGTAATATTTTATGGCCCCACAGCAGCGAGCAAGAGTTTCCACTCGCTCTTTGATTGCTGCTCATGCCAGCCAACATTCCATTAGCGGGAGATCTCTCCACCAAAAGATTCACCACCATCAAGCTCATCAGTACGAGCAACTTCAAGCTCAAGCTCATTCGCAAGAGCAGCAAGGGCAAGAGTTCACTAGAAAGAGTGCTACCACTTGTCGTCCAAACAACTCTCTTCCTCAGCTGGCTCTTTGTCTTTGGAATTCCGAAGGAACTGTAGATCTTCAATGCCTATGACCATTCACAGAAATGATCAAAGATCGAGATGGTCGTGCACAAAAGCCCAAGTTCTTCAAAGTTTTGATGCCTGGCTTCCAGGAGGAAGCCCAAGCAAGGGCACCAGTGCCTCCACTCCAATCAACATGGTTCCTTAGGGGGTAGACCACTAGTAGGCTGAAGTATCCAAATTAGCAGAAGAAGATAAATTCCTCCAAAGACGTTCCATAATAACCACCTCTGCTTAGCTGACGGTGTCGGCCTTGGCCTCTTCCGCTCATCTGTCCAATTCGGCCATGAAGCCCATGCTATCACAAATTTGTCATGTGCCCTGAGGAGTGCCTGCTTGCAAAATCAAAGTGTTCATATACCAAAATATGTTCTCTGAACTGCTACTCCCATAAATACGGAGCCGTGTGCCGAGTTTGTGAACCCGTTCGCCACGGCCTTGGATCTGGGTATCATGACCCTTGGTTCATCAAAGCTGGTGGTGCCATGTGAAAGGAAGGACGAGCGCTTCAACCAACTTGTACAGAGCAGTGGAACAACAATAATGGAAAATCCTCACTAGAGACACTTCTCCAATTGGAAGCCACCAGAAAAAGAGGTGACATCATGGCACTTTCTTCTTCTTCTCTCCTTGACATTTATTGCATGTTAGGATCCATCACTTCCGAAAGAAATCAAATAGGTGACTGATAATCCAACTGTAGAGCACATTCGGAGCTACCTGCAACTCCGTTTCATTCCCACTCTCAGACGGCCCCTTTTGCCTCTACGAGTGTCCCAACCTGGCACGAACGTCCCATGTCCTGGTACCAAACAAACGACTCTCTGCTGCACCCCAAAGACTCCTCCTAGAGCATGTACTTCTAGAGGGATAAGTCAAGAAGATGGGTATGCACCCTATCAAGCCTAAAGACCAAAGCCAAGACGTTAATGCGAGGAAACAAGGGTGCTACAAAAGCTAAGTATACTATGCTTAGACAAAGTATTTCTTTCATTGATACTTGAAAATGTCATGCAGGGAAGCCTGACGCCAGGTCGGCACTAAAGCCCGATGCCAGGTCGGCATCAAAGATCGGCGCAATGTCGGCACCAAAGCCCAGCTCAACATCGGCACCAAAGACCGAATCCAGATTGGCACCAAAGATTGACTTCAGATCGGCATCAAAGACCAGCGTAACATCGGCACCAAAGATCAACTCCAGGTCGGCACCAAAGACTGGTGCAACATTGGCACTAAAGACCGACTCCAGATCGGTACCAAAGACCGGTGCAATGTCGGCACCAAGACTGACTCCATGTTGGCACCAAAGCTCGATGCTAGGTCGACACCAAAGACCGGCTCCAGATCGGCACTAAAGACCGACGTCAGTAGAGGTGGGCACTGGGCCGTGCCGCCCATGGCACGGCATGGCCCAGGCCCTGATGGGCCGTGCCAGGCATGGCCCGCCACTGCTACAGTACCGAGCCGTGCCGGCACGGCCCAGTGAACCGTGCCGTGCTGGGCGTGGAAAAAAATTTTTTTTGGCCCAGCACGGCACGGCCCGTGACATGTCTGGGCCGGCCCGCCGTGCCGTGCCGGCATGGCCCACCTGGGCCGTGCCTGGCACGGCCCAAGCCCAGGTGGGCCTGGGCCGTGCCAGGCACGGCCCATGTACGGCTCAAATAAAAAAATTATAAAAAAAGTTTTTTTTGATAAATTAAAAAATTATTAGGAATAAAAATTTTTATTAATATAAAGCCACCTTATAGGTGGGGGGTTTGGCATAGACCCCTACCAGTTTATTAATTTAAAATCAAAATGGTACAGAAGGGAGGGGGGCTAGGCCTGACCTCCAGAACATAATACAATAAGCAAGGAGAAAAAAATAGAAAAAAAAATAAAGATGGCTTACTTTAAGTTTTTAACAATTTAAAAAAAAAAATATACAATTATAAAAGTAGAAATGACTCACTCGTCACTCTTCAGTCATCAGTAGTATTTGTGTCATCGTCATCTTCGCTGGTTAAGTCATGTCCACCTTTATCTTGAAGCCTCGCCTCAGCATCCAACCAATCTTTGAAGCAGATAAGCATCTCAACTGTCTCGCCAGTCATCCTACTTCTCTTTTCGTCTAAAATACATCGACCTGCACTGAAAGCGGATTCCGATGCTACTGTGGACATCGGTACAGCTAAAACATCTCGTGCAATGGCAGACATAACAGGATATTGATTTTTAACACTCTTCCACCAAGCTAATACATCTAGATTTTCTATTTGATCTTCATCATATGCAGAATGAAGATCGTTTCGTAAATAAAATTCCAATTCATTACTTAAAGATGACGAAGATGAAGAAGATGATGAAGCATGTGCGTGTCTTCTAATGAATGAAAAAATAGATGACGAACGAGATCTAGAAGAAGAAGCAGAGCTTTGAATAGGTATTCTAGATCCACAAATTTTATCATTATATAAATAATAAATATCATTAAGAAGTCATGTTACCTCATCTTTAGCAGGTTCAGGATTTTGATTCATGTTTTCACAATATTGATCAATTAAAAAAATTACACCATTTAATTTAACTCTAGGATCAAAAACAACAGCTAAGTTATGCAATGGACATATCCTATTCCAATATTCATTCCATTTAGTTTCCATATTATGTAAATAGGCATTAAAACTTCATGATATCTATATTCTTTAAATTTTTCACTAATTATTTTGTAAAAATGAACAAGAAGTTGGATAATAAATACCTGAAAGAACATTTGTAGCATCATAAAAAGTAACCAAAAAATCTTCTAAAATTTTACCTTGATTCCAATCAGCTTCAGTCAATGTAAATCCTAATCCACGCTCATTAATATAAGCACTTAATAAGTTCTTATATGGGTATGCATCATGTATCATGGCATAGGTACTATTCCAACGAGTTATTACGTCAAGTTTAAATTTTTTAAAACGTTTACCATGATCTACACATAATTGTTTAAATTCTTGAAGTCTTGACCTTGAAGCATGAATAAAAGAAACAACATTTCTAATTTTTGAAATAACCTCTTGAATTATGTTCATGCCAGATTGAGCAGAAAGATTTAATATATGACATGCACATCTAATATGAAATAATTATCCATCTAAAATGGGATGCAAAGAGTTGTTTAATAATGCAACAGCAGAATTATTATTAGATGCATTATCAAAAGTAATTGACATTATTTTATTATTAATATTATATGAGCATGCAGTTTGATAAATAATATTTGAAATTTATTGTCCTGAATGCGAAAAATCAAAAGCATGAAAAGTAATAATTCGTTTATTTAATTGCCAATCATTATCAATATAATGAGCTGTAACAGAAATAAAACAATTACTACCTACAGATGCCGTCCAAATATCAGAAGTTAAAGAAATTCTAGCATTTAAATTTGAGAGGCTTTCTGTTAAACTTTGTTTCATTGCTAAAAAGTTTGTCATAGCCACTCTTCTAAAGGTACGCCTACTAGTTCTTTATAAGCAGGTTGTAGGCCTAATTGAACATATCTTTCAAAATTATAAGATTCAGATAAACTAAAAGGTAATTCATCTTGAACTATCCATCTTACCATTAATTTTCTTTGATTTTCGTGGTTATATGCAAAATTGCCTACAAGTAATCCCTCTTGTATATTAAGGAGTCCTTGCTGACTGGAATCATGCATCCTATGACTTTCTTGATGTCTTCTTAGATGCCATGTTCCCCCAGTACTAAAACAACTGTAAAGTTTTGCATATTTTTTACATTTTGCTTTATAGACTCCATCAACCATAATTCTATCGAAATCAATCTAAACATTACTAGTCCTCTTACGAGAAGAGGTTGACACTCACTGACACTAGCTCTAGATGGAACTTGGAGTTGGGATTGGGGTTGGGGTCCTTGGGGATTAGTTTTCTCACCCTCAGAAAAAGCGTGCATGTTAAAATTACTTTCGTTAAAAGATGTCATATCTAAAATTTTTAATTAATAAATGCAAAAAAATAAAAACTAACCCACAAAAAGGAATTGAGAAAAGATCAGAGGTGGAGGCGTGGAGCCGAGATTTATGAGCTTCCTCTTGCGCTCTCACCTCTCAATAAGAATTGATCTTGTAGCACTTGACTACTTGCTTGAGCACTTGTAAGAACACTTGCAAACTAAAAATTAAATTGCTAATCTACTAGAGCACTTGCTGGAAGAGAGAAATAGTAGTAATAGAGGAATTGGTTTGGTATGGTAAGAATGAGGGAGAGTTCATCTATTTATAGAATTTCTAATTTTTTTTTCTTCCAAAACTACCCTTTGATATAGCCGTTATATGACTGTTGAGAGGGGTAAAATGGTCTAAATCCTCCCAACAGCCTTTAACGGCTATATAGCCGTTAAAAACGGATATAGCCATTTTTAACGGCTATATAGCCGTTAAAAACGGCTAAAAATCTAAAGTGGTGCCTAGGCACCAGCTATTAGCTGGTGCCTAGGCACCAAAGTGGTGCCTAGGCACCACGTCACTGACGTGGTGCCTAGGCACCATGTATAGGTGCCCAGGCACCATGTACAGGTGCCCAGGAACCGTACATGGTGCCTGGCAGTGGGCACCATGCCTAGGCATGGTGCCCAAGTACATGGGCACCATGCCTAGGCATGGTGCCTAGGTGTACGGTGCCCAGGCACCTTGTACAAGGTGCCTGGGCACCGTTGCCGTGCCATGGCATGGCCGTGGTGGGCCGTGCCATGGCCCGGCCCTAGCACGGCCCAGCTGGGCCGTGCCAAAGCACAGGCTGTGCCAAAGCACGGCCCGTGACGGGCCGTGCTGGCACGGCCCGTGGCTCATTTTAAAATGGGCCACGGACCGTGCCAAATTTAAATTTTTTTTAATGGGCCGTGCCTGGCACGGCACGGCGGGCCTGGGCCGTGCCTGGCACGGCACGGCCCAGTGCCCACCTCTAGACGTCAGGTCGGCACAAAGACTAATGCCAAGTCGGCACGAAGACTGATTCCAGAGTCGGCATCAGCTTTCTATCTGCCTTAGCGCCTCAGCGGCCTTATATCTGCCTTAACGGCATTATTATAGCCTCAGCGGTCCTAACTCAGCCTTAGCGGCATCAACTTCGCCTCTACGACCAACGGCCAACTTGACCATGCATCAGAAGATTGCTGGCTATCCTCAGCCAATCAAAGGTGCAAGTCGCATAAGTTTAGAAGTGTAAGGAGCATCTGATGGGGTTAATTGACCTTATGAACAATGATGATCGTAGTAAGGTCGAACCCTTCTAATCGACCTCAGTGTCAGCCTCTAGTCGGCTTCGATCTCGATGTTGGCCTTTACTCGGTCTCAACCTCAGCCTTGGCAAGTTGGCCACCCCTGGATTCGGCTCAGTCTTACTCCTCGAGCGGTCGGCAAGTACCAAAAAAATCGCTCCCTGAAAGAGTACCGTAAGCACTGCTTTGATACCGACTTCTTTTCCCTGTGCAACTTGGCACATTGTGACATTTCCATTCATGGCTCAAAGCCACGTCACCTCCTCCCAGCTTCAACATCCCCCTCAGGAGATCAGAGTTTCCTTTCTTGGGGCGAGTGCAATAAGAGGCCCAATAAAGCACCCCCCCCCTTCTTTATTGTTACTTATGGCTTCCCTCACCACTCACTGTAACTGGTTCTAGCAACTTGCCAGGGCTCACATTTGCCCCAATGATGTTGGTGTTCGCTGATTTGTCAACCATTGGTTGAGGATGCATGAAGATGAGTGCTTCTTTCTACCGTGATCGTGGTGTCTTGACCAAGAGGGCCTCCCCCTGATCTTATCAGAAGTGTCCTCGCTGCTCCTTGTTAACGAGCCCTTAATCAAACCTGGGCAACCTCCTATAGCAGCGCTTCATGACGGACCTTGACCTTGCTTCACCACCCTTTACGAGGAGCTCCACAGATGGTCCCAGCTCCGGCTCCCTTCTATTTTGGTTTTGTCGTGGTACGATGTTAGTAAACCTTTTGTAGGCTATAGATATACATTTTAAAAATTTTTAAAATAAATACGTAATGAATGCAATAAGATATTGGATCTAATCCAATATCAATCTATAACAGGATCAATATATAAAAATTATATATATAAAGATATAAAAGAAAAGTACATAGATCAAATCTACGTAAAAAGATACATAAATCAAATCTATGTAAATACAAATAACATAGATCATATCTATGTTTATGGCCTAGTGTCTTAGATCATATCTAAGTCATCAGTAACTATTGAATCTTTTACCTTTTGATGCTTAATAACTCACGCAGCAATAGAAGGCGATGGTAGGTACAATTTCTGCAAGCCACACAAAGGTGTATTGTCTCTACAGGTGATCCACACCAGGGTTTTGGTCCTAACCAGCCTCTTCGGAGTGCTAGCTCCTCTTCTAAGCTTCGACAATAAGATTTCTTCTTTTTAACAACAAGGTGCTCTTGGAATTGTCAAAGGGATGTATATCTAGAGAAAACATTTTTTCCCAGGCTTTATAGCCAGAATTCCTTTCATCCTAAAAACTTCTCATCTCTCTATCTTTTTTTTTTCAACATTTCTTAAAAGATAAGGAAGAAACCCTTCATCTTCTTTTTCAGTTAAAAATCGAAAAGGTTAGAAGTTAAAGAAGAAACACTTTATCTTTAGTTAGAAACCAAAAAGGTTAGAAGTTAAGAAAAAAACTCTTCATCTTTTTTTAAAGTTAAAAACTGAAAAAGGGATAGAAGATAATGAATGAGGGGTAATTAGGGAGAGGTCATTAACATCCATTTTAAATTCAAACTTAAAATTTTGAATTCAAAATTCAATCTTCAAACTTGAAATTAAAATCAGTTTGAAATTCAAATTCATAATTCGAATTTAAACGGTAAGGATGTTAACATTAGGCTTACCTAAATTTGAGCCCAAACCAAATCCTATTTGATTTGACCTAGATATTCATAGCTCAATCAAATTGAGCTAGCCAACAATCGTATTGCCAATTTAATTCTTCAATTAATTTACTAACATTTAGTTTTTCAATCATCCAGTCAGATAGAATTCCCTATGGTGTGTGACCCCATAGGTTCAAACACTAAGCTGGTAGCACTGAAACACTTCCAATACTAATCGAAGTCGCCATCTAGCAATGACACCCGACATTTAGATAGGCCAAAGGTTGCATAGCAACAATCAAGAACCTCTGGCATATGGTTACCATATAATTCATCCCTTTGACCCTCAATGCTCAAGATGACTTAGGTTTTAACTGCCAACCCTTAATCAGCTCATACATAAAGTGTCTCAATCTTCACAAGTCCTATGACTCCTCACAAGGACTACCCTAGCCAAGATTTTGCTAAATTGAAACACAATGAGACATTTATTTCAAACTATTTAGAGGGGTCATTCCCATCTTGATTCACTCACTGCTTTATAAGTACTTTACTGTACCCAGAAACCTTTTGTCACTGAATTAAAAATCCAAATAATCCGGCACCAAAGTACAGCAGGTTGCTTGCAAGCTACCATGGTGATCTCAGGTCAGAGGGACACTTATATTCATATCCCTTCATGAACACTTCTTGGCAGAAGAGTGTTTCGCAGATTGGTTATGTTCAGTGAGATGTCATATACCTCACCTGTATGTCATACTAGTGTCACCACATTCCTTGGTAAAGAGGACAACCAACCCATATGACATATAACGACCTTTACTTGATACATAGTTGTCCTATAACTATATATCATTTGATCACGACTATTTTAAGAACCACTCAATAAACCCTCTCTTTATTGAATAGATTATGGTTCTAAGGACTCTATCACAAAAGAATTTATTTCAGGAACATGCGATGTGATGAACTACCAAATAAATATTTTATTAATTAATAATTTATATATATTTACAACTTGCATAATCATCTACATATTAGATGATTGGCTTTAGGACACAATTCCCAACATACGAGGGGCAAGAAGTGGATCTACCCAGGAGCCCCAGACTCCTTACACCTGGCTTTGCCCCCAGCTGTCCTGGATGCCTCGGTCCTTCTCCGACTTCATCCCGGCTCCGCGAAAGGCCACCCCTAGCTGTTCCCGAGTCCAGGCAGAGGTTTCAAAGTCTAACTTCCTACTCCGAACTCTGTCCCAGCAGCGACTGTCTCCCCGGTTGACCGACTCCCCGCAGTCGGTCCCGACTCCAAGTCTTTGGACAAGCCGACTCCACATGGCCAGCCTTGATTGCCGACACCAACTTCGGCCTCGGCTGACCGACTCCTCGGTCCTGACTCCACAACTCTGGATTCCCAGCGTTGTCCCGATTCTGCCCCAACCACGGTCGGACCCAACTCCTCGGACAAACCCATCTTCCTCTGACTTCATCCCACATCCAGCCTCAACTCCATCATCTGATCCCAGTAAAGGCGTGGGGAGGAAGCCTACGTGTTTACATGCATGTGATAAGAGTCCATGCTACGACTGCTGCACCTTGATGTGGTTAATAGCGCCGCACTCAACAGTCACCATCTCTTATTTCATTCAATAAGGATCAACTCATGATGAGGTTAACATGGGAGCACTACCAGTTCGTACGAGGTAGCCACCCGGCAATAAAACTTGACTCCAAGTCGACACCAAGGCTCAACGCCAAGTTGGCACCGAAGACCGACGCTAGCCTTCGAGGCGCTTTATCATAGTCTCAATGGCTTCACTTTAGCCTCAGCAGCTTCAACCCTGTCTCAGCGGCCAATGGCTAACTGGCTCACAGTTGACAAGTACCCAACTTCATATCAAAAGAAGAAGACCAAGTCAGCTCATAGCGAAAGAGATCAACATCCCAACTCATAGTTGACGAGTGCCCACTTTCAGACCCTATGTCGGGAGAGGATTGCTGGCTGCCCTCAGTCAGTCAAAGATAATCAACTTACCTCTAACCTTGCTTAAACTTTTTTGAGCATGCAGGTATGGTTACGGGTTCATACAAGAACAGACTAAGGGGTCAGAGCCAAGAGCAAGCATGAAAGGATAAACGTAAAGATAAAAAATTTCACATTTCTTTCGCTTGATGGATGCAAAGCATATTGTCACACAAGCTTAAAAGTGTGCGAGGTATCTAATGGGATTAATTAATCCCATAGATAATGATAATCGCACTGCAATGATGATCACACCCAGACCGATCTTGATCCATCGGCGTCAGCCCATCACCCCCGGTCTGATAGCGTCGGATTGGCTATTCAGTCAGACCACCTCTACCGCAAGGCCACATCATCCCCTTTCTGATTGTGGCAAGGCCTGTGGAATGAAGAAACCGAGGCTATGATCGTGGGCCCCCCACGTCTACGTGCATGACCCCAAACGGCCTCCGCTTCCTTCAACCAAAAGCAAGGAATTTTGGACGAGTACTGGTTCATCACCAGTACCCAGTTCCGTAATCCCACAGAAGTTTATTAGAGAGGTAAGGAATGGGAAAAGAGCTGAGGACAAGTGGGCCCAACACCTCTCAGACTCCACTACATATTTGCGAACATCCCTCATTCTTTCACCAAGCCATCCACCTCCCCTCTAAGATTCGTCTTGGTGGCGAGGAGAGGTCGGGAGAGATGCTGGGTATGTTTAGCGGCGAGGTGGTGGAGATACTAATGGAGCTAGAGAGCTCCATGCGGGCCGTGCTGATCCAGATCGGTGCCATCGGCCAGCTTGCCTACTCCAATGCCAACTAGTCCCCTTCTACCTGAGATCTTGGCAACCTCCTGTAGCAGCACCACTCCCAGCTTCCCTAGCTCCGAACGGTCATTCCCGACTCCTAACTTCATCCCGGCTGCCCGACTACAAGGCTTCGAGCTACCGACACCGACTTCATCCCAGCTCTCTCTCTCGGTCGTCTCCCGAGTCCCAGCTTCGGCTCCCAACTCCGTGGAGTCCCGACAGCATCTAGTCTTCTCTCAGTTCCTAGCCGATGTTAGAGTCGGTTGCCGATGCCAGCCCTGGCTGCTGATGCCACATGCCCCCGAGCTCCGATTCCCTGTGCCGGCTCCACATCCTCAGGCACGGATAGCTCCCAGCAACCATCACCGACTCCCGATGGCATAGCCTCGAGCTTCTGACTCCAGCTTCCCCGACAGCTATCCCTGGTCCTTGCTCTCGGTCTTCCCCGATGGTAGACCCGACTTCAGAATCCACCGAAGGCTTCCGACCCCAGGCTCTGGGTGTCCTTGTCGACTCCAGCCCAGTCATCATCGACTCCCTGCTGCTCTCGATCATCCCAACTCCACGTCTTCTGGCTCCGTGTCCATCCCGACTCCAAGTCGTCGGACTCGGCTCCCTGGAACCAACCCCATTATCCGGACGATCCCGACTCCACGAACTTGGCTTTGTCCCCGTCCCCTATTTTAGACTCGGCCTTCGGAGTCAGCCTTGGCCTTCTATGTCGGCCTCTACTCCTACTCGGCCTTAGCATCGGCATCGGCCTTAGCGTCGACGTCGGCCTCAGCCTGTTGGGTCCTACTCTCGGATCCGACTCTCTCTTCGTCCCAACCACCTCCTGACTCATCCCCAGATGGCACAGGCTCCATCCCCCATGGCTTCCAAGGGACATGCAGCAACCCAAAGACGTGGAGTCATATGTATGGGAGTGGGTGTTGGGAATTGTATCCTAAAGCCAATCATTTGATGATTGAGCTAATGTAAATAGCATATAAATTGGTATATTAATAAAAGTTATTTGGCAGTTTATTCGTTACAAGAACATCTTCTTAGTACTCCTGATAGTAATGAAGCCTTAGGATCTTCTTTCACGATAAAGGAGGATTTATCTTTGAAAGTCCTCAAAAGAGTTCGCGATCAAATGATATACTATGACAGGGCCATAGTACTATCAATTATAAGACGTTGTATATCATATTTATTGTTTGTCCTCTTAACCAAGTAGTGTAGAGACACTGGTATGACATACAGGTGAAAGTGTAGAAGTACATTTCACCGAATGTAACTCATTTCCGGATACTTTGCAGTCAAGAGTTAATCCGAGAAGATATAGGTATAAGTATCCTTCAGACCTAAAGATCATAACCAGTGACTTGCAAGCAACTCATTGTACTTAGGTGCCGGACCACCTGGATTTCTAATCCAGCTACGAAAGGTTACTAGGTGCAGTCAAGTACTTGTGGTAGTCAGTTATGGATCAAGATGGAATTTGACCTATCCCGTTAAAAGAAGAAATGCTTGTGTTTCAATTTAGCAAGACCTTGTCCAAGGCACTTCATGTGAAGGTCACATGATCACTAAAATTGAAATCACTATATGTATTTGCTGTTTAGAGTTGACAGGCTCTTAAGTCATCCTTAGCATTTGTGGTCAAGAGGATGAATTATACGGTAACTGTTTCTTAAGGTTCTTAAGTTTGCTCGGCAACTCTTCGACCTATCCGAACATCAGGTTCCATTGCTAGATGGACACATCGATTAGTATAGAAAGTTGTTTCTATGCTACGGCTTAGGTTCGAACCTAGAGAGTCACATGCATATAAGTTTCCTAGGATGATCTATTTGTTGATCAACGATTGAGAATCGTAAATGATTTAATTAATTAATTTAATTGATTGAATTATCTCAATTGGATTAAGTACAAGTGAATAAGATTCAATTTGGTTTAAGTCTATTAGAAGACTAATCAATTTCAAATATTGATTTGAAATTAGACTTGATTTGGACTTAAATAGATTCAGGACTAGCCAAATTTGATTTGGGCTAAGACCATGATCCATGTAGGTTCAATCCAATAAATTCAAATCAGCTTAAACCAAAACCCAAAACTAAACCCCATGTGTAAAATAGTTTTCTCGCATAAGGATCTCACGAGAAATTAAATTCTCATGCAGAATTTAATGTATAACATTAATCTTCTCCAAACATTTCCATTGGAATTCTAAAGTGTTAGAATTTATATAGAATAAATGTGCCTTTTTGAATCAACAACGCGATGGAATTCTAAGTGTTAGAATTCACATCTCTTTGGTTTTCACCGAACGTCGGAATTAACGAAATGCCACGTCTCTTTGGTTTTCACCGAACGTCGAAATTAACCAAAGGTTGTGTCTCTTTGGTTTTCACCAAATGTTTGCGTCTCTTTGGTTTTAACCAAACGGTAGAATTCTAAGTGTTAGAATTGAGCCTATAAATTGAAGGATATTTTCACCAGAAAAGAACAAAACAACAATGAAAAGTTATGGATTGAATTTCTAAAGAGTTAGAATAGAAAATCCTGGTGTAATTCTGGTGTCACCGAAAGTTTGGTGGATCTTGGAAGAAGATTCAAGTGGGAGGATTTAAGCAAAGTCGATTTTTCGTAAGCTAGCACTCCGGGAATTCGATCATTCGGGACTTCGCGTGGACGATACTAGAGGCCGGACATTTGAACGGCTGCGAAGCATAAAAGGATTTACCAATTGCCCTTAAGTTAAGTGATTTGATCCCTAGATCTTAAGGCAGGCTTCAAGATAAGTAGTATGACTTCTCATCTTGAAGATCAAGATATGATCTTGATGATTTTATTTATATGCATATTTTAGATCAAATAATCCGATATATAAGGCAAAGATATGATCATGATGCATGTTAGATAGATTAATATGTAATCTTTAAAATTCTGCATTGATAATTGTTATCAAATTATTAAATATGCATGCCTCGGAGTTGATTTCTCCCTTCAAATGGTATGGTATCAGAGCCATGGTTTCGTATTGATCTAATTTATTACATGTAAATTAATGCTCCTATTAATTTTGTAATCAAAGCTAAAACGGATCACAAGGTCATTCGGTCACAGATGGATTAAAAATCCAAATTACCCATTCAATAAGGTATTCTGTGACATATTGTCGTGCGATTGTTTTATTATTGATGCTTAATCAAAAGATAATTAAATTGATCTTTGGCATCAAAACATAGATTACACTCACTCTCAAAAGACGTTTTATATTTGATACATATTGATGTTGTATAAAAGTATGATATTTGCATGTTTAGTATAAAACATAGATATGAGATATGATGGATTGTTGTCTATGTTATGAAACATACAAATATTTATGAGAGTCTTATTTAAATGTCAAATATTTATTCATAATTTTTTTAGATATGATATAAATATAGGAATTATGAGTAGTTGTATAATGCAAGTGGTGCATGATTCGAAATATATGACATGGCTGTTATGGAAACATGAAATATATTTAATTTTTGGGTTAGCTAAATCAGGTCCATAAAGGGTTAGACCCTAAGGTTTAAATCAAATGGACTATAAGAGTATTTGATCAAATCTAAATTGATTAGATTAGGTTAAGGATGCTCTAAATCAAACAATAGTTGTAGTTGATCATGTCCATGTCTTTGATTAAACCAAATGGAAGTAGATTAGGCTCCGTGGTTGAGCATGAATCTCTTAGATGGTCAAATCAAAATTGGTTAACCATATGATGTCAAGGTGAGTTGGCAAGTTGCTCTAGGATCAACGATCGAATGGTTTTTAATTGGGAGCTACTCGTATTGATACGTTTAACGAGTTAATGGCATATCCCTCCCATCGATCTCACTTACCTGGTCAATATGGTGAACCATTTATGATTCAGATCATTTACCTGATTCGGATTGACCCATGCTTGTAAGGAAATCAGTCTGACTGATTTAGGTGCCACTTGACCTGACTTAATCTTGTTTCATTCTACCGATTTCATAGATTCAGTGGAAGAACTTGATTAGTCAATTTATCTTTAGATTATTAAATCATCTAAAATTATTAGGTCCTTAAAATGAAATAGTTATATGATAACTAGATCATAGCCTCCCATTAAGGTGGGTGATAATGAGTCCAATATCTTGATAATCATTGGAGGCACTCCATGCCTAGTGCTTGTCAACCATCGAAATTATCATTCATTATATGATAAGTCAGCATAGCTATTAAACAAACAGTCAGGGCCGAGCTTCACTCGGGCTTGGTTGTCTATTGATAGGTTACACTGATTATATCATTTAATGATTGGACCTAACCAGAACTTTCAGTGGAGGCACTTCATGCCTGCTGAAGAGGAACATGGGGCAAAACTGAACATTAAGAATTGTTTGGGGAAACAATTGGTTTTGAACCTACTCTTAGATGCATATGGGTTGGCCAAGCTTCACTTGGGCCTGTATGTAGTCTATGTAGATCTTAGTGCCCACTAAAGAATTAAGAATAATTCTTCAAATTGGGGTGTAGAGGCTGCCAATTTGAACAAAATAGTGGGAGAATCTTTAGACTAAAGTCCAAGTCTTTAGATTGAATCAATTTATATACTACTAAACTTTAGTTTTTCCTTATGCAGAACATGGCCACTAATTTATCATTAAGGTCCCTATTGGATAGTGACAAGTTGAATGATTTAAATTTCAATAGCTGGTTTAGAAAACTTAAGATCGTCCTTGAGCATGAGAGAATTCTATATATTCTGAATAATCCTGCACCAGAGGTTCTAATGCAAACACCCAAAGTTCTGAGAGAGACACTTATCAGAAGTGGCTTAGTGATAGAACTAGCGTGCGTTGCATCATGCTAGGAGCAATGAACGATAAATTCGTTCGCCGGTTCGAGAATGCTCAGCCAGAAGAAATCATTCAAGCGTTGAATGAATCTTTCGGCACACCCAATGACCTTGAAAGGCACAAGACTAATTGTGCTATTTTTAATGCTCGAATGAGGGATGGATCTCCTATCACTGATCATGTATTGTACGTGATCGAGAAGATAGAACTCCTAAGCAAGCTCGGCTTTCCCCTATATAAGCAATTGGGAAAAGATGCTATCTTGAATTCCTTGCCTCCATCCTTCGACCTTTTCTTACTCATTATCGAATGACAAAGCCTGCATCCAACTACCATGGTTTATTGGGGTTGTTACAGAACTTTGAGAAGGATAACCAGCTCTCTAAGGGTTTGGTTAATGTGGTTGAAGGATCTAAGGTAGGGCGTCAACCCTTTGGAAAAGGGAAGAAGAAAAGGAATAAGAAAAAGAAAGTTGATAAAAGTCAAGCTGAATGCTTTCATTGCAAGATGCAAGGGCACTGGAAGAGGAACTGTCCTCTTTACATTGCCACACTTGATCAAAATAGGCCAAAGAAGAAAAAGGGGCAAGATATTGCTTAACAAGGTATTTATATGATAACACCTTGTAATTTTTCTGTATATGATAATCAGACCTGGGTATTGGATACCGGGAGTCCATTTAACATTTGCAATTCATTGCAGGACTACAGGTCACTAGAAGATTTGAGAACAACGAAAGATTCCTTAATGTCAGCGATGGAAGATTAGTTCCAGTTCTGGCATTAGGAGTTCTTGAAATAGTTTTCAATAGAAATGTCATTGTACTAAATGATTGTCATTTTTGCCCAACGTTCTTGTTGAACGTAATTTCTATAGGCCTTCTGGCCAAAAGTCATTATGAAATTTGAATAAAGGATATTACTTTGAATATCATTATGAATGGAGTCACTGTAATGACTGGACATTTATCTAATGGCATTTATATATTATCACAGCATGTGAATATAGTGTATAAATCAAGTAAGCGCCTTAGAACAACTGATGTCACAGATATTTATCTTTGGCACCATCGGCTGGGTCATATCAATAAGAATAGATTAAACATGTTAACTCAGGAGGGCATCCTTCGAGTTGATGATTGTAATCATTAACTGCCTGTGAATCCTGTCTTCTTGGTAAAATGACAAAGTCATCTTTTACTGAAAAAGATGAAAGAGCCAAAGAGCCATTGGGTCTAGTACATACTGATGCATATGGACCAATGAGTACTTGTGCCAAAGGTGGATACTACTTCATTACTTTTACAGACGACCTTTCTAGTTTTGGTTATGTCTATCTTATGAGACATAAATCTGAATCGTTTGAAATGTTCAAACTATATCATAAAGAAGTAGAAAAACAAACAGTAAAATGTATTAAGACCCTTCGATCAGATCGAGGAGGCGAATACCTTTCAAATGACTCTGCGACATATTTAAGGAAGAATGAGATTCTCTCCCAATGGACTCCTCCTGGAACACCGCAGCATAACGGTGTGTCGGAAAGAAGGAATCAAACTCTGTTAAATATGGTTCGGTCCATGATGAGTTTTGCAAGCTTGCTAATATCATTTTGGGGATAAGCATTAAAATCAGCTTGTCATATTCTCAATAAGGTTCCAAGTAAGTCTGTTTCTAAAACTCCACATGAGATGTTGTATGGACATAAACTAGTTATCACCTATCCGAGAGTCTGGGGGTGTCCGGCTTATGTGAAACATGCAAAATCAGACAAACTTGAACCCAAATCTGACAAATATTTTTTTATCGGCTATCCGAAAGAAACCAAAGAATATTACTTCTACAATACTGAAGAACAAAAGTTGTTCATTAGTAATAGAGCAATTTTTCTTGAAAAGAGTTCCTTAGTGAAGGAACAAATAGCTCTAATGTTGAACTTGAGGAAGTTCATCAAGTAGAAGGAACAACACAAACCTTTGAACCTTAGAATATGAGTTGATTAGATCAAACTCAAAACCCATTTTAGATGCACCATTAAGGCGATCTGGTAGAGTACCACATCAACCGGACAGATACTTAGGTTTCTTGGTCCAAAACGAAGATCCTGTTGAACTCGATGAGAACAACGAGGATCCGATCACCTATATGGATGCTATGCAAAGGATTGACTCTGATAAATGGCTTGATGTCATAAAATCTAAACTTGATTCCATGAAGGACAATAATGTATGGACATTAGTTGACCCACCCGAAGGGATAAAACCATAGGATGTAAGTGGGTTTTCAAGAGGAAAAGAGGCGCATACAGAAAGGTAGAGACCTATAAAGCACGTCTGGTTGCCAAGGGATATCGTCAACACTATGGTATTGACTATGACGAAACATTTTCTCCTATGGCAATGCTGAAATCCATTCAGATTATGCTAGCTATAGCAGCACACTTAGATTATGAGATTTGGCAGATGGATGTTAAAACCGCTTTTTTAAATGGTGATTTAGAAGAGCAGGTGTATATGATACAGTCTGAAGGTTTTATATCTGAAGACGAGTCTAAAGTGTGCAGGCTACAAAAGTCCATTTATGGACTTAAGCAAGCATCTAGGAGTTGGAACATACAATTTGATAATGTGATCAAATCTTATGGCTTTATTAAATATAAAGAAGAACCTTGCATTTATAAATGAGCTAACGGTTCCGTTATTATATTTCTTGTATTATATGTGGATGATATTCTCTTAATCGGAAATGATGTCCCTGCATTACAAGGAATAAAGACATGGTTATCATCACAATTCTCCATGAAAGATCTGGGAGAAGCATCATACATCCTAGGGATGAAGATCTATAGAGATAGATCTAAGAGGATGCTTGGTTTATCCTAATCTACGTACATTGACACCGTGCTAAAGAGGTTTAGCAATGAGAATTCCAAGAAAGACTATCTTCCGATAGGCCATGGAATTCATCTTTCTAAGAAGGATTGTCCGACAACTCCTAATGAAAGAGAACGTATAAGTCGAATTTCATATGCTTCGGCAGTGGGATCGATTATGTATACCATGACATGTACAAGACCAGATGTGATATGCTCACTAGGAGTAGTGAGTAGATACCAATCTGATCCAGGAGAAAAATACTGGCAAGTTGTTAAGACAATCCTTAAGTATTTGAGAAATACAAAGGACCAGTGGTTAGTCTATGGAGAGTCTGATTTAAAACTTGTTGGATATACTGATTCCAGTTTCCAATCAGATCATGATGATAGCAATAGTGTGTCAGGTTTCGTGTTTATCCTGAATGGTGGAGCTGTTTGCTGGAAAAGTTCCAAGCAACATACAATGGCAGATTCAATGTGCAAGGCAGAATACATCGTTGCATCAGATGCCATGAAAGAAGCTGTGTGACTGCGAAAGTTCATCTCCGAGCTTGGAGTGGCACCTTCCATAGATGGACCAGTTCTGTTGTACAGTGACAGCACTGGTGCAATAGCTCAAGCAAAGGAACCACGAGCACATCAGCACACCAAGCACATACTGCGCCGGTTTCATCTTATTCGAGAGATTGTAGACCGAGGTGACATAAATCTTCAGAAGATTGATGGAAAGGAAAACCTAGGTGACCCATTTACTAAAGTACCCAGCATCAAGGAGTTTGATGACTATAAGTTGAAGATGGGTATTAGATACTGTAATGAGTGGCTTTAGGCTAAGTGGAGTTTATTGGGAATTGTATCCTAAAGCCAATCATTTGATGATTGAGCTAATGTAAATAGCATATAAATTGATATATTAATAAAAGTTATTTGATAGTTTATTCATTACAAGAATATCTTCTTAATACTCCTGATAGTAATGAAGCCCTTAGGATCTTCTTTCACGATAAAGGAAGATTTATCTTTGAAGGTCCTTAAAGAGTTCGCGACTAAATGATATACTATAACAGGGCCATAGTACTATCAATTATAGGACGTTGTATATCATATTTGTTGGTTGTCCTCTTAACCAAGGAGTGTAGAGACACTGGTATGACATACAGGTGAAAGTGTAGAAGTACATTTCACCGAACGTGACTCATTTTTGGATACTCTGCTGTCAAGAGTTAATCCGAGAAGATATAGGTATAAGTATCCTTCAAACTTGAAGATCACAACCAGTGACTTACAAGCAACTCATTGTACTTAGGTGCCGGACCACCTAGATTTCTAATCCAGCTACGAAAGGTTACTGGGTGTAGTCAAGTACTTGTGGTAGTCAGTTGTGGCTCAAGATGGAATTTGACATATCCCATTAAAAGGAGAAATGCTTGTGTTTCAATTTAGCAAGACCTTGGCCAAGACACTTCATGTGAAGGTCACATGATCACTAAAATTGAAATCACTATATAGATTTGCTGTTTAGAGTTGACAGGCTCTTAAGTCATCCTTAGCATTTGTGGTCAAGAGGATGAATTATACGGTAACTATTTCTTAGGGTTCTTGGAGTTTGCTCGGCAACTCTTCGACCTATCCGGACGTCGGGTTTCATTGCTAGATGGGCACATCATTATTATAGAAAGTTGTTTCTATGCTACTGGCTTAGGTTCGAACCTAGAGAGTCACACGCATAGAAGTTTCTTAGGATGATCTATTTGCTGATCAATGATTAAGAATCGTAAATGATTTAATTAATCAATTTGATTGATTGAATTATCTCAATTGGGTTAAGTACAAGTGAATAAGATTCAATTTGGTTTAAGTCTATTATAAGGACTAATCAATTTCAAATATTGATTTGAAATTAGACTTGATTTGGATTTAAATAGATTCAGAACTATCCAAATTTGATTTGGGCTAAGACCATGATCCATGTAGGTTCAATCCAATAAATTCAAATCAGCTTAAACCAAAACCCAAAACTAAACCCCATGTGTGAAAATAGTTTTCTCGCATAAGGATCTCACGAGAGATTAAATTCTCATGCAGAATTTAATGTATAACATTAATCTTCTCCAAACAGTTCCGTTGGAATTCTAAAGTGTTAGAATTTATATGGAATAAATGTGCCTCTTTGAATCAACCACGCGATGAAGTTTTAAGTGTTAGAATTCACATCTCTTTGGTTTTCACCGAATGTCGAATTAACCAAACGCCGCGTCTCTTTGGTTTTCACCGAACGTCGAATTAACCAAAGGTTGCGTCTCTTTGGTTTTCACCGAACATCGGAATTAAACAAAGGTTGCGTCTCTTTGGTTTTAACCGAACGACAGAATTCTAAGTGTTAGAATTGAGCCTATAAATTGGAGGACATTCTTCACCAGAAAAAAAAACAACAACGAAAAGTTATGGATTGAATTTCTAAAGAGTTATAATAGAAAATCTTGGTGTAATTCTGGTGTCACCGAAAGTTTGGTGGATCTTGGAAGAAGATTCAAGTGGGAGGATTCAAGATCAGCAAAGTCGGTTTTCCGTGAGCTAGCACTCCTGGGAATCCGATCATTCGGGGCTTCGTGTGGACGATACTAGAGGCCGGATGATTGAACGGCTGTGGAGCATAAAAGGATTTACCAATTGCCCTTAAGGTAAGTGATTTGATCCCTAGATCTTAAGGCAGGCTTCAAGATAAGTAATATGACTTCTCATCTTGAAGATCGAGATATGAACTTGATGATTTTATTTATATGCATATTTTAGATCAAACGATCCTATATATAAGGCAAAGATATGATCTTGATGCATGTTAGATAGATTAATATGTAATCTTTAAAATTCTGCATTGATAATTGTTATCAAATTATTAAATATACATGCCTCAGAGTTGATTTCTCCCTTCAGTGGGGACCACTCCTCTCCTTCTCCATACAACAATTCAAGGACATGCAGTCATGCGCATGGAGTCACCCTTCCTGGAGTTACGTGCGTCAGCCCAAAAGCTGCATGCATCCGGAAGTAACGCCTATCTAATGGTAATGGTCACCCTTCCTGCGGCCTCCCAGGTAGGACCCGGCTCGGCCACTCCAGCTGTGCCCTAGCGACCACATTGTAAGGCCCCTATGCCTAGCTTCACCATTATTCGCATAGGACAACAGAAGTATGGCATGGGGGACACATCTGGTAAACGCCGTAATGGCCACCATGCCCTGAAACAGCTTGCAGCAACTTATCAAATCAAGTGGCCACCCATATTTGAAGGGACACGACCAGCGATTCTAACATGCCACCAAGAAAGCAAGCCTCATTAATGTTGTCCTTGTCATAAATGCTCTAACGGATGGTTACATCTCAAATCTCAAAGACTCCAAGCATCAAGAAAATGGGTAAGAGGGATCCCGACCAGATAACACAACACATACGGATATTTTTTATATTTCTATTATGCTAAATGAAGAAATAAAATTTATAAGTTAAAAGATAAGTAAATTAAATTAGCATTAAATATCAACGAATCAAGGGGTGATTGGAGTTTCTCCCAGTCATCTGATCCGGTGGGAAGATGGTTGGCTCTGGTTCCTCGGTTCCTCCGAAGCCGGATGCTGGAACGGAAGGTCGGAAGGCGTGGAGTAGGGCTCAGCCGTCGGCTTTCGTGTGGGTATCTTCGTCTCCCTCTCCGGCGGAGGTGGCGGAGCTGGAGAAGCTTTTTCCTGAAGTTGTCCAAGTTCCCAACGCGGCGTTGGAGGCGGGGACTGCTGAATGGAATCATTCTGCTATCGTTGCTCGGAGTTTTCAGCGTTGGATCCCCCCGAAAGCGGTGATCCGTGAGTTCCGGCGTGCAGGCATTCCGGGGATATTGAGGCTGTTAGCTTGGCATTCAGGTGTTCTATATTCAAATTCTCTGATGCAAATGGAAAGAAAATGGCTTTGGAGAGGCCTTGGGTCGTTAATGGTCAGCCCTTAGCCACGGAGCCGTGGTCACCTGAATTCTTCCCCTCGTCGGAAGCTGTGGCTAAGGCTCTTCTGTGGATTCGTCTTCCGAGTCTTCCTCTGGAGTTTTGGTCTGAGGAGATCTTGTCGTCCATCTTGGCTCCGGCTGGTACTCTTGTTAGTTTGGATTCTCAGACGAAACAGAGGAACAGGGGAGCTTTTGCCAGGGCCTGTGTTCGAGTTGATTTGAGCCGGGCTCTTCGTCCTGGAGTTCGAGTAAGAGGCTCTCGATCTCCTTTCTGGCAACCTTTCCAGTATGAGCACCTTGAGGGGTTGTGTCCCAGGTGCGGATCTCTCCATCTGAATGGGGAATGTGCAGCTCTGGCGGAGAAGGAAGCTACGGCGGGGAGTCTGCTCTTTGGTCCGTGGATGTCAGCTATGAGGCAACGCCGTTCGTCTCCTTCTCCCGGTGAGGATCTTCGGAGGAAGGGCCAGGGGGTTCAGTCGGAGGCCAGGGTCCCTGTATCGGTGGACGGATGGGTCGCGCCTTCTAAGATTGCTCGCCGGAGATCGTCGCTGCACCCTGCTGCTGCTGTGTCCCGGGTCTCCCCTCCGTCCTCTTCGTCGATTGGTTCTGGTGAGCTGGAGGAAGGGGGTGGCAAGGAGGTTCAGCGTGCCGATACGGCACGCTCGACTGTGAATTTTATTCACAATCTCGACACTGTAGCACAGAGGGGCTTTTCTCCTGATTGTCTGAATCTTAGGTCTTCTGGTTTGATTCAGGAGAACCCTTTTGCTGTGTTGGGTTCGGATAGATGGGCTGGGCAGCACCCTGTTCCTAAGGATGCCCGCCCGGGTCCATCCAAGAGGGCTAGGCCCTTGCAATATGAAAATCATAGTAATATTACAACAAAGGGAAAAAAAGTTACTAAAGAGCAAAAAAAAGGCAAAAAGGTCGTTGTTGGGTCAAATAAAGCACAAGTATCTTTTTCTTGTCCAGCCTCCTCTGTTTCAGAGCTGGAGTCTATTGCTATGGTTATTAAGGGTGGAGAGACTCCACAGAGCTTGTCAGCAACTGAGAAGGTGGATCAGTCTGAAAGATGTAATCATGAAGGAATGGTCTCTTCTCTAAAGGAAGTCATTACAGTTCAGGGTCAGGGGATGCAGATTAGTCCTTCATCGACAGTGGTGGAGGAGTCTGTAGCTGGGATGGAGTTTTCTCTCCAGGAGAAAAGAACAGTGTCAGATGTTTGTATTCCAGACACTGTGATGGGTGAGGATGGGTCGGGGGTCACCCCCTCTCAAACTTCATCATGAAGATTCTGATATGGAATGTCAGAGGAGCGCGGAAACCTTCTTTTCGCGCATCTTTTGAGAGACTGATGCAGCTTCATAGTTTTGATATCTGTATTCTGGTGGAAACCCGATTGTCGGGTGACAGCTTAATGCGGTTCCGGAGACAGATAGCCAGAATGTGGTCATCATATGCTGTGGAGTCAGTGGGTCTATCTGGTGGCATTGTGGCTCTTTGGCATCACTCCTCCATTCGAATTGATGCCTTTCATGGTTGTAAGCAGCAGGTCGCTCTTGTCATCTCTGAAGGGTCTTCTGCTCCATGGGTGCTTCTGGGGCTTATGCTAGCACTGATTTCCATGAAAGACGTGATCTTTGGTCTGAGAGCCTCTCTTATATTGGTAAGGGTTTTCGACTCTTATTGCCGGTGACTTTAACTGTATCCTCCAGGCAAGTGAAAAGAGAGGAGGCATGCCTTTTGTTGATTCTGTCGAGTCTGCTGAGTTTAGATCTTTCATCTCCTCTGCTGGGCTTTTTGATCTGGGATTTTCGGGTTCTCAGTTCACTTGGTGTAATAATCGTCAGGGTACAGCTCGTGTGTGGGAGAGATTGGATAGAGTGATGGCCACGGCGCATTGGCTTCACATGTTCCCTTCTTCCACTGTTAGTCATCTGTCTCGGATTGCTTCTGATCACTGCCCCATTTTAATTTCTACAGAGTCGGGGATTCTTCATCGGAAGCAGTTTCGTTTTGAGCAGATTTGGACTTCTTACGCCTCGGCCCAAATATTATCTCTGAGGTTTGGCGCCTACCTGTTAGAGGTAGGGCTGAGTACAGACTTTCCAGGAGGCTTGAGTTAGTGAAGCGCCGGCTATCCAGATGGAACAAAATGGAGGTTGGGGACCTCGTTAGGAAAGTGGAGCTGATTGAGGAGGAGATTACTTCCATTCAGAATAGGGAAGATTCAGATGGTAGTCTTTCTAGTTCTGATCTTATGACCCTCCGGGGTTTGCTCACTAGTCACCACTCTCTTCTGCTGCAACAGGAGATTCATTGGAGACAGAGATCTCGGATTCAGTGGTTACGGGCTGGTGATAGTAACACTAGATTTTTTCACCAGAGTACTCTGAGGAGACGCGCTGCCAATAGGATTCGGCGGATTGTGGATGATGAAGGCCAATCTCTGGAGGATTATGCTGCTATTAGAGATCATTTTTTTCACTTCTTTCAGTCCCGATGGACTGATCATACTGGAGATGGGTCTCCTGTTCACCCGGTCATGCTTTCTGAGAAGGTCTCTGATTCGGAGAATATCCATCTTACTAGACCGATCACTGGGGATGAGATCCGTAGGGCTCTTTGGGATCTGGGGCAGGAAAAGGCTCCTGGGCCAGATGGTTTTCCGCCCCTGTTCTTTCGGACATACTGGAGCATTGTTGGTCAGGATGTTCAGCAAGCCATTCTAAATGTTTTCCATTCTAGAGTTATTCCAGATGAGTGGAAGAGGACCTTTGTTACCTTAGTGCCAAAGCGTCCCGATGCCTCCTTGCCTCTTCACTATAGGTCCATTAGTCTATGTTCCACCTTATATAAAGTCTGTTCGCGTCTTTTGGCAAATCGGATGCGGACTGTTATTCCTCGTATTATCTCTGTGGAGCAGGGTGCGTTTATTCGAGGTCAAAGTATTTCGGATAATGTTCTTATTGCTCAGGAGTTTATGTCTGATCTTCACCGAGCGACTGGTCCGCACAGTCTTATGGCTGTTAAGCTCGATATGGAGCGAGCTTATGATAGACTAAGTTGGGATTTTCTGAATAGGACCCTTGTGGAGTTTGGGTTCGATGGGCAGTTCATAGACTGGATTATGGCTTGCATTTATAGACCTACTTTCTCTTATTATAAATGGCTGTCCGACGGACTTTTTCTATTCCACTGTGGGGTTACGGCAAGGATGTCCGCTCTCTCCATTATTGTTCATTATGGCAGTTGATGATTTATCGCGTGCGCTCCGCCAGGCACAGCTCGATAATCGGATTACCCCCTTTTTTGCGGGACTGGACGGGCCTGCGGTCTCCCATCTCCTTTTCGCCGATGATTGCATCTTTCTGGGGAAGGCTACTGCCCGGAATGCCAGTTCTTATGCTACTATTCTCCAGGAGTATTGCAGAGCATCTGGGCAGAAGGTTAATCTTCAAAAATCTATGGTTTGTCTCAGCCCCAAGATCTCCAGATCAAAGAAAGAGGCTATTCTTCAGACTTTTGGCATTTATACCCAGGCTGATCGCCTTATGTATCTGGGAGTTCCTATCACTGGTAGGCGGCCTCGTTGCTCGGATTTCAGTGTGATTGAGCGTCGGGTTCGGGACCGTATTGATGGGTGGCAGGCTACTGGGTTATCGATGATGGCTCGGATTACACTCATTCGATCGGTCCTTACGTCTCTCCCCCTCCATCTTTTAGCAAATGCTGTTATCCCGATTTCATGCTTAAGAAGGATTGAGAGGTGTATCAGAGACTTTCTTTGGGATTCGAGGCAAGATAGTCGAGGTATGCATCTATTGGCCTGGGACACTATCTGTAAGCCTATCTCTGAGGGAGGCCTGGGCATTCAGTCTTTAGTGGTCAGGAAGGAGGTTTTGTTGGCTAGACATGCCTCCCGTTTTCTCCTCGACCCGCATTGTTTTTGGAGTTCTGTGATGAGAGCGAGATATGGTGAGTGGCCTCAGGATATGCCTTCTTCTTTTCCAAGGACCTACTCTTTCTTTTGGAAGGAGGTCAGTGGGCGTCTGCCAGCTATCAGGAATAATATCTCATGGATGATTGGTAATGGAACTGGGGTGAATGTTGTTCATGACTTATGGCTTTCTGATCTTCCTTTTGAGAAGTGGCCTACTTTCATCAGTTCAGAGGTCACCAGTCAAATGAGAGTCTCTGATCTGATTTCCCAGGACCTTTGCTCTTGGTGCATTACTACGGTGATGCGGTTTTTTGGTGTGGAACTTGCCCGCCGGATTTTATCTATCCCTCTAGTTGATAGTAGGATTGAGGATACCAGATTATGGAGGAGATCTTGTTTTGCGAGGGCTCCGTCCAGGGATCTTTTGCCTATCTTTAGGCCTCAGTCTCTTGGATCGCGAGGAACCGCTTGGATCTGGAAGCTCCCAATCCACCCTCGGCTGCAGCTCTTTCTCTGGAAGCTTGAGTGGAATTGTCTCTCTACCTGTTCTTGCTTTCTGATAGAGGTGTGGATATTCAGCCTATATGCCCATTGTGTGGACAGGCGGACGAAACTATTGATCATGCCATCTTTCAGTGTTTTAGAGCTAGACATATTTGGAGGATTGTGGGTTATCAGATCTGTGAGGATGTTTCCAGTTCGCCGCGGTCCTCTTTCCTCAGTGATATCAGAAGGAATAACCAGCAACGGGGTACAGTCTAGGCTGCTACAGCTTACCAGATTTGGTTATCTCGCAATCAGATGGTCTTCACTGATGACTTCGTTCCCCCTCAGCGGACTGCTCGGATAGCTATATCCTTCTACTCTGCCTTCTCTCGTGTTGCTCATGATTTTGATATATCTGGTCACTGGGGTTCCCCTGCTACTTCGGTAGCGAACCGGCAGACGGTTTTTATTTCTTGGGAGCCCCCCCCACCAGGGTATATGAAAATCAACTTTGATGGGAGTGTTCGGGGAAGACTCGCTGGTTCTGCTTTTATTATTAGAGGTGCTGATGGTGGTATGTTGGCGGCTGGAGGTTTTGGTCTCCTTGATTCCTCTATTCCTATGGCCGAACTGTATGCGGCGTGGGCCAGGATTTCTTTTGCGGTTCGATCCCTTCATGCTCAGAGTCTCTTTATTGAGGGGGACTCTCTTACGGTCATTCGTTGGCTTCGACAGGAAGGTAGTGATCTCCCTCCGACTAATCCTCTTCTTCTGGATATCTCGTCTCTTTTGAGGGGGGTCACCTTCTATCAGATTCGGCATGTCTATCGCGAGGCCAACATGGTAGCTGATTGGATTGCGGGTGTTGCGGTCCTTTTTTCTAGTTTTTGGATATGGAAACAGGGGGACTCCTGCCCCATTGTACTTAAACAGCTTTTATTTTCTGATATATCTGGGCTGACTCACGCTAGACTGGTGTGATCGCCCGTTTTTCTCAAAAAAAAAAAAAAAAAAAAAAAAAAAACCACTCCTCAGCTGTAGGGATCTACCGAAGGAGCGCCAACTTTTCGATGAAATGCCCATTAGAAACATCCTTACCTGGCCATGTGGCGATGGCAGTGCTTCTTAGTGCAAGAGATGGGTTTCGGAGCCAATCTCAGGCGTCCAACACCGTAGTGGACTCTTATTGCAAGCGTGGACTTCTTGAGATGGGCCGTAGCGTTTTGATGAGATGCTACAGAGGGATTCAGTCGCTTATGATACGTTGGTGATGGCTCTCTTGAAGGAGGGGTTCTACTTCGAGGCATTTGGAGCTCTTTAGTGAGACATGGGATTTGGTGTTTAAGCTCTCGATGCTCAACTTCTCAGGTGCTCTAACTGCCATGGTGTCAGTAAGTCCATGATCTAGTGATCAGAACAAATTTTGGCGCGAATGTGTTCGTGAAGAACTCGATGTTGGATTTCTACTTGAATATCTGACTGCTTGGATGAAGCAAAAACACTTTTTGATGAGATGCTGAAGAGGAACAGTGTTTCTTGTGATGTGATGACCTTTGGATTATGCATGGAATAGGCTAACCAAAGAGCTTGTAAAGCTCTTTTAGGAGATGCAGTTGATAGGTTTTGATCCAATTCAGTTCACTTTTGCGAGTCCGGTGAGCATTGCTGGAACACTCCCTGATATCAAAATGCGATGATGGAGCTGTGCCGAAGGAACTAGAACTAAAGAGCTTACTGCTGAAGAAGAGGAATTCTTAGAGAACAATAAGAGCAATACAGGGCCATTGATTAATTGTATTTTTAACTGATTTTAGGTAGGCATTATACTTTCATACATGTTCATTTCAATTGCCAATTAAAAAGTGATACTGCTTCAATCCTATTCCTTGTTCCTGTATTCTACTGTAGTCAGATCATAGCCTCAAGTGTTTGTTCTTGTAAATGCTGGTAGCGAGATTTTAGCTTAGGTGGGGCATTTGGAAAGATTTGATTGTGGCAATATAATCCAACAACCATTCTATCAAGCAATCATTCCACTGAGGGTTTGTTTGGAGTTCAATGGCTAAGAGTTTCTAGATTTTGGCAACAAATGAAGAAGAGTAAGTAAATATTTGTGGCTACTGGCAGGTTTAAATTAGACAAAGAAACTAGTATTCAATTCTGGTTAGATGAATGACTGATTTGCATAATTCACTATACTGCTTCCCTTGTTCAGTAGCCATTGTTGATAATCTAGAGTTGTTGGTGGAAGATATATGGCAGGATAAATGTTGAAGTTTTGAATCTCATTCAAGAACCTACAGAGGACCTTCCAACTCGGGCATGTTCAATTTATTCCATTGTAAAAGACAACAGACTGAGTAATTGGAAAGGTACTGTGATCTGAAGGCTAGAAAGGAAATGCATCTTTTTCCCAAAGTCCACCTACTCTATAATCAATTCAATTGGCATTTTGTTAATCGAGGTTGATGGCATATGGAAGATGAGCTATTCTGAAAGTCAGAATCTTCTGCTGGGAATTATCAAAGAATAGGCTGCCAACAAAAGACAATCCCATTCAAAGTAGAGATGTAAATCGGGCCGTGCCAGCTCAGGCCTTGCACGAGAATAGCAGTAAATCAAAAGGATTTTAAGCAATTTTTTCAAAATGCTGAGGGTATGCAAGCAATCACCAAAAACAAGGAGTTTATCAGGTATTCAGTAACTGATTTTCTTTTCTCATCCAATGATATAAGATTGTCATATGTGCTAGGTATCAAGGGACTTGAGATATTTCCTAGCACAAACCTACAGCTCTTGATACCTATTATATAAGTTAGTGTCAAGTCAATATTCCTCTTTCTAGATGCTTTCACTTGATTTAAATTCATGTAATCCAGCTAGATCTAATAGTTAATCCCGATGGAATATTTCCTAGAATTCATTTCTTCCAACTATTCAATTGCCTACCGGCAATGGCTCTTACATACAGTTACTTACAAAGAAGTGTTATAAATTCCAGTTATTTAAGGTCAATGACCTTCACCTATTTTCAGATTTGGGCTTCCAAGTTGTACATGGGCAGTACCCTTTAGACAATAGAAGCTAACCATTGCCAACTTATGATCTAACTTATTTATGGCGAGGACTGATCTTATGATAGTTCCAAATGCTTAAATCTAGAAGTCTTTGTACATGCACCGAGACTTGCTTTTATAATGTGAAACTGAATCCATCTTGGTGAGCAAGTCTTGTCATCAAGTGTCAATGAAAGTTTGATTTCACATTCTCTATGATTAGTTGGGCAGAAAAACAAAAAGCATAGTTGACTAAAATCATGGGTCATATTATTATAGGATTGGCATGTATCACATTTATTTGATCATTCATCTTCCACTCTTACAGAGTCGTTGCTAGATTTCATTAAGGTCTAGGGGCATTAAACCGGTTTTCACATAGACAATTTATTTGCTATCGGAGTTTCAGTTAAATTCAGCTTGGCTAGAATGTGTTTATAGCTTTTTGTTTTTGGGAACTGTAACCCCCCAGCATTTATTTTTGGACACCTGGCATCCAGGGAATCCTCTTGTCGCTTAGGCTACTGTCATGACGTTTAGGTCCCCGACTTGTCGATTGGATGCCCAAGTCATCGTGTGTCTATTGAGTTCCCGATATCCCTGTTCCGTGGCATCGCAAGAATGTTTAAAGGGGGGGTTGGGGACAACCTTCGGAGAGATCCTCGTGTGCGCCTTGCATGCCCAGCATGCGGCGATTTGTCACCCTAGCTCAAACTTTTTGGGTCTGGGGCGTGACAGAAGAATGAGACCTTGAGAGGTGGGAGGTTGGATTGAGAGTTCAGCAGTCTGATGGGATTGTTGCAGCACTTATACTTCAGTCGACCTTAGTCGACAGAATCAAGTCCTTCCAGATTGAAGATCCAGATCTACAAAGAATTAGGGAAGCAGTACAGTCAGGAGTTCAGAAGGAATTTTATGTCATGGAAGATGGATCTCTGAGATTTGAAGGTAGACTTTGTGTGCCAAATATTAAGGAGCTAAAGGCCGAAATCTTGAAGGAGGCTCACTATTCTTCATACACTGTACATCCTGGTGGCACTAAGATGTACAGAGATTTAAAGAAAAATTTTTGATGAAAGGGCATGAAGAGGGAGATTGCTCAGTATGTGGCCAGGTGCTTAGTGTGTCAGCGAGTAAAGGCTGAGCATCAAAGGCCTGATTTGTAATAAAGTATGGATTTGGATTGAGTTATTATACTTATTGCCTTATAATGATCGATGTGTAAATTTTGGGACGCCTTGCATGCTCGACATGCGGCGGGTTGTCACCCTAGCTCAAACTTTTTGGGTCTGGAGCGTGACAGGAACTATTAGTCACAGTCATGTAAGTATCAACATGGAGTAAAGTTTTGGCAGAGACATCAAAACTACCATGTGGATATGTAGAGGAGATTGTCCTTGAGTCTGTGTTGCTCCTCTTACATAATCATGTTGAACTCTAGCTTTGAGAGGCTGTGATTCCTGTTTTCCACTTTCCACAACCAAGTCACAGGGCAATTAAGCAAAGGTGATGTGGGAGAATTCATGGCACCAAGTAACCCATGGTTCTGAAACATATGTTTTTGTTTGTTTGTAGTTCTTTCTTTCAGAAACCAAAGATAGCAATCCATATGAGCAGCATACTTTTAATGTTCTGCACCACAAGCATTAGAAGTGCACAAATAAGTGCTAAACACTGCAGTGTTGAACATGTGGAAGTCAAAGAAAACAATGAGGCAAATATTTTATGATGATGACCTAGAATTGTATCAACCTGAAACGGCTGTCAATGGTTGAGCAAATCAAAATATTCCATCAAAATAACTTGCATGACAAAATTTATATAACTCCTTCAGTTATTCCTCCATGTTCATTATAGTAAAATGCTTGGGAATTTGGTGCTGCTTTTAATTGCTTGTACCTATTTGCTTTGGCCAAGCAGTGGACCTTTTGTGCTCATCAAACTTTTATAGAGCTTTAGCTATGCTACTCATTGCAGCAAAAGTTTGCTATTGTGGTAACTTTAGCAGCATCTTTTCCCATCTTTAACCAGTGTGTTGGCCACCACTAAAGATTAATTTGTCACAGGGATCTGCTGGAGGTGTTGAAATACAACTGTAAACATATCATGACCTGAAAGTCTTTATAAAGAGGAATCAAAGAGACAGAGGGAAAGAAAGGAAATAAGCCATTGTAAAGAAGAAGCAAGGGATGTGGTCTCAGCTGGGATGGATGAGCCCATCTCAGATGGTGATGTACGTTCCTGTTAACATTCATTCATATGGATTACATTTTTTAAGTGCTCATATTTTTATAAAATACTTGAACTTAATACGCAACTATAATAGCTTATTGGATAAATAAATTATTGATAAGATAATTATCTCTATCCATATAAGAATTATGGAAAAAAAAAAGAAAAAAGCTAACTAAAGAGCAATGCTGCAGCACCAAAGTGATTTGGTTGTCTCCGTTTAGAAAGGTATCAATGGGCAATGCTAGAATCCATGGGCCATGTCGAATGGTTAGATGAGACATATCATAATAGATACTTGGAAGTACATGTCTTCATATGAGGCAACACAGGGGGCCCACCGTACGAGCCAACAGATGAACGACGCATCAGCATTCTTGACTCGGTTCCATCCAAACAAATTAAGACAACCGAGTGACTCATGCCAAAATGAGCTGATGAAGAGTACAATGCATTCCACTCTGGGCACAGAATTAATACAAGGATAACTCCAGAGTTCATTATCAGAGGCCACTAGAATCAACTTCAAAATCCGTAGCACAAAATTCAACCGCATTGATTGCCATGATCCACTTCGTAGTGGAACTTTATGTGTGACTACTAGCAAATTGGGCACCACTAATGCCATTGAAACAATAACATCATGTTGCTACCCCTCTGTAAGATCACAATCAATTCTCACAAAACTTTCACGTTTCATTTACTCCTCTTTTTAGACAAGACACAAAATCCCACCTACCTTCTTTGCCATGAAGAGGAAAACTTGATGTTCAATTAAAGTTTTCTGAG